>CM051273.1:47145366-47297866 GCA_027921565.1 Artemia sinica | reverse complement strand
TGCCAATTCTGAACTGAGAAGATAGCAAATTGTCAGAGTTTTTATATCTGTATTCAAGGTCAAACATAAGTCAATCACATCTAACAATTAAAAGGTAGCAGACAGATAGGAAGTTACTATAGTATAAAGGAATCATCACGCACTTTGAACACAGATCAACACGAATTTTCATGGTGGCTGAATTCCGGTCATTACACTGTCTGCTTGTATTGGCGGGACTGTCTTGTTGTAAGCATTGTAGCTATATGGGAGACACCCCGCTCTCTAGCGTTATAGCTATATAGGGTACCTGTCTTGTACCTATCGTTATAACCATTACTACTGACAGCCAGCCAGATTGTGTGCCACATCCTCAACTCCTGTATCGTATCTGGGATAAGAGTAATTCTCTTGAGTGATCTCAAGAGTAATCTCATGATTACTCAAGAGTAATCTACAGCTACTACTACTAACAACTCACTGAAGCATCAAACCACATGAGTCCAATACAGCTACGCACGCTCCTTCCCCATTCTAATCTATTCAAAGCCTTCCTCTTTACACCCTCCCAGGAAGTTCCCATTTTCTTTAAATATTTTTTTATGACATCCTCCCACCCCAACCCTGAACGACCTACTTTCCGTTTAAACCTAGGCGGTTGGCCAAAAATGACAATATTTGGCAATCTGTCATTCTTCTTCCGCAGAACATGCCCTAGCCATCTCAACCTTTATTTCATTATAGCCTTAGAAAACTGGATTGAACCACACTGTTCTTACAGCCTACTCTTTGATTTACGGTCAATAGGCCGGGTACCCAGAACAATTCGTAGGCAATTTCTTTGGAAAACATATAGCAAATCCCCTAATTTCCTGAACTTTCAGCTACGTTGAACAAAATGGATATCTCAAAATTTTGATTGGATGTGTGTGGGAAAAAGGTGGGCGTGAGGGAAAATGAGTTAGTCGCTCTCCAATTACTTTCAACTATTAAAAAAGGCACTAGACCTTTCAATTTCCAATTGATTGAGCCCTTTTGAGGTTCTTACGCTTTCAATAAAAACCTTATATATCCCAGGGCATAACTTAAAACCCTTGCCCTAAGGCCTGTGGAGGAAGGGGGAGGTATTGTCATCCTTAAAGACCTAATTTGTAAAACTTTCAACTACGTTGGATAAAATGGCTATCTAAAATATTGATTGGTGTGTTTGGGGAAAAGATGGGCGTGAGAGGGGGTTAGTTGCCCTCAAATCACTTTCGACTATTAAAAAGGGCACTAGCCCTTTGATTTTCCAATTGAATAAGCCCTTTTTCAATTTTTTACGACAAAGATTTGAATATAAAACCTTATATGCTCCCAGGGCATAACTTATAACCCTTGCCCTGAAGGCTGTGGGGGGAGTGTCGTGCTCAAAAGTATAATTCCCTGAACTTTAAACTGCGTAGAACAAAATGGCTATCTCAGAATCTTTATTGTATGTATTTGGGTAAATGGTGGGCGTGGAAGGGGTGTTAGTTGCTTTCCAGTCACTTTTGGCTATTAAAAAAGGCACTAGCCATTTCAATTTCCAATCAAATGAACCCTTTTTGAAGGTTTTACGACAACGCGTTCCATATAAACCTTATATGCGGGTAAATGGTGGGCGTGGAAGGGGTGTTAGTTGCTTTCCAGTCACTTTTGGCTATTAAAAAAGGCACTAGCCATTTCAATTTCCAATCAAATGAACCCTTTTTGAAGGTTTTACGACAATGCGTTCAATATAAACCTTATATGCCCCCTGGGCATAATTTACTACCCATGCCCTGAGGATTGTGGGAGGGGGGGGGGTTGTCATCCTCAAAGACCTAATTTCCAGAAGATAAACCACATTCAATAAAATGGCTATCTAAAAGTTCTGATTAGATGTGTTTGGGGAAAAAGTGGGCGTGAGAGGCGGGTTAGTTGCCCTCTAATCACTTTCGACTATTAAAAAGGGCACTAGCCCTTTGAATATCCAGTCCAATGAGCCTTTTTTGAAGTTTCTATGACAACACTTTCTATAAAAAAAAAAAACCTTATATGCCCCCAGCGCATAGCTTACAACCCTTGCCCTAAGGGCTGTGGGGGACTATCCTCCTAAAAAACATAATTTCTATCTGGAAACCAACTGCGCTGAACAAAATGGCTATCTCAAAATTTTGATTGGATTTTTTTGGGAAATGGTGGGTGTGGAAGGGGTGTTAGTCGCCATCCAATAACTTTCGACTATTAAAAAGGGCACAAGCAACTCCAACTCCAATTTCCAATCGAATGAGCCCTTTTCGAAGTTTCTACGACAACTTTTTCGATACGAAGTGCCCTGCTCTAAAGGAAAAAATTAATAAATAATACATTGTGCCAACATCGTTCTTATATGCCCCCAAGGCATAACTTAAAACTCTTGCTCTGAGGGTTGTGGGGGAGTGTCCTCCTCAAAACATAATTTCTATCTTGAAATCAACTACGCTGAACAAAATGGCTATCTCAAAATTTTGATTTTATGTGTTTGGGGGAATGATGGGCGTGGAGGGTGGGGGGCTAGTTTCCCTCCAATCACTTTCGACTATTAAAAAGGGCACTATCAATTTTCAATCAAATGAGTCCTTTTCGAAGTTTCTACGACAACTCCTTCGAAACGAAGTGCCCTGGTATGAAAAAAAAATATTAAAAAAGGCACTAGCTATTTCAATTTCCAATTGAATGATCCCTTTTGAAATTTCTACGACAAAGCTTTCAATAAAAACTTTATATGTCCCCGGGGCATAGCTTACAACCCTTGTACTGAGGGCTCTGAGAAGGTTATCATCCTAAAAGACCTAATTTCCAGAACTTTCAACTACGTTGAACAAATTGGATATATTTTGATTGGATGTGTTTGGGGAAACGGTAGGCGATACAGGGGCGTTAGTCTCTATCCAATCACTTTCAACTATTAAAAAAGGCACAATAGAATGATCCTTTTTTGAAGTTTCTACGACAACGCGTTCTATAAAAACCGTATATGCCCCCAGTGCATAACTTACAATCCTTGCCCCGAGGGTTGTGGGGGCATGTCCTCCTCAAAAACATATTTTCTATCTGGAAATCAACTACGCTGAGCAAAATGGCTATCAAAAAGTTTTGATTGGATGTGTTTGGGTGAATGATTTGCGTGGGGGTGGGGGGGCTAGTTGCCCTCGAATCACTTTTGACTATTAAAAAAGGCACTATCCCTTTGAATTTCCAATCAAATGGGCTTTTTTTGAAGTTTCTACGACAACGTCTTCTATTAAAACCTTATATGCCCCTAGGGCATAACTTACAACCCTTGCCCTGAAGGCTGTGGGGAGTATCATCCCCAAAAACATAATTTCTATCTGGAAATCAACTACGCTGAACAAAATGGCTATCTCAAAATTTTGATTGGATATGTTTCGAGAACTGGTTGGCGTGGAAGGGGTGTTAGTTGCCTTCCAATCACTTTCGACTATTAAAAAGGGCACAAACCATTCCAATTTCCAATTGAATGAGCCCTTTTCAAAGTATCTACGACAACTTCTTCGATACGAAGTGCTCTGCTTTAAAGGAAAAAAAATAATACATTGTGCCAACATCGTTCTTATATGCCCTCAGGGTATAACTTAAAACCCTTGCCCCGAGGGTTGTGGGGGAGTGTCCTCCTCAAAAACATATTTTCTATCTGGAAATCAACTACGCTGAACAAAAGGCTATCTCAAAATTTTGATTGGATGTGTTTGGCAAATGATAGGCGGGGGAAGGGGCTAGTTGCCCTCCAATCCCTTTCGACTATTAAAAGGCGCACTAGCCACTCTAATTTCCAATCGAATGAGCCCTTTTCGAAGTTTCTACGACAATTCCTTCGATACGAAGTTCCCGGGTATGGAGAAAAATATGCCAACATTGTTCTTTACTTAGGCAGCGCTATTGCGCTGCCTATGATGCTACCAAGGTAAGAGAAGCTGTCCACCTGATCAATCTTTTCGCTGCGCAACGTCGCTTTTTCATCTTCACTTATTCCTAGACTTAGTGACTTAGTCTTCCTAACATTTATTTTCAAACCTATTCTAGCCCCCTGAACTCGCAAAACCTATAAAAGTTAATTCATTTTGTTCACACTTTCATCTAGGATGCTTAAATCATCAGCATTATCTAAATTCAGGAGAGTGTTTCCTTCCCATTTGATTCCGTGGTCACCTATTTCTTTCCTGTGCTTCTTAATACAAAATCCATCAAAATGATACATATAAAGGAGGATAGAACACAACCATGCTTAACTCCCGATTTAATACGAAACCAGCTGCTAACCTCATTTTCTACCTTAAACGCAGCAGTGTTATTCTCGTACATAGCACTAATCACTTTAACGTATTTGTCTGGTATACCATACAAGAAAAAGACCTTTGCCAAAGTTCCTCTATCAATAAAATTGAACGCTTGCTCATAATATATAAAGCTGGGGGACCAAAGGTGTTTGTTAGCTCAGGTACTTTTCAATTATTACCCTAAGCTTGAAAATTTGGTCGACACATCCTCTACCTTTTCTAAAACCGCCCTGTTCTTCTCTTAAAACTTTATCTACAGCATCTCTAAGTCTAAAAAGTATCATATTACCAAGTAATTTCCTACATACAGATTTTAGACTACTGCTTCAATAACTGCCACACCAAATCTCATCACATTTCTTATACAGTGATTTAATTAAGGTTTTCCTAAAATCGCTAGGTACCTCCCATTTTTCAAAAATCATACCAAGAATCATGTCAAAAATCATTGTTCAAAAATTCATATATCCAGTAACTTATTTCTAACCTCAAAGCCGCCATATTTTTGAATCTCATTTACCATACTATCAGCACCTGGAGCCTTATTATTTTTTAATCATTTTAGTAGTGTTGCTAATTCATCCTCACAAAACAAATCTTTCTTTACATCCAAGATATCAAAAACTTTTTCATTTTTCTCTATATCTCTTCCTGCAACTCTATCTCGGTTTAGCATATTCATAAAATGTTCTGCCCATCTCTCTTTAATTCTTTCCTTATAACTAATTGTGGCCCCGACTTTCTTTAACTGGGACAAGTCCAGATTGAATACTCCCTCTCAATTTATTATCATGTCAGTACAATATTTTACTATTATGGCGTTCAGCTGCATCTTCAAGATGCACGGCAGAAAGAAATATCACTCAGATAATTTTTTTAAATAAAAGTTAAAACAGGGATAAAATCCTTTTAATAGAAAGTGATAAATTTCACAAACAGTTATAAATTTCATTAAAATACTAGATTTTTCCGTCACATATACAGTGACTATCGTCAGTATTAAAAGTAGTAGTGTTACGTCATCAGTAGTTTTACTACTGATGACGGTCACTGCACATGTGACCGAAATATCTTGTATTTTTGTGAAATTTTTCACTATTTGTGAAATTTATAACTGTCTATTAAAAGGAGTATATCCCTATTTGAACTTTTATTTATTGTCATGGAAAGGCAGTGTGGTCTCCAAAATTATCTACGTCACAATTGTTTTACAAGCCCCTTCTCCTTTTTATTAAACCAAAAGCTTTTTCACTAATATTCATAGCTGTGATCCTAACTTTCATCCCTAAGACATCATCAGCCATTTCCCAGATTTTTTTCCTAAACTAATCCATTCATCTTCCACATTGTCAAATTTTAAACTCTCAAGTTTAGTATTCTGCTGTTCCTGGAAAGGTTCTCTCAAATTCTCATCCTGGAGTTTACCAACATCATAACTTCCGGGAAGGTGGTTATCCTTTCAAAATGTTAGCTTAGAATTAACCCTAGATACTACCAAAGGGTGATTATTACTTTTAACATCAATAAAAACACTTCTATATACCCTAGTATTCTTGTAATAGTCCTGTCAGTCTTCGGTTTACAATAACACAATCAATAAAGGTTGGCTGTCTTACCATGACGTGAATTACCATTAACTAGATTGTTATAGCTACAAAATTGCAAAAGTCTGTAGCCATTACTGTTTTCTTTTCCTGCACCAAATTAACCTAGGCTAGGATACCATCTATCCAACTTCTAATGATCTGGGCGTTAAAATATCCTAATAAAAACACCATATTTCTACCTGGTACCCTGTCTATTTGCTCTTATAACTTTAAGTAAAATTCATCTGAGTCACTAGTATTTCCGTCAGTAGGTTCTGCAGGGACATATACTACTATAATCGATACCCTGAACTTTTTAGTTATAAAATAAGTGATTAATATTCTATTATTAATGTCTTCCCAGATTAAGCTAGACTTAAAAGTTTCCTTATTCATCATGAGCCCTACTCCGTGTCTTTGTACCTCATCCATTCTGCCTGAGTAAACAAATTCTATATCACCTAATTTCATACTTCCTACCCCTGGGGTATGAGTTTCCGAAACTCCTAATAAGTCCGGTTCGATTCGTCTGAATTCCTCAGTTAAAATCTCGATACAATGGCAATTTTTTAATGCTTTAACGTTCCAAGTTCCAATTTTCATGTTCTTTAAATCATTGAAATTATTTTTCCCTCAGGAAAAGCAATAGTCCGAGATACCAGTGCAGGACTGGGACCAACACATCTTCTCAAGTCTATACCAAAGCACTTAAGCCGGCTTAGAACCGACAGCAGGAACTCCCTGAGACCTCAGTATGAATTGAGGCTTCGTGCTATCCTACGCCCATCTTCGTCACAGAATGGTTTTCAGCACTTGGCAATGCTCTTCTATCAACAAGATTTGAAATCCAGCACAGTCAGTCTCAAGTGTATTACCTCCGATTTATGCCTACATATATTATGCTACTATGGGGAGGAAATCCATTGTAGATAAATTAGCTAGAAGAGGCTTTTCAGCCCAAAAACACCCACCAAAACAGACCAAGCCCAGAAGAATTATCTGTTAATAAGAATCCTGTAAGAATGCTCTGAAACTATGAAAATATGTCCCTACTATCTCAGACGGTAAGTATAACTTGAAATAATATTAGAGACCAAAACTCTCTTTAACCTGGGCATAAAACTGCAACGTCTCTGATCCCCTTAATGCCTGTTTTTTTTCATTAAAACAAACATCAAAAGAAACACAGATAAGACTTGTTAATAAGGACAGCGAAGATGATATGGACAATCTGGTATACGAATATTTGTGTACCGAATAATACGAAAAACTAATTTTCATCCGTTTTTTTTTACATTAAGAAAAAATATCCCTCAGAAGAAGAATACGTACGTCAACAACCAAAATAGAACAGACAGTGATATCAGCTTCTGCAGTGAGAAGGAGACCAACAAAAATCTCTAAGCCCAATACTGCACATAATCAATGGTATAGCCCTGTCCAACGCAATATTTGTAATCACTTCACCGAAAACATTTAAAATCATTTTTATCAACTAATACCGTCCCGCCTCTTGATGAGCTCTAGAAAGACACCTAAAAACAGTTGAATTCCTACCTCTATCCATGTGAAGGCAAACACCGGGCAGTACAACATGAATATCCTTGTGGTGGCGACAAGCTTCCAGCTGCAAATGACACTCACTGGGATATGTTTTTCCATCCGAACCACACACGGGCTCAATTGTACTTGTGCAATTGCTCTGGCACAAGCAAATAGGGTCTCTATTTTGGTTCAGTACACATAACTGAGGCCATGTACAATCAATCTCAGCGCAAGGATCTACAGTAAATGAAACAAACATAATAGTTTAACCAATTTAACATGTCACTTAAAAAGAGGATAAATATTAGAAAAAATAATACCCTAAAAATTTGAAATCAACTGAGTAAGTCCATGTAGACATTTCCACAAATTAAATACAAACCTTGAATGGAGGAGGAGGAAACTTTCTTCTGGCCCAGTGCATAAAACGCCAAACCTTTATGATCTTTCCTATGCTTTTGACAATATTTAAGTTCCTCCCCCTCAAAATAATTTCCTTCGTAAATACCTACTCAATGCTGTTGGTGGGTAAAAATAGCAAGCAACAAATTATCTTTGCTTCAGTAAAAAATCATGTGTCTCGCATGTACTATCTATTTATTTTTTTCCCAATCCTTTTGTATGGAAGGTGTGGTCGTAGTGATTTGAGGAGGGACTTGGGAGCAGGGGGTTAAGAGAGGTAGCAGTCCTACTCTCTTCTGGTGTAATTCCTGTTCATTTTACGTTTGCATTATTATACATTTTTTTTTTGTTACTTGATGTAGGTTTTAATATGGAACTATTCTGTTCTTTTCAACAGGTTTTTTTTTTCCTGGAAAATATTCTTTAAACTAATGAATATTTCAGGCTTTATCGCTGTCTTAATGTCAATAGTAAAAGGAATAATTTGAATTTGCGAGAAGTGAACTTAAGGTGTTTTCTTGAAATTATGTTGGCCAGCATCGCTGATCAACAACTTTTTCTTTCTGACTAATTTTGGCTTTGAAGCACTGTTCACTTTTGAAATAGGTTTCGCGTTTGTTTGTGTGTTTAAAATAAGCCCTGATATTCTTTTTTGATAGCCAAAGGCACCCTTCGGGTGCCTAGGGCCCAAATTGCTGGTCAATAATTTTTCTTGCACAAAATGTTGATTATGTAGCAAAGAAGGTTTTTAATGTTGGTTTTTGTTTAGCTAATTTCAAAGTTTGTTGGTTCAAACTGAATTAGATCTGAACTATGTAATATATTAATATACAATGTAGCTATATATCCGTATATTACTATTTAATATAGTAATATATTTATATAATAGGCGGCGCAATAGCGCTGCCTAAGCAAAGAGCGATGTGGGCACAATGTATTATTTATTTTTATATTTTTTTTTTTATTTAAACAATAGCACTTTGTATCGAAGAAGTTGTCTTAGAAACTTCGATAAGAGATTTTCGAGAAGAAATTCAAAAGGCTAGTGCCCTTTTTAAAGGTCGAACGTGATTAGAGGGAAAGTACCCCCCCCCTCCCATGCCCACCATTTCCCTAAACATAATCAATCAAAAATTTGAGATAGCCATTTTGTTCAACGTAGTTGAAAGATCCGAGAAATGACACCCTCCCCCAGAGCCCTCAGAGCAAGGCTTGTAAGTTATGCCCTAGGGGCTTTTAAGGTTTGCGTAGAAAGGGTGATCGTATGAACTTCGGAGAGAGATCTATGGATTGCTAATCAGAAGTTTTAATGGCCTTTTTGAGATTCAGAATGATGGGAGGGTGGATACCCCCCCCCCACACACACACACAAACTTTGTATTTTCCTAAAATGCATCTGATAGAAATTTTGAGATGGTCATTTGTTGTCACAGGAACTTCGAAAAGAGCTCATTCGATTGAAAATTGAAAGGGTTAGCGCTCTTTTTTTAATAGTCAAAAGTGACTGGAGGGAATTTAACCCCCCCCCCTGTCGATCCCACCATTTCCCCAAGCAGATCCAATCGAAATTTTGAAAAAGCCATTTTGTTCAACGTAATTGAAAAGTTCGGAAATTATGTCTTTGAGGATGACAACCCCCCCCCCCCTTACAGCCCTCAGGGAAAGTGTTATCAGTTATGCCATGAGGACATATAAGGTATATATGTAGATATGTAGAAAGGGTTATCGTAAAAACTACGAAATTGGCTCATTCAATTGGAAATCAGGTGCTCTAGTGTCCTTTTCAAGATTCAGAGTGATCCGAGGGTAGACCCCCCCCCCTCCACCTTGTATTTCCCCAAAATGTATCTGATCGAAATTTTGAGATGGCCATTTGCTTTCGAAGACATTTCGAAAAGAGCCAATTCGATTGGAAATTGAAAGGGCTAGTGGTCTTTTTATAGTCGAAAGTGATTGGAGGGCAACTAGCCCCCCTCCCATGCACACCATTGCCTCAAAAACATCCAATCAAAATTTTGAGATAGCCATTTTTTCAAAGTAGTTGAAAGGTCCGGAAATTATATCGCTGAGGTTGACAATTGAAAGGGCTATTGTCTTTTTTAATAGTCGAAAGTGATCGGAGGGCAACTAGCCCCCTCCCATGCCCACCATTTACCCAAACCTATCCAATCGGAATTTTCAGATAGCCATTTTGTTCAACGTAATTGAAAGGTCCAGAAATTATATCTTTAAGGATAACATCTCTCCCCCCCCAGAGTCCTCAGGGCAAGGATTTTAAGTTATGCCCTGGAGGAATATAAGGTATATATAGAAAGGACGATCGTGTAAACTCAGGGGGGGGGGCTCGTTGGATTGGTAATCAGAAGTTCTCGCGCCCTTTTCAAAATTCGAAGTGATCAAAGGCTGGATAGCCCCCCCCCCCCCAAACACCTTTCATTTTCCCTAAATGTATCTGATGAAAATTTTGAGATGGATATTTGCTATCGAAGAAACTTCGAAAAAAGCTCATTTGATTAGAAATTGAAATAACCAGTGCCCTTTTTAATAGTCAAAGTGATTGAATTGTAACTCACCCCCTTCCCACGCACACCGTTTCCCCAAACACATCCAATTAAAATTTTGAGATAGCCATTTGGTTCAACATAATTGAAAAGTCTGGAAATTATATCTTTGAGAATGACAACCCCTAAAAGCTTTCAGGCTAAGGGTTGTAAGTTATGCCCTGGGGACATGTAAAGTATACGTAGAAAGGGTGATCGTATAACATTTGGAGGTTTTAATTTGTTTGGATTTTGTTCAGTGTAGTTGAAAGGTCTGGAAGTTATGTCTTTGACAACCCCCATATCTTCTCAAAACCAGAACATATTTTGAACTTTACTGAAAAAGACATGACCATGAATTTTTAGTTTACAATAACTTTAATGATATATGTTCCTTAAGGTTTTAATAATTTTTAATTCATTAAAGTTAAAAAAGTACAAGCATCTTAAACGTATTTTGTTTATTTAAATCATACGATAAATAACCGAGTCAAACCCAAAACGTGCAAAAATTAACATGAGTATGGCTGACAGCCCCAATGCCTTCTCAAGACCAGAGCATAATTTATACTTTACTGAAAACGAAATATGTTTAAAATGTTTTCACTTTGTTTTTACTTGTTTTAAATGTTTTTACTAGATAAACGAAGAGGAAAGTCCTCCCTCTTGCACTCCAAATACAGCACGAGTGTCTGGTGCCCTTTTTGAGAATAACAAGAGATTGAAGAACCAGAACACAATTTGCGCTTTACTGAAAACAAAAAACAAAATCGTTTTGTACACTGTAATAAAGAAGTAAAAAAATATATTATTTTGTTGTATTGATTGAGTTCACATTTAGTCAATTGCAAAGTGCCTAATCCTTAGCCAAGATTTCTTTTTTTTCTCGTATCATGTCAGTGTTTTAATTGTTTTCAGTATTTTAATTGTATCCAATAGAGTCATCATTTATTGCAATGTTTAGTTTCGTAATCTCTTTATTTCGTAATAGACTCATATCCCACCTGATTTAATTTCAACAGGCTTTATACAATTCTATCTTTTTAAGATGTTCACTGGTCATTTGCCAAGATAAATAGCAAGGTATCATTTTTTAATAGGGGTATGGCTACTCACCTTTTACTCTATGTTTAATGCATATTTGTTAATATGAGTAGGTTATTAATTTTTTTTTCCCATTGTGGGTTTTTATTTGTAAATTTGACGCCCTGTTTGACATCATCAAATGAATTATGATGAAATTTCCGGTGCCATTATATTTTTATTTTTCATGTTTTTCTTCTATGCAAATTTTTCGATTATGTTTTGTGATAATACAGTGAAATTTAATTAATTATAATTGCAATTAGTTTCTCCCCCCCCCTATGTTTAATGCTTCTTGTCTCGTGTACTGTTAGTGAAAAAATCATTTTTTGTTTTTATAAATGAATTTTGTTCCCCGTTCTCAATGATATATTTGTAGTTGGAGAATTTTTTAATTAGTTGGAAATATTTGCGCACCTTAAGGAAACGAAAGGGATACGGAAGGTCGGCTGTGATAATTAAAAGGGCGACATATGCCATTTTGGTCGAAAATGAGTTATGTGTATGTCATGTGTAAACCCAGCACGAGGAATCGAATGGTGAAGTCAGAATTCTCCTATCTTCTACCGTTGCGAAGATAAAAAGAGACATACGCCACTTTTGGATGCGGATCGCAGCTGGGCCAAAAAGGAGATACGTGCAGAGCACGTGTCTCCTTTTGACCCTGTTCTTTTGAACTTTAATATTTGGCATATGTCTCCTTTTTGGCTCAAGAATCAGCCGAACTTCAGCATAATCATCATGATTTGAAGAAAAGAAGAAACAGTTGTTGCAATGTGATTGAGACCACAATGCATTCCAGAAGCTTTGCTCTTGTCCAAAAAGCAATTAAAATAGCAAAGGAGAAAGGAATCAGCAGGTGAGAAGTCTTATGAAAAATGCTCTCGTGCTTCTTATGCCGCTGTGATGCACAGCATGAATGTATCTTTGAAAATGCCTAAGAGTGATACCTGCGAACTTTGTGACACCATGAAAAACAAAGAGAAAAATGAGCAGCTAACTGAATCAGACAAGAAGGTAATGGAAAATCATAAGCAAATGGCGCAGAAAGCACGAAAGGAGCTAGAAAAAGATGCGCAACACCCTCATGGGGTGGAAAAAGTGGTGTACAGCATTGATATGCAGAAAGTACTTTTGCTGCCCATTATGCCAAAAATCAAGGAGTCACACTTCACTAGCCGTTTAGTAGTCTTTAATGAGACTTTTGCTCCTGTAAAGTCAGGAAGTGTGCCGGAGACCGCGTATTGCATAGTATGGCATGAAGCCATCTATGGCAGAACTGCTGATGGTTTGGTCTCAGCCATATACAGTCTGATTAGCGAGTTGCGAGAAGTGAAAGAATTTGTTTTGTGGTGTGACAATTGCTCAGCCCAAAACAAAAATTGGATTCTGTTTAGTGCACTTGTTTGCATCGTGAATCAGAGCTGGGGACCCAACTCCACTACTTTAAAGTACCTTACTAAGGGTCATACACATATGACGGCGGATGCTATCCACGGTTGCATCGAAAAGAAGATAAGAAATCAGGATGCTGTCGAGGATTTGAGGGATCTGGTAACTCTGATGCAAAATTGCAGGAAAAACACTCATGTGAAGGTTCTGGACACGAAAGATTTTTTCTTGTGGAAAAATGAGAATGCACCTAAAAAGGGCCCTGAAAAGGATTCTATCCTGCTGAACAGAATTGTGCAGGTTACTTTTCGAAAGGTACAGAAAGATCTATACTACAAGTACGATTTCGACGACACTTTACAACGTTTTGATTTTCTTAAACAGAAATCGAAGCGCATGAAAGGTATGCCAAAGAACGTGAAAGGCCCTAGAGGGATTTCAAAAGCAAAGAAGCAAGGAATTTTGAGGCTATTCACACACATTTCCGATGAGCGGAAAACGCAATTTTGGATTGACTTGCCAGTGAATGAAGAGTCTCCTGATCTAACCACGTGTTTTGAAGGATGCCAAAGTGATGATATTTAAACAACGGCCTAATAAGCTACCTTGTGATTCATTTCTTCTTGTAGATTCAAGTAGAAGTAGCATAAGTAGAATTTTGCACTAATGAAAATCCATTTTTGGGTCTGGGATACTACGAACTGCAAACGTGTTTAGTCATTGTTTAAACATCATCACTTTGGTGTGTCTTGTGGAAGTAAATCTTCCAGTGTTCTAAACAGGTCATGCCAATGATTGAGTTTTTTATATTTTACTTTGCATTATTCGAAGTTCTTTCAAGAGCTTGTGCCAATTCAGTTCCTTATTTTTACTCTTGTATTATTTGAAATAAAACAGGTATATTATTTGAAGTCCTGGAGTACAAAAAGAGAAAGAAGAAGACTACGAGTAGTTAGAGTCGGGCGAAGAAAAGTTTCAAAGTACTTTGACGAAACGATGAATTAATATAAAAGGAGGGTAAGATGCGCTCGGTCTGATAATATGAACAAAATGGCCACAATCCGGGAGGTTCTTGTAAGTAATTCTATAGTACACCAAGGGAAAGGAAGAGGAAGCTAGTGCAAAAAGTAAGATTGGATCAGAAGTCTCTAGTACTTCAACGGAACGATGGTCGCAGGTAAATTTCATATCAAAAGAAAGCTCAGAGGCAGCCTCTGTTTGATATTGCAGACAAAATGTCTGCAATATTTTGTATATTTTGTATATGTATATTTTGGAATTCGGAATGATAGAAGAGGATTTTCTTATGGAGGTATAACATGGGGACCTGGCATATGTCTCCTTTTTTGTCAAGGAAAAATGAGACATACGCCATAAAATGGAATAATTTGGAGCTTGCTCAGAATACTTGAGTTCAATTTATACCACTGAAAAGAACAGAAAAATCTGGTCTAGAATATGTTCCCTTGATCTCCATTAGTCTCACCCTTCAGAGTGACCACAGCCAACAAACTTTTTTCCGTTTTCTGGCTCTCCTGAAAAGTAGCAAAAATGGCGTAGGTCACCCTTTTAATTATCACAGCCGAGGTGTTGCATGGTTAGAAAGGTCGTGTGCGCTAAGCGACTGAAGCATAAGCAAAGTATGGTTCTGTTAATAATAGCGAAGTTAAGTCTGAGTTTCTTTTTCTTAGTTCATGAAGTAGTCAGCCGATTGACATATGTATTTAACCTCAGTGTTTATCTGTGTCAAAGATTGAGTCACCTTAAGATAGGGCTTGTAACTCTAAGTTATGGATAGTATATTTCAATCTCCTTCAGCACCTCAGAAATTAAAGGAATTAGAGAGTAATAAAATAGATTTTGCGCGTAGATATAAGTAGGAATGACCTAATAACTACAGAACGAACACATTTGCTGCCATCTACAATTTAGTACAGTGCTGACAGTATATAATTTCACTGAGAATGAAAAAACAGGATTTTTCTCACTTTGATGTATTTTCATGGTTTATTAATGTCTAACCTGTCAAGGTCAATTGATTTGTTGGTGTTCGTCCAGGAGAATTGTCTCCAGGCAAAGTTTGCACATGCGCATTGACGGTAAGGCGAATTTTTTGATCTAGGACTCGAGGGGGATGTGAATTTCCGAGAACTTGATTTACATAATCGATGGGGGAATGTTTTGATCCAGGACTCGACTAGGAGAAGTACAAACAGTCCATAATTTATGCATGTTTTTATGGTTTTTTGTCACTGAGAATAAAAAACAGGATTTTTCTCACATTGATTTATTTTCATGGTTTATTAATGTCTAACCTGTAAAGGTTAATTGATTTGTTGGTGTTCGTCCAGGAGAATTGTCTCCGGGCGAAGTTCGCACATGCGCATTAACGGTGGGGAAGAGATATATTGATCTTAGAGATGAAGAGATTAACGCGGGAAAGGGTTTCCTAGGAATTTTAAATGTGACAGCGCAGGGATGCCAAAACAAAAGGAACACGCAGAAATTACGTTTAGGGATTATTTGGGCGAAACAGTTTTGAGATATTTTAGAAGATGATTTAAGCGAAACCGTTTGAGGCATTTTAGAAGATTATTTAGAAGAGGATTTGAGGGTGAAACTCTGTGGTCGTTATAATACACAAGTTCCATTTGAAGAGTCTTGTGAGGTCCCCTACCCCAACAACCCCCCTACCCCAATCCCAAAGGACCCCGACCCCCCAACCCCAACCCCGAAGGAACCCTCCGGCCTTCAAAGGCCTCCAGGCCCCCAAAGGCCCCTCCGGACCCCCAAAGGCCCCCCAGTCCCCCAATGGCCCCCGAGCCCCCAAATGCCCCCCGAACCCCCAAAGGCCCCCCGAGCCTCCAAATGCCCCCCGAGCACCCAAAGGGTTCCCGAACCCCCAAACACCCCCCCCCCCTCGGACCCCAAATGCCCCTTGGGCCTTCGGAGGCCCCCCTGGGGCCCCAAATGCCCCCATCCCAATTTTCTTTTACACCTTTTGAAGGTTTTTTTTTACTTTTTTTATATTGTTTTTAACATGATATTTTTTTCAATTTTTTTTACGTATCCTAAGATGACATGAACTATGCTTACGACTCTACCAATCGTACTCTGTGCTTGTTCATAGACACGACGTGGCTTTCCCACTGGTACTCTATGGCAGGTTATCGACACTACCTAGTTTATTGCATGTATTAAATCAGTATTTTTTACGCAGTGAAAGGATAAACACATAATTAATATCTGTAAAAAAGTGAAGATGAATTATTCGATGAAAGTATGTGCACATGATAAAATCATCGTCGCGTTGATTGCTGACAAGGAGAAATACCTGAACTATGAAACGAGTGCAAGTGGTAACACTATTGGAAATGTATGCATGCGTTGTCATGACAGCGAGAAGTTAGATTTCTTTGGAGTACCCAAGAATTTCAATCGTGTAAACGGTGGATATGCGAGAGTAACATTAACACATTACCTGTTGATACATCTTATCGTCATCTTTCCGGTATTAGCATTTTAAAGAAGACAAGAAGAAGACAAGCATACTCCTGCACTAATGTCATTAATCATATCTTGTCAATGTGCCAAAACTGTTATCTATGTAAAAATAATGTGACAGTAGACAGTGAAATCGAAGGCAGAATAAAAAGGACATTAGCAGACAATATCATCAATAAATATAAAGATGAATTGACGGAAAGTGAAGCGCAACTGTACTAAAAATGTATAATGATGTATTTAACATATTTTTATATTAATATTTTACATGTCGTTATTTCATTAAAAATATCTTATGTATTACTTTGTTAAGTGTTCATTATTTTTAGGGTATGCTAGAACGTCAAACGTTCAGAATATCTATTAGAAAGGTCAGAGATATAAGAAAAGGAATTTTTAGAGATAAAGGTACTACGAGCAAGTTCATAAATGAAATACTTTAACATAACTTTTACCAATGTCTGAGAGAGATGAGCAGAATTTTTTTCAAAATCTCAACAAACAAGCAAACACTCATCCTGAAACACAGCAGAGAGAATTTTAGTTTTCAGAAACAGGAAAATCCACCTTTAAAATACATCTCTTTCTAATAATAAAATTTGATTTTTAAATAAAGTTGGGTTTTAGTTTCCAGAAATAAGAACATCCACGTTTGAACTGCATTTAATTTTAATAATATTTATTTTTATTAAAGCTTCGGTCTTAGTTTTCAGAAATAGGAACATCTGCGATAAAAATATATTTGATTATATTAATAATATTTAATTTTCAAATAAAGTAATTTCATAGTCGAAATCAATGATAAACCCATTTTTACAAGTTAAAGTACTCATCTTTTTCACTCCCAACAGTACATTACGACCTTTTACATACCCCAACACCAAGCAATACTTTTCAAAGGCTATATTATATTATTTTAGAACAAGATCCTTTCTTAATATGCCTCCTATACCTTTTTTACAACTTGAAGTACACATCTTTTTCACCCACAACTTTACTTTATGGCTTTTTACATGCCCCAACACCAAGCAATACTATTCAAAGGCTTTTTTTATATCTTTTCAGAGCAATTTCTTTACGTAATGTCCTACCTAAACCAATTTTACAACTTAAAGTACTCATCTTTTCACCCACATTATTACTTTACGACTTTTTACATACCCCAACATCAAGCAACAGTTTTCAAGAGGATTTATTATATTATTTCAGAATAAGTTCTTTACGTAATGTCCCTCCTAAACCAATTTTACAAGTTAAAGTACTCACCCTTTTCACACACAACTTTACTTTATGGCTTTTTAAATGCCCCAACACCAACCAATACTTTTCAAAAGGCTTTATTATATTTTTCCAGAACATGTTCTTTTCTTAATATCCTTCCTAAACCAATTTTACAAATTCTAAATTTTTCGATGGAAGATAGAAAAAGTAATACCATGGTTGTGAATATTTTCCCGGAAGATAAAAAGTTCTACTTCAATTTTAAATTGCTCAACGAAGTGAAGAAAAGTTCAACTTCGATCCTAAATTTTCTCAATGAAAAAGAAATAAGTTATTGATCAATTCTATTTTTCCAAATAATATAAAAATTTTCCACTTCAGTTCAGATTTTTCTCAAAGAGATGAAAAAATTTAAAAGAATGTGCCAAATTTTTTCATAGAAGATAGAAAAGTTGAAGTTCACTTCTGAATTTTACCAAAGAACACACTTCAGTTCTAATTTCTCCAGAAAAAATAAAAAGCTTCCACTTCAGTTCTTATTTCCCCAAATACATAAAAATTAAAGTTCCATCCTAAATTTTCCCTTAGAAGATAGAAAAGGTTATACCTTAGGTGCGAATACTTAGCTTGAAGATAAAAAGTTCCACTTTAACTCTAAATTTTCTCAATGAAAAAGAAATAAGTTACTGTTCAATTCTATTTTTCCAAATAATATAAAAATTTTCCACTTCAGTTCAGATTTTTCTCAAAGAGATGAAAAAATTTAAAATAATCCTCCAAATTTTTCACAGAAGATAGAAAAGTCCAAGTTCACTTCTGAATTTTATCAAAGAACACAATTCAATTCTAATTTCTCCAGAGAAAATAAAAATCTTCCACTTCAGTTTTAAGTTCACCAAGAGATAGTTTTAAGAGATTCAGTTTTAAGTTCACCAAGAGATAAAGAAATTTCAAGTTCTATTCTAAATTTTTCCGTAGTAGATAGAAAAAGCTATACCATAGTTTTGAATATTTTCCCGGAAGATAAAAAGTTCTACTTCAATTTTAAATTTTCTCAACGGAGTGAAGAAAAGTTCTATTCTGAATTTTTTCAATAAAAAAGAAATAAGTTATTGATCAATTCTATTTTTCCAAATAATATAAAATTTTCCACTTTAGTTCAGATTTTTCTCAAAGAGATGAAAAAATTTAAAATAATGTGCAAAATTTTTCATGGAAGATCGAAACGTTCAAGTTCTCTTATGAATTTTACCAAAGAACACAATTCAATTCTAATTTCTCCAGAGAAAACAAGAAACTTCAACTTTAGTCTTAAGGTCACCAATACATAAAAATTAAAGTTCCATTCTAAATTTTCCCGTAGAAGATAGAAAAAGTTATACCTTAGATGCGAATACTTACCTTGAAGATAAAAAGTTCAACTTTAATTCTAAATTTTCTCAATGAAAAAGAAATAAGTTACTGTTCAATTCTATTTTTCCAAATAATATAAAAATTTTCCACTTCAGTTCAGATTTTTCTCAAAGAGATGAAAAAATTTAAATAATGTTTCAAATTTTTCATAGAAGATAGAAAAGTCCAAGTTCACTTCTGAATTTTATCAAAGAACACAGTTCAATTCTAATTTCTCCAGAGAAAATAAAAATCTTCCACTTCAGTTTTAAGTTCACCAAGACATAAAGAAATTTAAAGTTCTATTCTAAATTTTTCCGTAGTAGATAGAAAAAGCTATACCATAGTTTTGAATATTTTCCCGGAAGATAAAAAGTTCTACTTCAATTTTAAATTTTCTCAACGAAGTGAAGAAAAGTTCAAGTTCTATTCTGAATTTTCTCAATGAAAAAGAAATAAGTTATTGTTCAATTCTATTTTTCCAAATAATATAAAAAGAATTTTACCAAAGAACACATTTCAATTCTAATTTCTCCAGAGAAAATAAAAATCTTCCACTTCAATTTTTAATTTCACAAAGACACAAGGAAATTTAAGGTTCCATTCTAAATTTTCTAAACGAAGTGAAGAAAAGTTCAACTTCTATTCTGAATTTTTTCAATGAAAAAGAAATAAGTTATTGATCAATTCTATTTTTCCAAATAATATAAAATTTTCCACTTCAGTTCAGATTTTTCTAAAAGAGATGAAAAAATTTAAAATAATGTGGAAAATTTTTCATGGAAGATCGAAACGTTCAAGTTCTCTTATGAATTTTACCAAAGAACACAATTCAATTCTAATTTTTCCTGAGAAAACAAGAAACTTCCACTTTAGTTTTAAGGTCACCAAGACATAAAAATTAAAGTTACATTCTAAATTTTCCCGTAGAAGATAGAAAAAGTTATACCTTAGATGCGAATACTTAACTTGAAGATAAAAAGTTCCACTTTAATTCTAAATTTTCTCAATGAAAAAGAAATAAGTTACTGATCAATTCTATTTTTCCAAAATAATATAAAAATTTTCCACTTCATTTCAGATTTTTCACAAAGAGATGAAAAAATTTAAAATAATGTTCCAAATTTTTCATAGAAGATAGAAAAGTCCAAGTTCACTTCTGAATTTTATCAAAGAACACAATTCAATTCTAATTTCTCCAGAGAAAATAAAAATCTTCCACTTCAGTTTTAATTTCACCAAGACATAAAGAAATTTAAAGTTCTATTCTAAATTTTTCCTTAGTAGATAGAAAAAGCTATACCATAGTTTTGAATATTTTCCCGGATGATGAAAAGTTCTACTTCAATTTTAAATTTTCTCAACGAAGTGAAGAAAAGTTTAGGTTCTATTCTGAATTTTCTCAATGAAAAAGATATAAGTTATTGATCAATTCTATTTTTCCAAAATAATATATAAAAATTCCACTTCAATTCAGATCTTTCTCAAAGAGATGAAAAAATTTAAAATAATGTTCCAAATTTTTCATAGAAGATAGAAAAGTTCAAGTTCTCTTCTGAATTTTACCAAAGAACACACTTCAATCCTAATTTCACCAGAGAAAATAAAAAAGCTTCCACTTCAGTTCTTATTTCCCCAAAGACACAAAAATTAAAGTTCCATTCAAAATTTTCCCGTAGAAGATAGAAAAGTTATACCTTAGATTTGAATACTTACCTTGAAGATAAAAAGTTCCACTTTAATTCTAAATTTTCTCAATGAAAAAGAAATAAGTTATTGTTCAATTCTATTTTTCCAAATAATATAAAAAGAATTTTACCAAAGAACACATTTCATTTCTAATTTCTCCAGAGAAAATAAAAATCTTCCACTTCAGTTTTTGATTTCACAAAGAAATAAGGAAATTTAAAGTTCTATTCTAAATTTTCTAAACGAAGTGAAGAAAAGTTCAACTTCTATTCTGAATTTTTTCAATGAAAAAGAAATAAGTTATCGATCAATTCTAATTTTCCAAATAATATAAAATTTATCTATAATATATTAATATATTTTTATATTATATATAATATATTATTAGAAGATAGAAAAACTTTTTTCTTTTCTTTGAGAAAATTCGGAAGAGAACTTGAACTTTTCTTCACTTCTCTGAGAAAATATAGAATTAAAGCAGAACCCTTTCTCTTCTTGGAGGAAAAATTCAGAATCAAAGTATCTACAGAAAAACTTAGAACATAACTTTAAATTTTTCATCTCTTTGAGGAAAACCAGAACTGAAGTGGAACCTTTTTATTTTCTTGGAAAAATTAGAAGAGAACTTGAACTTTTCTTCACTTGATTGAGAAAATTTAGAATTAAAGTGGAACTTTTTATCTTCATGGTAAGAATTCACATCTAAGATATAACTTTTTCTATATTCTACGGGAAAATTTAGAATGGAACTTTAATTTTTATGTCTTTGGGGAAATAAGAACTGAACTGGAAGCTTTTTATTTACTCTGGTGAAATTAGAATTAAAGTGTGTTCTTTGGTAAAATTCAGAATCGAAGTGGAACTTTTCTATCTTATATGAACAAATTTTGAACAGTATTTTAAATTTTTCATCTCTTTGAGAAAGGTCTGAACTGAAGTGGAAAATTTTTATTTTCCCTGAAAAAATAGAATTGATCAATAACTTATTTCTTTTCAGTGAGAAATTTCAGAAGAGAAGTTGAACATTTCTTCACTTCGTAGAGAAAATTTAGAATTGAAGTAGAACTTTATATCTTCATAACAAATATTCACAACTATGGTATAGCTTTTTCTATCTTCTATGGAAAAATTATGAATATAACTTTAAATTTCCTTGTGTCTTTGTGAAATTAAAAACTGAAGTGGGAGATTTTTATTTTCTCTGGGGAAATTTGAATTTAATTGTGTTCTTTGGTAAAATTCAGAAGAGAAATTGAATTTTTCTATCTTGTATGAAAAATTTAGAACATTATTTTAAATTTTTTCAACTCTTTGAGAAAAATTTGAAGTGAAGTGGAAAATTTTTATATTATTTTGGAAAAATAAAATTGATCAATAGCTTATGTCTTTTTAATTGAGAAAATTCAGAAGAGAACTTGAACTTTTCTTCACTTCGTTGAGAAAATTTAAAATTAAAGTGGAACTTTTTATCTTCAAGGTAAGTATTTGCATCTAAGGTATAACTTTTTCTATCTTCTACGGGAAAATTTAGAATGGAACCTTAATTTTTATGTTTTGGTGACCTTAAAACTAAAGTGGAATTTTTTTGTTTTCTCTGGACAAATTAGAATTGAATGGTGTTCTTTGGTAAAATTCATAAGAGAACTTGAACTTTTCTATCTTCCATGAAAAATTTTGCACATTATTTTAAATTTTTTCTTCTCTTTGAGAAAAATCTGAACTGAAGTAGAAAATTTTATATTATTTTGGGAAAATAGAGTTGATCAATAACTTATTTCTTTTTCATTGAAAAAATTCATAATAGAAGTTGAACTTTTCTTCACTTCATTTAGAAAATTTAGAATGGAACTTTAAATTTCCTTATGTCTTTGTGAAATTAAAAACTGAAGTGAAAGATTTTTATTTTCTCTGGAGAAATTAGAATTGAAATGTGTTCTTTGGTAAAATTCTGTTTATATTATTTGGAAAAATAGAATTGAACAATAGCTTATTTCTTTTTCATTGAGAAAATTTAGAATTAAAGTGGAACTTTTTATCTTCAAGGTAAGTATTCGCCTCTAAGGTATAGCTTTTTCTATCTTCTACGGGAAAATTTTGAATGAAACTTTAAATTTTGTGTCTTTGGGGAAATAAGAATTGAAGAGGAAGCTTTTTATTTTCTCTGGTGAAATTAGAACTGAAGTGTGTTCTTTGGTAAAATTCAGAAGAGAACTTGAACTTTTCTATCTTCTATGAAAAATTTGGAACATTATTTTAAATTTTTTCATCTCTTTGAGAAAGATCTGAATTGACGTGGAAAATTTTTATTTTATTTTGGAAAAATAGAATTGATCAATAACTTAAATCTTTTTCATTGAGAAAATTCAGAATAGAACTGGAACTTCTCTTCACTTCGTTGAGAAAATTTAAAATTGAAGTAGAACTTTTTATCTTCCGGGAAAATATTCAAAACTATGGTATAGCTTTTTCTATCTACTACGGAAAAATTTAGAATAGAACTTTAAATTTCTTTATGTCTTGGTGAACTTAAAACTGAAGTGGAAGATTTTTATTTTCTCTGGAGAAATTAGAATTGAATTGTGTTCATTGATAAAATTCAGAAGTGAACTTGGACTTTTCTATCTTCTATGAAAAATTTGGAACATTATTTTAATTTTTTTCATCTCTTTGAGAAAAATCTGAACTGAAGTGGAAAATTTTTATATTATTTGGAAAAATAGAATTGAACAGTAACTTATTTCTTTTTCATGAAGAAAATTTAGAATTAAATTGGAACTTTTTATCTTCGAGGTAAGGTTTTGCATCTAAGGTATAACTTTTTCTATCTTCTACGGGAAAATTTAGAATGGAACTTTAATTTTTATGTCTTTGGGGAAATAAGAAATGAAGTGGAAGCCTTTTATTTTCTCTGGGGAAATTAGAACTGAAGTGTGTTTTTTGGTAAAATTCAGAAGTGAACTTGAACTGTTCTATCTTCTATGAAAAAATTTGGAACATTATTTTAATTTTTTTCATCTCTTTGAGAAAAATCTGAACTGAAGTGGAAAATTTTTATATTATTTGGAAAAATAGAATTGATCAATAACTTATTTCTTTTTCATTGAGAAAATTTAGGATCAAAGTGGAACTTTTCTTCACTTCGTTGAGAAAATTTAAAATTGAAGTAGAACTTTTTATCTTCCGGGAAAATATTCACAACCATGGTATTACTTCTTCTATCTTCCATCGAAAATTTTAAATTTGTAAAATTGGTTTAGGAAGGATATTAAGAAAAGAAAATGTTCTGAAAAAATATAATAAAACCTTTTGAAAAGTATCGGTTGGTGTTGTAGTATTCAAACAGCCATAAAGTAAAGTTGTGTGTGAAAAGGGTGAGTACTTCAACTTGTAAATTTGGTTTAGGAGGGACATTACGTAAAGAACTTATTCTGAAATAATATAATAAAGCCTTTTGAAAAGTGTTGCTTGATGTTGGGGTATGTAAAAAGTCGTAAAGTAATAATGTGGGTGAAAAGATGAGTACTTCAAGTTGTAAAATTGGTTTATGTAGGACATTACGTGAAGAACTTGCTCTGAAAAGATATAAAAAAAGGCTTTGAATTGTATTGCTTGGTGTTGGGGCATGTAAAAATCCGTAAAGTAAAGTTGTGGGTGAAAAAGATGTGTACTTCAAGTTGTAAAATAGGTTTAGGAGGCATATTAAGAAAGGACCTTGTTCTAAAATAATATAATATAGCCTTTGAAAAGTATTGCCTGGTGTTGGGGTATGTAAAAGGTCGTAATGTACTGTTGGGAGTGAAAAAGATGAGTACTTCAACTTGTAAAAATGGGTTTATCATTGATTTCGACTATGAAATTACTTTATTTGAAAATTAAATATTATTAATATAATCAAATATATTTTTATCGCAGATGTTCGTATTTCCGAAAACTAAAACCGAAGCTTTAATAAAAATAAAGATTATTAAAATTAAATGCATTTCAAACGTGGATGTTCTTATTTCTGCAAACTAAAACCCAACTTTATTAAAAAATAAAATTTTATTAATAGAAAGAGATGTATTTTAAAGGTGGATGTTCCTGTTTCTGAAAACTAAAATTCTCTCTGCTGTGTGTCAGGATGAGTGTTTGCTTGTTTGTTGAGATTTTGAGAAAAAATTCTGCTCATCTCTCTCAGACATTGGTAAAAGTTCTGTTAAAGTATCCTTTTTCTAATATATCCACTATGAACCTGCTAGTAGTATCTTTATCTCTAAAAATTCCTTTTCTTAAATCTCTGGCCTTTTTAATAGATATTCTGAACGTTTGACGTTCTTGCATACCCTAAAAATAATGAACACTTAACAAAGTAATACATAAGATATTTCTAATGAAATAATGACATGTAGAATATTAATATAAAAATATGTTAAATACATTATTATACATTATTAGTACACTTGCGCTTCACTTTACATCAATTCATCTTTATATTCATTGATGATTTTGTCTGCTAATGTCCTTATTATTCTGCCTGCGATTTCACTGTCTACTGTCACATTATTTTTACATAGATAATAGTTTTGGCACATTGACAAGATATGATTAATGACATTAGTGCAGGAGTATGCTTGTCTTCTTCTTGTCTTCTTTAAAATGCTAATATCGGAAAGATAACGATAAGCTGTATCAACAGGTAATGTGTTACCAGCAACAGTAGCAAGGAGTTGTCCCCGATCTTCGACAATTATTTTTATGTTTGCACTCTCTTTGAGCACTAATTTCTCTGGTAATGTTACTCTCGCATATCCACCGTTTACACGATTGAAGTTCTTGGGTACTCCAAAGAAATCTAACTTCTTGCTGTCATGACAACGCATGCATACATTTCCAATAGTGTTACCACTTGTACTCGTTTCATAGTTCAGGTATTTCTCCTTGTCAGCATTCAACACGACGATGATTTTCCATGTGCACATACTTTCATCAAATAATTCATCTTAATTTTTTACAGATATGAATTATATGTTTATCCATCCACTGCGTAAAAAATACTGATTTAATACATGTAATAAACTAGGTAGTGTCGATAGCTTGCCATAGAGTACCAGTGGGAAAGCCGCGTCGTGTCTATGAACAAGCACAGAGTACGATTGGTAGAGTCGTAAGCATATTTCATGTCATTTTAAGATACGTAAAAAAAGTTGAAAAAAATACCAAGTTAAAAATAATATAAAAAAAGTAAAAAAAACTTCAAAAAGTGTAAAAGAAAATTGGGATGGGGGCATTTAGGGCCCAAGGGGGGGGGGCTGCGAAGGCCCGAGGGCCATTTGGGGTCCGGGGGAGGGTTTGGGGGTCCGGGGGCCCTTTGGGGTCTCGGGGAGCATTTGGGGGCTCGGGGGCCTTTGGGGGCTCGGGAGGCATTTGGGGGCTCGGGGGCCTTTGGGGGACTGGGGGGCCTTTGGAGGTCCGGAGGGGCCTTTGGGGGGCCTGGAGGCCTTTGGGGGCCGGAGGGTTCCTTCGGGGTTGGGGTTGGGGGGTCGGGGTCCTTTGGGATTGGGGTAGGGGGGTTGTTGGGGTAGGGGACCTCACAAAACTCTTCAAATGGAACTTGGAAACCCTCCTAAGAAACCCTTTCCCGCGTTAATCTCTTCATCTCTAAGATCAATATATCTCTTCCCCACCGTTAATGCGCATGTGCGAACTTCGCCCGGAGACAATTCTCCTGGACGAACACCAACAAATCAATTGACCTTTACAGGTTAGACATTAATAAACCATGAAAATACATCAATGTGAGAAAAATCCTGTTTTTTTATACTCAGTGACAAAAAACCATAAAAACATGCATAAATTATGGACGGTTTGTACTTGTCCTAGTCGAGTCCTGGATAAAAACATTCCCCCATCGATTATGTAAATCAAGTTCTCGGAAATTCACTTCCCCCTCGAGTCCTAGATCAAAAAATTCGCCCCACCGTCAATGAGTATGTGCAAACTTCGCCCGGAGACAATTCTCCTGGACGAACACCAACAAATCAATTGACCTTGACAGGTTAGACATTAATAAACCATGAAAATACATCAAAGTGAGAAAAACCCTGTTTTTTCATTCTCAGTGAAATTATGTACTGTCAGCATTAGACTAAATTGTAGATGGCAGCACATGTGTTCGTTCTGTAGTTATTAGGTCATTCCTACTTATATCTACGCGCAAAATGTATTTTATTACTCTCTAATTCCTTTAATTTCTGAGGTGCTGAAGGAGATTGAAATATACTATCCATAACTTAGAGTTACAAGCCCTATCTTAAGGTGACTCAATCTTTGACACAGATAAACACTGAGGTTAAATACATATGTCAATCGGCTGACTACTTCATGAACTAAGAAAAAGAAACTCAGACTTAACTTCGCTATTATTAACAGAACCATACTTTGCTTATGCTTCAGTCGCTTAGCGCACACGACCTTTCTAACCATGCAACACCTCGGCTGTGATAATTAAAAGGGTGACCTACGCCATTTTTGCTACTTTTCAGGAGAGCCAGAAAACGGAAAAAAGTTTGTTGGCTGTGGTCACTCTGAAGGGTGAGACTAATGGAGATCAAGGGAATATATTGTAGGCCAGATTTTTCTGTTCTTTTCAGTGGTATAAATTGAACTCAAGTATTAGAGTCGTAAGCATATTTCATGTCATTTTAAGATACGTAAAAAAAGTTGAAAAAATACCACGTTAAAAATAATATAAAAAAAGTAAAAAAAAAACTTCAAAAAGTATAAAAGAAAATTGGGATGGGGGCATTTAGGGCCCAAGGGGGGGCTGCGAAGGCCCGAGGGCCATTTGGGGTCCGGGGGAGGGTTTGGGGGTCCGGGGACCCTTTGGGGTCTTGGGGAGCATTTGGGGGCTCGGGGGGCCATTGGGGGACCGGGGGGCCTTTGGGTGTCCGGGGGGGCCTTTCGGGGGCCCAGGGGACTTTGGAGGCCGGGGGGTTCCTTCGAGGTTGGGATAGGGGGATCGGGGTCCTTTGGGATTGGGGTAGGGGGGGTTGTTTGGGTAGGGGACCTCACAAGACTGTTCAAATGGAATTTGTGTATTATAACGACCACAGAGTGTCACCCTCAAATCCTCTTCTAAATCATCTTCTAAAATCATCTTCTAAAATGCCTCAAACGGTTTCGCTTAAATCATCTTCTAAAATGTCTCAAAACTGTTTCGCCCAAATAATCCCTAGACGTAATTTCTGCGTGTTCCTTTTGCTTTGGCATCCCTGCGCTGTCTCATTTGAAATTCCTAGGAAACCCTTTCCCGCGTTAATCTCTTCATCTCTAAGATCAATATATCTCTTCCCCACCGTTAATGCGCATGTGGAAACTTCGCCCGGAGACAATTCTCCTCGTCGAACACCAACAAATCAATTGACCTTGACAGGTTAGACATTAATAAACCATGAAAATACGTTGATGTGAGAAGAATCCTGTTTTTTATTCTCAGCGACAAAAAACCATAAAAACAGGCATAAATTATGTACTGTTTGTACTTGTCCTAGTCGAGTCCTGGATCAAAACATTCCCCAATCGATTATGTAAATCAGGTTCTCGGAAATTCACTTCCCCCTCGAGTCCTAGATCAAAACCTTCTCCCCACCGTCAATGCGCATGTGCAAAATTCGCCCGGAGACAATTCTCCTGGACGAACACCAACAAATCAATTGACCTTGATAGGTTAGACATTAGTAAACCATGAAAATACATCAAAGTGAGAAAAATCCTGTTTTTTCATTCTCAGTGAAATCATGTACTGTCAGCATTAGACTAAATTGTAGATGGCAGCACATGTGTTCGTTCTGTAGTTATTAGGTCATTCCTACTGATATAATAATATTTCGTTTGGAATTTCGGACCTTGGTTGCGGTATTCGCTTGCAGCTCGAAGATTCAAATTATGTTTTACCGTGTGAGATTGGTCCTATATGCCGTAAACCTGGCAATTTTTAAAATTATTATCTGAATTGCCAAGTGTAAATTCAAATATTTCTGCTTTTCAGGTGATAGCTTTAACTGAGACATGACTTAATTTTCATAATTCAGAGTTGCTTGGTCTAGAGGGATACAATGTTTACACAGAAATAGGCAATTACATCAACATTGGCGCCTTGCCGTATATATTAGATCGGATATTGAAGTGACCATTCGGAGCGATTTAACTATTTATAGGGAGATGGTGTTTAAGTCACTCGTGCTTCATCTTTGTTTAGGTAGTTATTCTTGCTACTTAATAGTTCTCTACCGCCCACCGACTTCCTCATATAATGAATTCTTTGATCTTTTGGAGGAGCAGCTTGATAAGATGCCTCTCAATCTCCCGTGTTTTCTTGTTGGTGATCTAACCGTTGACCTGATTGAAATAAATGCAAAGAGCAGCCGAATATTGAATATTTTAGTCTCATTTGGATTATTTCCGTCAATCAAAATACCTACGAGGGTCACGGATACTTCCGGGACATTTATTGATAATAAATTCTCCAATGTTAACCCTGATTCCCCCGTGTTGTTGTTAGTGATACTTCTGACCATATTGGTGTGTTTTCTAGATATGCTATTCCTCTAGGAAATAGTTGTAGGGTAATGAATGAGTTTTCTTGGCTTTACGTGAACAAATCAATTCTCTTGCGTTATAAGAGGATTTTATCTCAAATCAATTGGGATAATACTTTATCAATTGCATCTAATAATAAAGAGAAATTTAATTTGTTTTACCAGATTATCCAAAGTGAATTAGAAAAGCATTGTCAAAGGAAAAAAGGACGGCGTAGGACAACGCCAAAGAAGCCATGGATTACTGGAGACCTTCTGAAATTGATGCGTATTAGAGACCAAGATTCAAACAGTTCGTGGTAACGAACTATAAGTAAGGAGCGACCCGGCTCAATGGTAACCGAAACTCTTAAAAACAGAATTTTGATACCAATAGATACATCAAAAGAATCAGATTTAAATTCTGATTTCAAATATATAAAATTTATCAAGTTTAATCTTACCCATGAAAAATTACGCGCCTAAAAAAATTTGGCTGATTTTCGAAAAAGGAAGGAAAGACCCCCCTAAACGCTATAGAACCTTAATGGAAATCACACCATCATATTCAGCGTATCAGAGAACCCTACTGTAGAGGTTTCAAGCTCCTATCTACAAAAATGTGGAATTTTTCATTTTTCAAACAGTTCGTGGTAACGAACTGTAAGTAAGGTTTAGCGTAAAGAGCGAGGCGTTGAGGAGGGGAAAGCCCCTTTCATATACGGAATAATTTTTGTTCGTTTTAAGTTTTAATGTCGCTCCTTACTTTCAGTTAAAAAAACTCACGGATGTGTGTTTATTTGTTTTTTCCCAGGGGTAATCGTATTGACCCAGTGGTCCTAGAATATAGTAGGAGGGCTCATTGGAACGGAAATTAAAAGTTCTAGTGCCCTTTTTAAGTGACCAAAAAAATGGAGGGCAACTAGGCCCCCTCCAACAATCATTTTTTTCCCAAAGTCACCCGATCAAAATTTTGAGATAGCCATTTTGTCTAGTATGGTCGAAAATGGGATACCTATGTCTTTTAGGGTGACTTAATCCCCCAAAACCCCCGGGGGAGGGCTGAAAGTTATGAACTTTACCCAATGTTAGTAGAGTCCTACCTTATACATTGCACAGACGTAGAGGAACCACTGAAGCGTATCAGGTTGAATGAACTTTATCAAGGTCATCCCCTAGGGCACTCTTGAGGTCGAACGAACTTTATCTAGGTCATTCTCTATTATACTTTGCACAGACGTATAGGAACCACTGAAGCGTATCAGGTTGAATGAACTTTATCAAGGTCATCCCCTAGGGCACTCTTGAAGTCGAACGAACTTTTTCTCCATTTTGCACAGACGTATAGGAGCCACTGAAGCGTATCAAGTTGAATGAACTTTATCTAGGTCATTCCCTAGGGACACTCTTGAGGTTGAACAAACTTTATCTACGTCATTCTCTATTGAGGTTCCATTTTGCACAGACGTATAGGAGCCACTGAAGCGTATCAAGTTGAATGAACTTTATCTAGGTCATCCCCTAGGGCACTCTTGAAGTTGAACGAACTTTATCTAGGTCATTCTCTATTGAGGTTCCATTTTGCCGGGACGTATAGGAACCACTGAAGCGTATCAAGTTGAATAAACTTTACCTAGGTCATCCCCTTGGGTACTCTTGAGGTTGAATGAACTTTATCTAGGTTATTCTCTATTGAGGTTCCATTTTGCACAGACGTATAGGAACCACTGAAGCGTATCAAGTTGAATGAATTTTATCTAGGTCATCCCCTAGAGACACTCTTGAGGTTGAACGAACATTATCTAGGTCATTCTCTATTGAGGTTCCATTTTGCACAGACATATAGGAACCACTAAAGCGTATCAAGTTGAATGAACTTTATCTTGGTCATCCCCTAGGGCACTCTGTAGGCTGAACGAACCTTATCTAGGTCATTCTCTATTGAGGTTCCATTTTGCACAGACGTATAGGAACTACTGAAGCGTATCAAGCTGAATGAACTGTATCTAGGTCATTCTCTATTGAAGTTCCATTTTGCGTACGGCCATAGGATCCACTGAAGCGTATCAAGTTGAATAAATTTTATCAAGGTCATCTTTGGACTTGGAAATTAATCAACTTTTTTTATGTATCTTAAAATGACATGATATATGCTTGCGCCTGTACCAATCGTACTCTATGCTTACTCATATACACGATGCGGCTTTCCCACTGGTACTCTATGGTCGGTTATCGACACTACGCTTCTGTACCATTTGAGAACTAAAGTTACATTAATCAACAACATAGCATATTTTAACATGGATCAAAGTGTTGAGTTAGAAATATCTTTTTATTGTGAGTGTACTATTTGTAATGGCCACTGTCATGATTTCAGTAATTCACATGAGAGTAATGCAGCAAATTTAGAAATCATGGAAAATGAAATAGAAGAGGACAATCTGCAAGAAATGAGAAAAATAATCTTTGATGAAATGGTGAGAAAAAGAGTAGGCTCATCAGTTTCTTCAGTGGAAGAGGGTGACCAATATCACAAGAAAAATACAAACAAAGGGCATCCTCTCTATTACAAGGAAGATCAGGAGCAAAAGGAAGCTCTTACAAAAGGAAGTTCGATATGACAGAAAAGAAAGATCTGAAGAAGAGACATAGACATGATAGATATCTCTACAGAGGGCACTATCAAGAGAGAACATGTTGAATTATTTTATGGAGCAGATTCAGAAAGTCCCGAGTTGTTCAATGATATTAATAATGTATAATAATATATTTTTATATTAATATTCTGCATGTCATTATTTCATTAAAAATATAATATGCATTACCTTGTTGTGGGTTCATCATTTTCAGAGTATGCTAGCGTATCAAAGGTTTAGAATGTCGGTATGAACTCGGTATCAACATCTATTGTCAGATGCATGGGATAACATTGACAAAATGAAATTGTCAGATTGAAGTTTTTTTTAACTTTTTTTATTATTATTTTAAACATGTTTTTTTTCAACTTTTTTTCGTATCTTAAAATAACATGAAATGTGTTTGGGGCTGTACCAATCATTCTCTATGCTTGCTCATAAGCACGACGCGGCTTTCCCGGTGATACTCTCTGCCCGGTTATCGACACCACCTACTTTATTGCATGTATTAAATCAGTAATTTTTCTACATTGGAAGGATTGACATCTGCATCATATTTTTGTTTAAAAAGTGAAGATGAATTATTCGACGAAAGTATGTGCAAATGAAAAAATCATCGTCGCGTTGAATGCTGACAAGGAGAAATATCTGAACTATAAAACAAGTACAAGTGGTAGCACTATTGGAAATAAATGTGTACGTTGTCCTGACAGCGAGGAGTTAAATTCCTTTGGAGCACCCAAGAATTTCAATCGTGTAAATGGTGGATATGCGAGAGTAACATTACCAGAGAAGTTAGTGCTCAAAGAGAATGCAAACATGAAAATAATCGTCGATGATCGGGGACCACTCCTTGCTACCGTTGCTGGTAACACATTACCTGTTGATACATCCTATCGTCATCTTTCCGGTATTAGCATTTTAAAGAAGACAAGAAGAAGACAGGCATACTCCTGCACTAATGTCATTAATCATATCTTGTCTACGTGCCAAAATTGTTATCTGTGTAAAAATAATGTTAAAATAGACAGTGAAATCACAGGCAAAAGAAAAGGGGCATTTGCAGACAATATCATCAATGAATATAAAGATGAATTGATGGAAAGTTCTTTTGTTCAAGGAGTTGATGGGGGTAACATTCCAGTGAAACCTTTTGCTTTAACTGGAGGCTATGGCATTTGTGAGTGATACATGGGGTCAAGAAGCTATAGTCAAAACTCGATTAATAATCGTCTGCAATCACCATTATATACCTCCCAACCATTACTGTTACAAGAAGAACGTACCGCTCTTGAATAAGAGGATGTTAGACCAAAAACGTTTTTATTCATAGATATTAATAAGGTGTAATGTACTATGCGTCATTATTGGAATAAAAAAAGTTCCTTTACAACAAGTTGTTGTTTCGTTTATTTGTTAGGGGCACACTTTTTTAGTCAATGGAACGTATTTTTTCTTAACGCCATTACATTGATATTTTTGAAATAAGAAATAAATGGAATGTGTATGCTGGTCATTATTTTTTTTGATTAAGTAGAACAGAAAATTTTTTGTGCGCTTGTTAGCAGTTTTATGAGAAGAAAAATTAATGTAAATGCTTCACGAAGCGAAAAAACCAACATGAACTTTGAAACATCAAGAGAATGTAACAGTGACAAGGTAAACCACGACAAAACATTACTGAAATAATCCAACTCTTACATTTCAACGAAAAGAATCCAAAACGACCTTTGAAACATCTTCACAGAATGTAATAGTGACAAGGTAAACCACGACAAAACACTACTGAAATATTTCAACCCTTGCATTTCAACGAAAAAAATCCAAAATGAACTTTGAAACATCTTCAGAATGTAACAGTGACAAAGTAAACCACGACAAAACACTACTGAAATATTCCAACTCTTACAGTTAAAGTAAACCACGACAGTTCAACAAAAAAATCAAAAATGAACTTTGAAACAGCCTTAGAATTTAACAGTGACATGGTAAACCACGACAAACAGTAGTGAAATATTCCATTTCTTACATTTCAACTGAAAAATCCAAAATGAACTTTGAAAAATCAAGAGAATGTAACAGTGACAAGGTAAACCACGACAAAACATTACTGAAATATTCCAACTCTTATAATTCAACGAAAAAAAAATCCAAAATGAACTTTGAAACATCTTCAGAATGTAACAGTGAGAAGGTAATTTTAAACATCTTAAGAATGTAACAGTGACAAGGTAAATCACGACAAAACACTACTGAAATAATCCAACTCTTACATTTCAACAAAAAAAATCCAAAATGAACTTTTAAACATATTCAGAATGTAACAGTGACAAGGTAAACCACGACAAAACACTACTGAAATATTCCAACTCTTACATTTCAACGAAAAAAAAATCCAAAATGAGCTTTGAAACATCTTCAGAATGTAACAGTGAGAAGGTAATTTGAAACATCTTCAGAATTTAATAGTGACAAGGTAAACCACGACAAAACACTACTGAAATATTCCAACTCTTACATTTCACAGAAAAAAAAATCCAAAATGAACTTTTAAACATATTCAGAATGTAACAGTGACAAGGTAAACCACGACAAAACACTACTGAAATATTCCAACTCTTACATTTCAACGAAAAAAAATCCACAATGAACTTTGAAACATCTTCAGAATGTAATAGTGACAAGGTAAACCACGACAAAACACTACTGAAATATTCCAACTCTTACATTTCACAGGAAAAAAAAATCCAAAATGAACTTTTAAACATCTTCAGAATGTAACAGTGACAAGGTAAACCACGACAAAACACTACTGAAATATTCCAACTCTTACATTTCAACGAATAAAAATCCAAAATGAACTTTGAAACATCTTCAGAATGTAATAGTGACAAGGAAAACCAGGACAAAACACTACTGAAATATTCCAACTCTTACATTTCACAGAACAAAAAAATCCAAAATGAACTTTTAAACATCTTCAGAACGTAACTGTTACAAGGTAAACCACGACAAAACACTACTGAAATATTCCAACTCTTACATTTCAACGAAAAAAAAATTACAATGAACTTTGAAACATCTTCAGAATGTAATAGTGACAAGGTAAACCACGACAAAACACTACTGAAATATTCCAACTCTTACATTTCACAGAAAAAAAAATCCAAAATGAACTTTTAAACATCTTCAGAATGTAACAGTGACAAGGTAAACCACGACAAAACACTACTGAAATATTCCAACTCTTACATTTCAACGAATAAAAATCCAAAATGAACTTTGAAACATCTTCAGAATGTAATAGTGACAAGGTAAACCAGGACAAAACACTACTGAAATGTTCCAACTCTTACATTTCAACGAAAAAAGTCCAAAATGAACTTTGAAACATCTTGAGAATGTAACAGTGACAAGGTAATTTGAAACATCTTCAGAATGTAACAGTGACAAGGTAAACCACGACAAAACACTACTGAAATATTCCAACTCTTACATTTCAACGAAAAAAATCCAAAATGAACTTTGAAATATCTTCAGAATGTAATAGTGACAAGGTAAACCACGACAAAAAACTACTGAAATATTCCAACTCTTACATTTCACAGAAAAAAATCCAAAATGAACACTTAAACATCTTCAGAATGTAACAGTGACAAGGTAAACCACGACAAAACACTACTGATATATTCCAACTCTTACATTTCAACGAAAAAAGTTCAAAATGAACTTTGAAACATCTTCAGAATGTAACAGAGACAAGGTAAACCACGAGAAAACACTACTGAAGTATTCCAACTCTATCATTTCAACAAAAAAAAACAAAATCAACTTTGAAACATCTTCAGAATGTACAGTGACATGGTAAACCACGACAAAACACTACTGAAATATTCCAATTCTTACATTTCAACAAAAAAATTCAAAATGAACTTTGAAACATCTTCAGAATGTAACAGTGACAAGGTAAATCATGACAAAACAATACTGAAATATTCCAACTCTTACATTTCAACACAAAAAATCCAAAATGAACTTTGAAACATCAAGAGAATGTAACAGTGACAAGGTAAACAACAACAAAACACTACCGAAATATTCCAACTCTTACATTTCAACGAAAAAAAATCAAAAATGAACTTTGAAACATCAAGAGAATGTAACAGTGACAAGGTAAACCACGACAAAACACTACTGAAATATTCCAACTCTTATATTTCAACAAAAAAAAATCCAAAATGAACTTTGAAACATCAAGAGAGTTTAACAGTGACAAGGTAAACCATGATAGAACACTACTGAAATATTCCAACTCTTACATTTCAACGAATGAAACCCAAAGTGAACTTTGAAACATCTTAAGAATGTAACAGAGACAAGGTAAACCACGACAAAACACTACTGAAATATTCCAACTCTTACATTTCAACGAAAAAAAATCCAAAATGAACTTTGAAACATCAAGAGAATGTAACAGTGACAAGGTAAACCACGACAAAACACTACTGAAATAATCCAACTCTTACATTTCAACAAAAAAAAAAAAAATCCAAAATGAACTTGTGAAACATCTTCAGAATGTAACAGTGACAAGGTAAACCATGACAGAACACTACTGAAATATTCCAACTCTTACTTTTCAACGAAAAAAAAAAAATCAAAAATGAATTTTGAAACATCTTCAGAATGTAACAGTGGCAAGGTAAACCACGACAAAACACTGCTGAAATATTCCAACCCTTACATTCCAACGAAAAAAAAAATCTAAAATGATTTTTGAAACATCAAGAGAATGTAACAGTGACAAGGTAAACCACGACAAAACACTACTGAAATTCCAACTCTTGCATTTCAACGAAAATAAAAACTGAACTTTGAAACATCAAGAGAATGTAACAGTGACAATGTAAACCCCCTACAAACACTACTGAAATATTCGAACTCTTACATTTCAATGAAAAAATCCAAAACGAATTTTGAAACATCTTCAGAATGTAACAGTGACAAGGTAAACCACGAAAAACACTACTGAAATATTCCAACTCTTACATTTCAACGAAAAAAAAAATCCAAAATGAACTTTGAAACATCAAGAGAATGTAACAGTCACAAGGTAAACCACGACAAAACACTACTGAAATAATCCAACTCTTACATTTCAACAAAAAAAAAATCCAAAATGAACTTTGAAACATGAAGAGTGTGTAACAGTGACAAGGTAAACCACGACAAAACACTACTGAAATATTCCAGCTCTTACATTTCAACGAAAAAAAAAAAATCAAAGTCGATTCAACTTGATACGCTTCAGTGGTTCCTATACGTCTGTGTAAAATGGAACCTCAATAGAGAATGACCTAGATAAAGTTTGTTCAACCTCAAAAGTGCCCTAGGGGATTACCTAGATAAAGTTCATTCATCTTGATACGCTTCAGTGGTTCCTATACGTCTGTGCAAAATGGAGAAAAAGTTCGTTCGACCTCAAGACCGCCCTAGGGGATGACCTTGATAAAATTCATTCAACCTGATACGCTTCAGTGGTTCCTATACGTCTGTGCAAAGTATAAGGTAGGACTCTACTAATGTTAACATATAGCATTGGCCATTGGGAAGTATACAGATGTTTTCAGGGGGAATTTTTTCTGGTAGTGGGGGGTGGGGTGGTTCAGGGTTTATGTGGGAGGATATTTCCTATAAGGAAGTTTTCATGGGGGAAGGGACATTGCTATGAAGGGGGTGCCAGACTCCCCAGTATTATTTAAAAGAACGATTAGAAATTAAATAAAAAAACAAGTTTTTAAACTGAAAGTAAGGAGCGACATTAAAACTTAAAACGAACAGAAATTATTCTGTATATGAAAGGGGCTGTCCCCTTCTCAACGCCTCGCTCTTTACGCTAAAGGTTTTTATTGTTTAACAAGAATAGAGTTGTGAGAAAGTCAAACTTTAGCTTAAAGAGCGAGGCGTTGAGGAGGGGACAGCCCCTTTCATATACAGAATAATTTCTTTTCGTTTTAAGTTTTAATGTCGCTCCTTACTTTCAGTTTAGAAAACTTGTTTTTTTTAATTAATACAAAAAAAGACCGATCACAAATGGGATTTAAACGATAGAATATATAATAATTATCGCAATGCTCTGAATCGATTATTAAGAAAAGCAAAAAGAGAATTTTACTCGAGAAAATTCGAGGAAGTATTGGGAGGTCCGGCAAAAACATGGCGCATGATTAAAGAAGTAATTCAGCAGCCAACGAAAACAATCCCACTTGACATAGTTAAACAAGAAGTTGAAGTGATCATAAGTGCTGATGATGTCTCGGAGGTATTCGGAAATTACATCTCAGTGGTAGGAAAGCGTGTTGCTCAAAGAATCTGTCCAATGTTACATGATCCAAGCATTTTTGACTACCTAGGTCATTATGAATCTGAGATTTCAATGTATTTAGCACCTCTATCAAGTGAGATGAAACAGATCATCAACAAAATGAAAAGTAATGCTTCTGGTAGTGATTTCATATCATTAAGAATGGTTAAATTTATTCTGCCACTAGTCCAGAAGCCACTTTTGTCCCTAATTAATTCTGCATTAAAAGAGGGTTTATTCCCCTCTTGTTTTAAAGTAGCTCGTGTTACTCCTGTTTATAAGGTGGTGAGACAAATAATTTAGGAAGTTATAGGTCGATTTCTGCTCTTCCTGTACTATCACGTGTCTTAGAGAAGTGCTTTGCTGCCCGTCTTTATGCATATTTATAGCGTCGTAATGTGTTAAATCCTACCCCACTCAGATTTCCGCATGGTTACACAACAGAACAAGCGGTCGCTTATCTAAGCAGCGTAGTCAATCAAGGGTTGGATGAAGGTTACCGGGTTTCAGCAATATTTTTAGATATAATTAAAGCTTTCGACACAGTAGATCATCATCTCCTACTTCTAAAATGTGAGTTTTATGGCATAAGAGGTCCTGGGCTTAACTTTCTACGTGCATTTTTAGCAGGGTGGCTGCAGTATGTTCAGATTGACTCAAAGCGTTCATCAAGCTTTCCTATTACATGTGGAGTTCCACAGGGCTCTGTTCTTGGACCACTACTATTCTTAATTTTTGTAAATGACCTAACTCAAACCATGTCTAATATAAAAATCATTTAAGTGAATTATTCAATAATCCACAAGAAGTGACAGTACCGATGTTTGCTGATGGCACGTCGCTTGTTTGTCTCGCAAGAACTGAGAAGGGATTACTTGAATTAAGTAAACAATCGTCAGGCAAAGTTTCAACTTAGATTCGCGTAAATAAACTACAAATTCACCCAGCTAAGATTAGTTTTATCATATTCTCAAGAACAGCTACATATTATCCATGGATTTCTCGATTAAAATACAGTTATGGTGAGATTGAAAAGGCTATAAATTAGTACTCAAATTTTCTCTTTTTTTCTATTCCTGGCACGCCCCTAGGACAACTTGCCTTTGCAAGTTCATGGCCAGGCTAGAAGATTTAGTTGAAAGACTTGTTTTTTTTTTCATGTATTATATATATGTATGTTGTCAAGCTCCATTTTTTATTAATAAACTAAACTAAACTAACAAGAGATTGGAGGACCAGAACACAATTTGTGCTTTACTGAAACCAAAAAACGTTTGAAACGTTTTCACCTTTCTTATTTTCATAAATGAAAAATTATAAAAAACCTTAACGACGAAATGTCAGTATATGTCAATTTAACTGACAATCCATGGTCATTTGTTTCTTTGCGGTTTGTTTTTCAGTAAAGCGCAAGTTGTGTTCTGGTCATGAGAAGGCATAGGGGTAATCAGCCCTAATCATGTTAATTTTTGCTCGTTTTTAGTTTGACTCGCCTATCTATTGTAATTTCTGTTCGTTTTGAGTTTCATTTATTTATTTATAGTGATCTGTGGTAGTTTTACGCTTGGGAGATTATTTGACTTTATTGTTGCTCATTCTTGGCTTTACTCTTCTTTGAAAAACTTGTCTTGTGGAAACAGATTTTTAAATTAATTAAAAGAAAAAGAGAGGCTACTTTCCTATAGTTCCAAGCAACAAAAGTTCCAGCCCCAACTTTTGAAGCCTGATTGGTTAAATATTTCCAATGAGAAACTTCGAGGCAGCAGAGAAAGTTATAAATTCTTGAGTAACAAGATTTCTTACCAGCAATATCTCTAGTTCTCTGTGTTAATAATGAGCGAAAATTATATTAAAGCAGGAATATTAATTTACTTTTCTTATGCGCTGTTTTCTTTAATTTTTGAAGACCCAGAAAATACTAAGTAAGAAAATGAAATGAAGAAGAAACAAGAATTCCATCTTCCAAAATCAGAAAATTAAATAACAATAAAAACAATGATAACGAAAGTCAAAAACCAGTTGTTGCCATTTTGTCTTATGAACCTCCCTCAAATACTAAACCTTTTCCGGCCTGACAAGGCAATATCTGCTGTATGGAAGTAACAATATTGAGCATAAATAATGATACAACACAATTAAATAAAGAATAAAAAAACAATCAGAACCGAACCAACTTTCATTATTTCTATTTTATGGATAATAAGCAAGCGATTTCAAGGTTTTTACTTTCAAGGAGTTCTGAACTTTTCCGATTATGACTAATAAGTTGTCGTTTGTTAAGCAAAGACTTTCTTAGACAAACACCATGCACACAAACTTATTTTTATCCAACAATTGCCATTTTCTAACTGTTTCCGTAAGTGAGGAAAGAGGATATAAGGCATTTTGATAGAAAGAGGGGCTTGTAAATATGTTAAGAAACAAATAATAAAGGAGAAAATGGGTTTAGATTTTTTGAGTGAATCGGATCAATCAATCTTTTCTAAGATAAATTTAAAAAAAACGAAGTTTCGCCGATGGAAAGAAACGAGCGACTTTGAAATTTAAACCAAACAAAAATTATTAATTTGCAGTTTATACAACATATCTTCAAAACTTGTTCAAATAAATCTGATTGGTGATATTTTCCTAGCAGGATTCTGAAAATTCTGAAAAAGTAGCATATTATTCTGAAAAAGTAGCATATTACTTATAACACAAATCCGACGCAATAAATCAGGATTAAGTCTTTAATTTTTTAGATTATTTTTTAGATTAAAAGTCTTTAAGCAGCCAGCAGAAAATAAACATTAATTTTTAACGTTCTCAAAAGTATTTCCCCGGCCATGAAGTCAATAAATTTTAGCACACAATTTTAATCCTCTAAAAGCGAGTAAAGTGTTAGTTTTTAGTAATTCTACAAATACAGGGATATATCACAGATCAGTTTATTTGAACCAGTTTTGCAGATATATTTTGCATAAACTGCGAAGCAATATTTTTTGTCCATTTTAAGTTTCAACATCACTCTTTACTTCCATCAGAAAGAATTTGGATTAGTTGTATTCGTATTTAGGTTTTCCAAATATATACAATAAACTTCGCAAAAACATGTTTGTCTAAATTAGATGAAGTATTTAAAGATGGCAACATGAGTTTTAGAACATTAAATATATATTTTACTAGCCATATATCTCCAACTTCCCCACAAAAAAGTGCAGTTTCGTTACATACAGAGTCCATGGGGCATATTTTTACCTTCATTATTTTTAAGGAGTTGCTGATAAAAAACAGAATTACTAAAGAAATATTGCCATATATGAAGATTTTAGAAGGCAGAAGGACATTGAAATAATTTTAATTAATTTATAATTAATTATAATATAATTAATTAATTTTAATTAATTAGTTAATTTAATAATTAATTATAGCTAGTATAATTTAGAAATTGGTTCTGTTATCATTGCGATTTTTCTGATGCAATCGTGGAAAGATTTTTGAACTTCTTATGAGAAAGTTTAGTTTTGTTGTTATCACTTCTTGGACTTCCATCTTTCAGGAAATCATACTTTTATGAAGAATACGTACAAAGTTGAAACAAGAATAGCCCCTAATTTCAGAAATGCAGCGCCTTCCCTCCTAATAAGGTTCCTGTGTGACACGTAACAACCAGTAACCAATTCCTGCACATCATGACAAAGTGGGGGAATTAAGACCCTAATTAATTTACTCTTACTGCTAGGACAAACATAAATAATATTTATCATTCTCTCAGTTGAACATCCAATTTGAGTGAAAATATATTTCCATTAGGGATTTTTTTTTCCAAACTCGTGTTTTTAACTTTCACTTACTAGAAGAACTGAGGGGATTATTCATGAGGGGAATTTTAAGTGTCCCTCTAAAATTTTGCATTATGAATATTGATGGCGGAATAGCCCACGAAAGACCGTGGCCTATCTCGACCTCGACACCATACCCTAGTGCCGTCAGTAGTGGCACGGAGGGTATTTTGCCACGAAGAATGGTGGCACATGGAACAAATTACGTGGAAGTCACTGCAGCAATTTTTCACTTTTTTCTTCGACGATGTTGTCAAGATGAGGGGATCAAAACCTCTAGATATAAGTTTTTGACCATTTAGATTACAGTGGTAGCTTTTTATGATGCTTCCAAGCCTTTCACATCCAAAGATGGTATTATCCCGATGAATTTTAGAAAATCTTATAGATATGATTAAAATCTATAAATAGGATCTATAGATTTTGATATAGATATGATCAAGTCCATAAATATGACCTTCCACTCATCAACATATTCATAGATTACATTGCTGCCTTTGACTCAGTTGAACGGAAAACTTTGTGGAAGATTCTCTTTTTAGATGGCATGCCACAGGAATTCGATGACATCTTATTACCAAAGATGTGCTTATTAGCACATTATTACCATAGCACATCTTATTACCAAAGATGTGCTTATTACCAAAGATGTATCTTATTACCAAAGATATGCACCCAAAATCAGAGTCTAAGGTGAATAATTCTTCATTGTTTGATGTGGAATCGGGTGTCAAACAAAGCTGTATAGTTTCATCGGTCTTTTTAAATTATTATATCGATTGGATCCTTGAACATTCTCTCTTGAGATTTGAAGAGGTACTAGTTGGTAATAACGTCAGCTTGACGGACCTTGACTATATATATATATATATATATATATATATATATATATATATATATATATATATATATATATATTATATATATATATATATATATATATATATATATATACATATATATATATATATATATATATATATATATATATATATATATATATATATATTATATATATATATATATATATATATATATATATATATATATATATATATATATATATATATATATATATATATATATATATATATATATATATATGACTATATAAACTGTAGTGAGATAAAAACTTATTCTTTTGCCTTGAATTGTCTTTTGTCATTATGAAAGACATATCGCTGAACATTTGTTGCTTTTAATTTTCCAGGTGGTGGGACAAAAACTTCTTTTTCTTCCAACGATTTATCTAGTCCATATTTTGATTTTCAAAGGTATGGTAGCCTAGGTATTGATGACCTTATTCATGTCAAAATCCAATACCCAATCATCATCGCTATCATTTTCAATGTGTTAGGTTCCTTTTACCTCGGCTTATCTTTCATAATAATGAAATACGCATCACCGAACCTCTGGTTTTTTAACAAAGCTATAGTAGGCATCAATGACCTTATCAATATCAAAATCCCAAACCCAATTATCCTCGCTCTCATTTTCAATTTTGACAAGCTTTGATTCTCGCCGTCCAGTTTGATTTTCATTGACTCGCTCACATGTTCGGTGTCGCATGTCTTCTAATCGTATGGTTTTGCTCTTCATTTTGATTTTTGGCTTGCTCACATGCTCGGTGTCGCATGTCTTCTAGCCGTAGGGTTTTGCTCTTCATTTTGATTTTGACGCGCCGCCACTTTTCTTCTAACCGCGTGTGTATTTGCGCACTTCATTTTAATTTTTGACTTGATCGCATGCTCGGTGTCACATGTCTTCTACCCGCATGTGTCTTTGCCCTTCATTTTCATTATTGACTCACTCAATTGCTCGGTGTCGTATGTCTTCTAACTGCATGTATCTTTGCTCTTCGTTTTCATTTTAACACGCTATAATTAACGTTTTCACATATTTTCTAAACTCCCTTGCCTTTGCTCTTCATTTTCATTTTTGACACATTTTTGCATATTGATTACTTCCAACAATTATAGCAATTTTACATCTTATCACGTTTGATAGTTAAGGTGTTGGCTCCAAAGAATCATCATCTATAGTAATTAATTACAAAAATATTTCCACAAAATAATTTTCTTCAAAAAAGTAAAGAACTCCATCAGGACACTGAAAAAAATTCAAATGAATTGCTGAAAAAATGTGCATTTTCAGTTTAATATGTGCTGATATTTATTCCATATGCTGACATTTATTCCTTAAAATCTTATTTACATTTCAATTTCTCAAAGTTACAAAAATGAAAACACTTCAAAGAATTTTTTTCAGTAAAGTACAAATTATTTTCTGGCTTTTCAAAAGCATATGCGTTTAGAAGCCTACTCATATTAATTTCTGCTCGTCTTGAGTTTGACTCTGTTATTTATTTTAATTTCTCTTTATTTTGGGTTTTATTTATTTATTGATGCTGATTGGTGGTAGTTGTATACTTGGTAGATTATTTGCTTCTATTTCTGTTCATTTTTGGTTTAATGGAGTTCTTTACTTTTTTTGAAAAACTTATTTTGTGGAAAAAGTTTGTTTTAATTATTTTCCGTTCGTTTTATATTGACATAGTCTTTTTAAGGGAAAAAGACTGAGCCTCTTTTTTGGTCGCTTTTGACTATTAATAAGGGCAATAGCCTTCTCAATTGCCAATAGAATGAGCCTTTTTTGAAGTATCTAAGACAACGTTTTCTATAAAAAAAAACCTAATATGCCCCCAGGGCATAACTTACAACCTTTGCCCTAGGGGCTGTGAAGTGTTTTTTATCCTAAAAGACATAATTTCTGGAGCTTTCAACTACATTGAACAAAATGGCTATCTCAAAATTTTGATTGAATGTGTTTGGGGAAATTTTAGGCGTCAGAGGGGGGTTTGTTGCCCTCCAACGACTTTCAAACATTAAAAAGGGTACTAGCCCTTCAAATTTCCAATCGAGTGACCTCTTTTTGAAGTTTCTAAGACAACCCTTTCTATAAAAACCTTATATGCCCCCAGGGCATAAATAAAAACCATTGCCCTGAGGGTTGTGGGGGGATTGTCATACTCAAAGACCTAATTCCCAGAACTTAAGACTACGTTGAACAAAATGGCAATCTCAAAATATTGATTGGATGTGGTTGTGGAAATGGTGGGCGTGAAAGGGAGTTTAGTCACTCTCGATTATTAAAAAGGCACTAGCCCTTTCAATTTCCAATCCAATGAGCCCCTTTTAAAGTTTCTACAACAGCACTTTCTATAAAAACCTGATATGCCCCCAGGCCATAGATTTTGATATAGATATGATCAAGTCCATAGATATGACCTTCCACTCATCAACATATTCATAGATTACATTGCTGCCTTTGACTCAGTTGAACGGAAAACTTTGTGGAAGATTCTCTTTTTAGATGGCATGCCACAGGAATTCGTTGACATCTTATTACCAAAGATGTGCTTATTAGCACATTATTACCATAGCACATCTTATTACCAAAGATGTGCTTATTACCAAAGATGTATCTTATTACCAAAGATATGCATCCAAAATCAGAGTCTAAGGTGAATAATTCTTCACTGTTTGATGTGGAATCGGGTGTCAAACAAAGCTGTATAGTTTCATCGGTCCTTTTAAATTATTATATCGATTGGATCCTTGAACATTCTCTCTTGAGATTTGAAGAGGTACTAGTTGGTAATAACGTCAGCTTGACGGACCTTGACTATATATATATATATATATATATATATATATATATATATATATATATATATATATATATATATATATATATATATATATATATATATATATATATATATATATATATAATATATATATATATATATATATATATATATATATATATATGACTATATAAACTGTAGTGAGATAAAAACTTATTCTTTTGCCTTGAATTGTCTTTTGTCATTATGAAAGACATATCGCTGAACATTTGTTGCTTTTAATTTTCCAGGTGGTGGGACAAAAACTTCTTTTTCTTCCAACGATTTATCTAGTCCATATTTTGATTTTCAAAGGTATGGTAACCTAGGTATTGATGACCTTATTCATGTCAAAATCCAATACCCAATCATCATCGCTATCATTTTCAATGTGTTAGGTTCCTTTTACCTCGGCTTATCTTTCATAATAATGAAATACGCATCACCGAACCTCTGGTTTTTTAACAAAGCTATAGTAGGCATCAATGACCTTATCAATATCAAAATCCCAAACCCAATCATCCTCGCTCTCATTTTCAATTTTGACAAGCTTTGATTCTCGCTGTCCAGTTTGATTTTCATTGACTCGCTCACATGTTCGGTGTCGCATGTCTTCTAATCGTATGGTTTTGCTCTTCATTTTGATTTTTGGCTTGCTCACATGCTCGGTGTCGCATGTCTTCTAGCCGTATGGTTTTGCTCTTCATTTTGATTTTGACGCGCCGCCACTTTTCTTCTAACCGCGTGTGTATTTGCGCACTTCATTTTAATTTTTGACTTGATCGCATGCTCGGTGTCACATGTCTTCTACCCGCATGTGTCTTTGCCCTTAATTTTCATTATTGACTCACTCAATTGCTCGGTGTCGTATGTCTTCTAACTGCATGTATCTTTGCTCTTCGTTTTCATTTTAACACGCTATAATTAACGTTTTCACATATTTTCTAAACTCCCTTGCCTTTGCTCTTCATTTTCATTTTTGACACATTTTTGAATATTGGTTACTTCCAACAATTATAGCAATTTTACATCTTATCACGTTTGATAGTTAAGGTGTTGGCTCCAAAGAATCATCATCTATAGTAATTAATTACAAAAATATTTCCACAAAATAATTTTCTTCAAAAAAGTAAAGAACTCCGTCAGGACACTGAAAAAAATTCAAATGAATTGCTGAAAAAATGTGCATTTTCAGTTTAATATGTGCTGATATTTATTCCATATGCTGACATTTATTCCTTAAAATCTTATTTACATTTCAATTTCTCAAAGTTACAAAAATGAAAACACTTCAAAGAATTTTTTTCAGTAAAGTACAAATTATTTTCTGGCTTTTCAAAAGCATATGCGTTTAGAAGCCTACTCATATTAATTTCTGCTCGTCTTGAGTTTGACTCTGTTATTTATTTTAATTTCTCTTTATTTTGGGTTTTATTTATTTATTGATGCTGATTGGTGGTAGTTGTATACTTGGTAGATTATTTGCTTCTATTTCTGTTCATTTTTGGTTTAATGGAGTTCTTTACTTTTTTTTAAAAACTTATTTTGTGGAAAAAGTTTGTTTTAATTATTTTCCGTTCGTTTTATGTTGACATAGTCTTTTTAAGGGAAAAAGACTGAGCCTCTTTTTTGGTCGCTTTTGACTATTAATAAGGGCAATAGCCTTCTCAATTGCCAATAGAATGAGCCTTTTTTGAAGTATCTAAGACAACGTTTTCTATAAAAAAAAAAACCTAATATGCCCCCAGGGCATAACTTACAACCTTTGCCCTAGGGGCTGTGAAGTGTTTTTTATCCTAAAAGACATAATTTCTGGAGCTTTCAACTACATTGAACAAAATGGCTATCTCAAAATTTTGATTGAATGTGTTTGGGGAAATTTTAGGCGTCAGAGGGGGGTTTGTTGCCCTCCAATGACTTTCAAACATTAAAAAGGGCACTAGCCCTTCAAATTTCCAATCGAGTGACCTCTTTTTGAAGTTTCTAAGACAACCCTTTCTATAAAAACCTTATATGCCCCCAGGGCATAAATAAAAACCATTGCCCTGAGGGTTGTGGGGGGATTATCATATTCAAAGACCTAATTCCCAGAACTTAAGACTACGTTGAACAAAATGGCAATCTCAAAATATTGATTGGATGTGGTTGTGGAAATGGTGGGCGTGAAAGGGAGTTTAGTCACTCTCGATTATTAAAAAGGCACTAGCCCTTTCAATTTCCAATCCAATGAGCCCCTTTTAAAGTTTCTACAACAACACTTTCTATAAAAACCTGATATGCCCCCAGGCCATAGCTTACAACTTTTACCCTGAGTGCCGTGGGGGGTTGTCATCCTCAAATACAAAATTTCCAGAACTTTCCACTACGTTGAAAAAAATGGGTATCTCAAAATTTCGATTGGATGTGTTTGGGGTAATGTTGGGCTTGAGAGGCGGGTTAGTTGCCCACCAATCACTTTCTACTATTAAAAAGAGCAGTATCCCTTTCATTTTACAATCAAGTGAGTCCTGTTTTAAGTTCATACGACAACTCTTTCTATAAAAACCTTATATGCCCCCAGGGCATAACTTATATACCCTGAGGGCTCTGGGAGGGAGGTTATCATCCTCAAAGACCTAATTTACAGAACGTCCAACTACGATGAACAAGATGGCTATCTCAAAATTTTGACTGGATGTGTTGGGGTAAATGGTGGGCGTGAGAGGGGGGTTAGTTGCCCTCCAATCATTTTTAATTTTAAAAAGGACACCAGCCCTTTCAATTTCCAATCGAATGAGCACTTTTTGAAGTTTGTATGACAAAATTTTCTATAAAAACCTTATTGGCCCCCAGGGCACAACTTAAAACCCTTGTTCAGAGGGTTGGGGGGGGGGGGTGTTCATCCTCAAAGACCTAATTTCCGGAACTTTAAACTACGTTGAACAAAACTGCTATCTCAAAAGTTTGATTGGATGTGTTTCGGGAAATGGTGCGCGTGAAAGTTGTCATCCAGTAACTTTTCATAAGCAGCGCAATCGCGCTGGCTAAGTAAAGAGCTATGTTGGAACAATGTATTATATTTTTTTTTAATTTTAGCCCAGGGTACTTCGTATCGAAGGAGTTGTCGTAGAAACTTCAAAAACGGCTAAATCGATTGGAAATTTTAGTTTCTAGTGCCCTTTTTAATAGTCAAATGTTATTGGAAGGCACTAGCCGTTCTAAACACATCCAATCAAAATTTTAGGATATTCATTTTGTTCAACGTTATTAAAAGTTCTGGAAATATGGTCTTTTAGGATGACAACCCCCTTGGAGCCCACTGGGCAAGGGTTTTAAGTTCTACTCTGGGGGCATATAAGGTTTGTATATAAAGTGTTGTCGTAGAAACTTCAGAAAGGGCTCATTTTATTGGCAATTGAAAGGCCTAGTGCCCTTTTTAATAGTCAAAAGTGAATGGAGAGCAACTAACCCCCCTCTCAGGCCCACCATTTCCCCTAACACATTCAATTAAAATTTTTAGGTAACCATTTGGTTCAACGTAGTTGAAAGTTCTCGAAATTATGATTTTGAGGATAACCAACCCCCAAACCCTATAGGGCAAGGGTTGTAAGTTATGCCCTGGGTGTATATAAGGTTTTTATAGGAAGCTTTTTCGTAAAGACTTCAAAAAGGGCTCATTTGATTGGAAATTGAAAGGGCTAGTGCCCTTTATAATAGTCAAATATGATTGGTAGGCAACAAGCCCCCCTCTCAAGCTCAGCATTTCCCCAAACACACCCAATAAAAGTTTTGAGATAACTATTTTCTTCAACGTAGACAAAAGCTCTGGAAATAAGGCCTTTGAGGATGACACTCCTACCAGAACACTCCGGGCTAAGGTTGTAAGTTCTGCCCTGGGGGCATATGAGGTTTCTTATAAAAAATGTTGTCGTCGAAACTTCAAAAATAGGCTCATTCGATTGGAGATTGAAAGGGCTTGTGCCCTTTTTAATAGGCTAGTCGAAACTGATTGGAACTCTCACCTCTGACTAACCTCCCTCTAACGCCCACCATTTTCCCAAACAAATCCAATCAAAATTTTGAGCTAGCCATTTTTTCAACGTAGTTGAAAGTTCTGGATATTATGTCTTTGAGGATGGTCAACCCCCCACACCCCTCAGGGCAAGGGTTGTAAGTTATGCCCTGGGGACATGTAAGGTTTTTTATAGAGCATTGTAAACTTCGAAGAGCTAGTGCCTATTTAATAGTTAAAAGTGATTGGAGGAAAAGTGATTGGAGGAACCCCTCCCACACCCAAGATTTTCTCAAAAACATCCAACAAAAAATTTTCATTATCTATTTTTTTCAACGTAATTGAAAATTCCAGAAAATATGTCTTTGAGGATGACACTCCCCCCACAGCCCTCAGCGCAAAGGTTGTAAGTTATGCCTTGGGGGCAAATAAGGTTTTATAGAAAGCTTTGTCGTAAAAACTTCAAAAAGGGCTCATTCAACTGAAAATTGAAAGTACTAGTGCTCTATTTATTGCTTGAAAATGATTGGAGGGCAACTAACACCCTTCTCAAGCCTACCATTTTCCCAATCACGTCCAGCGTTTGCCAGCGTTGTCTTAGAAACTTCAAAAAGGACTCATTCAATTGGGAGTTTAGAGGGTTAGTGCCCTTGTTAATAGTCAAAAGTGATTGGAAGGCATTAGCCCTTCCAAACACATCCAATCAATATTTTAAGATATTCATTTTGTTCAACGTTGTTAAAAGTTCTTGAAATTAGGTCTTTTAGGACGACAACCCCCTCGGAGCCCACTGGGCAAGGGTTTTAAGTTCTACCCTGGGGCATATAAGGTTTGTATAGAAATTGCTGTCGTAGAAACTTTAGAAAGGGCTTAATTCATTGGAAATTGAAAGACCTAGTGCCCCTTTTCAGAGTCAAAAGTGAATAGAGAGCGAATAGCCCCCTCTCACGCCCACCATTTCCCCTAACACATTCAATTAAAATTTTGAGGTAGCCATTTTTTTCAACATAGTTGAAAGTTCTCGAAATTATGAGTTTGAGGATGACAAACCCCCAAACCCTTTAGGGCAAGGGTTGTAAGTTATGCCCTGGGTGTATATAAGGTTTTTATAGAAAGTGTTTTCGTATAGACTTCCAAAAGGGCTCAATTGATTGGAAATTGAAAGGGCTAGTGCCCTTTTTAATAGTTGAATGTGATTGGTGGGCAACTCATCCCCCTCTCAAGCTCAGCATTTCCCCAAACACATCCAATCAAAATTTTTAGATAACCATTTTGTTCATTGTAGACAAAAGTTCTGGAAATTAGGTCTTTGAGGATGCATTCCTCCCAGAACACTCAGGGATAAGGTTGTAAGTTCTGCCCTGGGGGCATATAGCGTTTTTATAGAAATTTTTGTCGTAAAAACTTCAAAAAGGGCTCATTCAACTGAAAATTCAAAGTACTAGTGCTCTATTTATTGCTTGAAAATGATTGGAGGGCAACTAACACCCTTCTCAAGCCTACCATTTTCCCAATCACGTCCAGCGTTTGCCAGCGTTGTCTTAGAAACTTCAAAAAGGACTCACTCAATTGGGAATTCAGAGGGCTAGTGCCCTTGTTAATAATCAAAAGTGATCGGAGGGCAAATGCCCCCCCCCTCTTCGCATCATTTCCCCAAACACTTCTGATCAACATTTTGATGTAGCAATTTTGTTGAATGTAGTTGAAGGGCCTGGAAATTATGTCTTTAAGTATGAAAACCCCAACAGCCCTCAGGGCTAAGGTTATGCCCTGGGGGCTTATAATGTCATACAGAAAGCGTTGTCGTAAAAACTTCACAAAGGACTCTTTCGATTGGAAATTGAGAGGGCTATTGCCCTTTTTAATAGTCAAAAGAAATCAGAGGGAGAATCCCCCCCCCCGTCCAAAGCCCATCATTTCCCCCAAACATTTCCGACCAACAGTTTGATATGGTGATTTTGTTTAACGTAGTTAAAAGGTCTGGAAATTGTGTGTTTGAGGATGACATCCCTCCCCCCATAGCACTCATGACAAGGGTTGTAAGTTATGCCCTCGGGGCATATAGCGTTTTTATAGAAATTCTTGTCGTAGAAGCTTCAAAAAGGGCTCATTCGATCGGAAATTGAGAGGACTAGTGCCTTTTTTATTAGTCAAAAGCGATCAGAGTGCAAATGTCTCCCTCCGCGCCTATTATTTCCCGAAACACTTCCAGTCAAAGCCTTGATATAGCCATTTGGTTCAGCCTATCAGAAAGGTTTGGAAAGTATTTCTTTGAGGATAACAAATCCCCCCAGTTCTCAGGACAAGGGTTTTAAATTGTTCCCTGGGGACATACAGGCTTTTTATAGAAACATTTAAAAATTCTTTTAAATGTTTTCACTTATAACTTTGAGAAAACTAAAATTAAATAAGATGTTAGGGAGCAAATATCAGCATATGTATATTAAACTGACAATGCACATTTTTTTTCAGTAAATTAATTTGATTTTTTTTCAGTAAAGTACAAATTATATTCTGGGTTTTAGAAAGCATAGGGTTTAGAGCCCTATTCAGATTAAGTTCTGCTCGTTTTGAGCTTGACTCATTGTAATTTATCTTTTTTGGGGGGATTTTATTTATTTATAGTTACTGATTTGGGGTAGTTGTATGCATGGTATATTATTTGATTCTATTTTTGTTGATTTTTGGTTTAATGGAGTTCTTTACTTTTTTTTGAAAAACTTATATTGTGCAAAAAGCTTTTTTGATTAATGACTATAAGAAGGTCATTAACTCTTTCTATTTCCAATCGATTGGGCCCTTTTTGAAGTTTCTACAACACTTTCTATAAAAACCTTATATGCCCCCAGGGCATAACTTACAACCTTGCCCTGAGGGCTGTGGGGGAATGTCATCCACAAAGACACAATTTCATAAACTTTCAACTACGCTGAAAAAATGGCTTTCTCAAAACTTGGATTGGATATGTGAGGAAAGGATGGCCGTGAGAAGGGGCTTAGATGCCCTCGAATCACTTTCGAATATTAAAAAGGGCACTAGCCTTTTTAATTTTTAATTGAATGAGCCCTTCTTGAATTTTCGAGAACACTATCTATGAAAACCTTATATTCCCCCAGGGCATAACTTACAAGCTTTTCCTGACGGATGTGGGGGGACTGTCATCCTTAAAGCCCTAATTTCCAGAACTTTCAACTACGTTGAAAATGTTTATCTCAAAATTTTGATTGGATGTGTTTGGAGAAATGGTGGGCGTGAGAGGGGTTAGTTACCCTCCAATCACTGTCAATTATTAAAAAGGGCACTAGCCCTTTCAATTCCCAATCGAATGAACCCTTTTTCAAGATTTTACGACGAAGCTTTCTATAAAACCTTATTTGCCCCCAGGGCATAAATTCCACTCCTTGCCCTGAGGGCTGTGTGTGTGTGTGTGTGGGGGGGGGGGGTGTTGTCATCCTTAATGACCTAATTTCTAGAACTATCAACTAGGTTGAACAAAATGTCTGTCTCAAAATTTTGATTGGATGTGTTTGGGGAAATGGTGGGCGTGAGACGGGGATTAGTTGCCCTCAAATCACTTTTAACTATAAAATGGCACTATCCCTAGGAATTTCCATTCGAATGAGCCCTTTTTGCAGTTTTTACGACAATACTTTCTATTAAGACCTTATGTGCCCCCAGGGTACAACTTACATCCCTTGCCCTGACAACTATGGGGGGAGTGTCCTCCTCAAAGACTTAATTTCCAGGTCTTTCAGCTTAGTTGAACAAAGTGGCTATCTTAAAACTTTGATTTGGTGTTTTTGGGAATATGGTGTGCTTGGAAGGGGTGTTAGTTGAATTTTCGTTTTTTTGTCTTCCAACAGACATTATATTATATAAATAACTGTTGCGGTGGAAACTCAACAATCATTTTTGTGCTATGCAAAACATCATATAAGAAAATGCTGATATGATCCCATATATGATGTCATAAGAAATGCTTATATGATGTACTAACATAGTACATGACGTCATTTACAAAAACCCAAATTAAGTCTCTTAACGAATTTTCTCAGACTTCTGACCTATCTAGACCGTTTTTATACAAGAATATCAGAAGATACCAATTTTCCCGACAAAATATAGAGTCGTTTTCGAGAATATATATACATATATATATATATATATATATATATATATATATATATATATATATATATATATATATATAGATATATATATATATAGATAATATATATATATATATATATATATATATATATATATATATATATATATATATATATATATATATATATATGTATATATATAGATATATATATATATATATATATATATATATATATATGTATATATATTATATATATATATATATATATATATATATATATATATATATATAATATATATATATATATATATATATATATATATATATATATATATATATATTATATATATATGTATATATATATATATATATATATATATATATATATATATATATATATATATATGTATATTTATATATAAATAACCAAACAGTTCTTGGTAACGAACTAAAAATAAGGAGCGACCCGGTTCAAAAGTAACTGAAACTCAAAAAAACGGAATTTTCATACCAACAGATACATAAAAAAAAACTGATTTTTATGTTGATTTCAAATATATAAGGCTTATCAAGTTTAGTCTTATCCATCAAAAGTTACGAGCCTGAAAAAAAATTTGCCTTATTTTCAAAATAAGGGGAGGACGCCCTTGAGAAGCTTAGAATCTTAATGAAAATCACACCATTGGATTCAGCGTATTAGAGAACCCTAATGTAGAAGCTTTAAGCTCCTATCTGCAAAAATGTGGAAATTTGTAATTTTTCCAGAAGAAAGATCATGGATGTGTGTTTTTTTTTTTTTTTCTTTTTTTCCCCAGGAATGATCGTATTGACCAATTGGTTCTAGAATATGGCGGGAGGGCACATTTGAAAGGAAATTAAAAGTTTTAGTTCCCTTTTAAAGTGACCGAAAAATGAAGGGTGACTAGGCCCCCTCCCACGCTCATTTTTTCTAAAGTCATCCGATCAAAAGTTTTAGATAGCGATTTCGTTCAACATGGTCAAAAATATAATAACTATATACTTGAGATTACTTATTCCCACACAGTCCCCGGGGGAAGGACTGCAAGTTATGAATTTTGCCCAATATTTACATGTAGTATTGGTTATTGGAAAGTATACAGACGTTTTAAGCGGGATATTTTCTGGTAGAGGGTGGGGTGTGGGGGATTACGTTGGAGGATCTTTCCATGAAGGAATTTTTCATGGGGGAAGAGACATTGCTATGAAGGGGGCGCCAGATTTCCCAACATTATTTAAAAAACGATCAGAAATGAAATAAAAAAAAGTTTTTCAACTGAAAGTAAGGAGTAATATCAAAACTTAAAACGAACAGAAATTATTACGTATATGATTGGGTTCGCCCCGCAGTCAATACCTCGCTCTTTATGCTAAAGTTCTTTTAGTTCTTTCATAAGAGCTATTTATTCTAATTAACGGCTTTTGTGACTAAGGGATAATTTTTAAAGAAGTGGAGCAAAATTCGAATTTTAGCGTAAAGGGCGAGGTATTGACTTGGGGGTGAACCCCATAATATAAGTATTAAAAAATATATGAATATAGAAGCTCGTTACGTAAGTTAATTCTGAAGTTGTCTATATTTATTACTAATAAAAACGTTCGTAAATAAAATTATACAACTTTCGAGAAAGCCATTTAATCAAAAAAAGTAAAATTAATATCCAAACTTCGTTTTAATTATTCATGTACGGTGATCCAAAATCACCTGCACTAATTCAAAAACGTTCAGAAATTAAATAAAAAAATGTTTTTATTAACTGAAAGTAAAGAGCGACATTAAGAATTAAAACGAACAGAAATTATTTCATATATGATAGGGGCTGTTTCCTCTTCAACGCCTCGCTCTTTATGCTTAAGTTCTCTCTTTCTTTAAGTTCTCTCTTTTTCTTAAGTTTTGGCTTAAGTTAAGACTCTTTCTTACAAATCTTTTTTTAAAAACAATAAAAACTTTAGCGTAAAGAGCGAGGCGGTGAGGAGGGTACAGCCCCTTTCATATACGGAATAATTTCTGTTCGTTTTAAGTTTGATGTCGCTCCATACTTATAATTAAAAAAAACTTGTTTTTTTTATTTAATATGATGAAATAGCCGAGAAAATGAGGATGGTGTATCACCCAGTGGACAGAAAAGAAGCAGAAATGACACATGCAGATATTTTGGCAAGGAATTTCGCCAAGCCGTCTTCAGTGCTAAAGAAAAAGATGAAAAAATAAACTTTTGAAGAAAACCCAAACAAAACAGAAAATATTCTATTTAGTTAAAACATTTATATATTTTTTATTGTTTTTCATGCGTTTTGTATAGCCAGTGTGGTCTTAGAACTTACTTGTTCAAGGTGGGGCACTGCAATTGTACTCCACAGGGTTTTAAACCATTGTTATCCAAATGGTACTATTTGCATTTTGGTATAAAACCATTTTTGAGGAGATTCAGGATCTTTTACGAACTCAAACGTCATACAGCACCTTTCAAATTGCTGTTTCAAATTGCTGTATTCCATGGAATGCGCCAAAGGTCAAGATTGAAAACCAATCTTATTGTTTGGTTGAGATGTAAATACTAAAGCTGCTACTGTTTCTCCTCAAGGAAAACATAAAATAAGCAGAAGCAATTATGATATCATCAAAAACTTCGGTATATAAATTATCATATTGGATTTTTCAGAGACAACTCTATAGCGTTTTTTATAGTATTAAATTAAAAAAAAAAAACAAGTTCTTTCAACTGAAAGTGAGGAGCAACATTAAAACTTAAAACGAACAGAAATTATTACGCATATTAAGGGGGTTGCCCCTCCTTAACACCTCGCTCTTTACGCTAAAGTTTCTTAGCACTTGAGAAAAAACTTCGTATTGCTCTAATTAAACGAACCTTGTGTTTCAGAAGTCGCTCTAAAAGAATTGGAGAATTCTGACTTTAGCGTAAAGAGCGAGGTGTTAAGGAGGAGGTAACCCCCTTTTATACGTAATAATTTCTTTTCGTTTTAAGTTTTAATGTTGCTCCTTACTTTCAGTTGAAAAAAGTTGTCTTTTCAATTTAATTTCTGATCGTTTTCAAATCAAAAAACGCCAAGATGTCTGGCTCCAATTCACAGAAAAATCCCCCCCTCCCGCGGAATTATCCCCGGACAATTCATTTCTGGTGAAAACTTACCCCGGGCAATTACCCTTAACATCTCCACACGTAAAATTGAATCGGTAAAGAGAAAGCAAGACATATAAAGAAATTTCGTATAGGAATTCTGGCCAATCCATCCAGTGTAAAATTTCTCCTGAAAAGTTAAAAAACTTGTTTTTTTTTAATTTAATCTCTGAACATTTTCTAAATAATGCTGGGATATCCAGCACCCCCTTCATGGAAATGATCTCTCCCCATGAAAAATTAATCCATGGAAAGACCCTCCCACGTAGCCCAATCCTCCCGACTCCCCCTACACCAGAAAAAATCCCCTCTGAAGACCTCTGTATACTTATCAATAATCAATACTATGTGTAAGCAATGGGCAAATTTTATAAATTGCAGCCCTTACTCCGGGGACTGTGGGGGATTAAGTCGTCCTAAACGACATAGTTATCAGATATTTCGACTATGTTGAACAAAATGGCTATCTAAAAATTTTGATCCGGTGCCTTTGGGGGAAAAAGAGCGTGCGAGGGGGCCTAGTTATCCTCCAATTTTTTTTGTCACTTAAAAAGGGCACTATAATTTTATTTCCGTTAGAATGAGCCCTCTCGCGAAATTTTAGGACCACTGGGTCGATGCAATCATCCCTGAGGAAAAAAAATAAAAAAAAAACAACAAATAAAAGGCATCCGTGATGTTTCTTCTAGCAAAAAATACAAAATTCCACATTCTCTGATACGCTGTATCTGATGGTGTGATTTTCATTAAGATTATATTACTTTTAAGGGGTGTTTCCTCCTTTTTTCGAAAATAAGACAATTTTTCTAAGGATATAGACTATAATTTGTACTTTACTGAAAATAATTCAAATGAATTTACTGAAAAAATAATGTGTATTGTTAGTTAAATAAACATATGGTGTTATTTACTCCTTAAAATCTTTATTAATTTTTGATTTATTAAAGTTATAAAAATTAAACATTTAAAAGAATGTTTTCACTAAAGCATAAATTATATTCTGGCTTTTAGAAAGCATAGGCGTTTACCTACTCATATTAATTTCTTCTCGTTTTGAGTTTGACACTGTTATTTATTCTAATTTCTGTTTGTTTTGGGTTTCAATTATTTATTGATACTGATTTGTGGTATCTGTATGCTTGGTAGATTATTTGATTCTATTTTTGTTCATTTTTGGTTTAATGAAGTTTTTTACTATTTTTTGAAAATCATATTTTATTGAAAAAGTTTTAAATTAATTTCTGTTCGTTTTATATTGACATAGTCTTTTTTAGGGAAAAAGACTGAGCCTCTTCTAAAGTTAAGCAACCATCCCTTCCATAAAAACCTTAGATACTCCCTGGGCATAACTTACAACCCTTGCCCCTAATCTCAGGGGTTTGTTTAAACCCCAAAAGCCTTGTCATATGATATTTAGACTATTTTGAATAGAATGGCTATCTCAAAATTTCTATTAGATGCATTTAGGAACAATACGACGTGTGTGTGTTGGGGAGGGGGACTATCTGCCCCCCGATCACTTTGACTCTTAAAAAGAGCACTAGAACGTCTGATTACCAATCCAATAAGCCCCCTTCGAAGTTTATATGACCATGCTTTCTATAAAAACCTTATGTGCCCCCAGGGCATAAGATAAGATAAGATATATTGCTGAAAAACGGGTATCACAAACCCAAAAGGGCCGAATTCGCACTTTAGCGTCAAATAAAGTGAAAAAAGAACAACAAACAATCAAACAACAAGAGAAAATTATAACAGGGTCAATGTCAAATACGTAAAAATGTTAAAATCAAAACAAATTAAACTCATAAAATTAGAAGGTCAATGTCAAGTCAGCAAAAATGCCAAAAAAAACGAAAACTCGTAAAAATAACAAGGGGATAAAGTAAAATTAAAACAAAACATAAGTTAGTTAGTGAGTAAAAAACATAAATAAAAAACCTCCAAATTTGGAAAATGGGCATTAAAATTAATAACTATGAGGCAAAAAGAGAGTGAGGGGGGTGGGGGGCTGCGGAGATTCACTGGTTGAAAATGTCAACTGTGTAAGGGATAAAAGTTCTTCTATATCTTTCAGTGCAAACTCTTATTGCGGCAAGAAGGGGGGTTTTTGTTGACATAGAACGCAGGAGGCGGGGTCGAAGGGGTGAATACTAACCAGGGAAAAGGGAAGTTGTTCGAGGGTTATGAAGGGCATTGTTAGCAAAACTCAAGGTAATTTTTGCTCTCCTTTCCTTAAGGGTGACAAGATCATAACTTACAACCCTTGCCCTGAGGGCTGGGGGGATTTGTTATCCTCAAAGACATAATTTCCAGACCTATCAAATACGTTGAACAAAATGGCTATCTCTAAAATTTTTATTGGAAATATTTGGGGAAATGATGGGCGTGGGGGGGGGGGGGGGCATTTGCCCTCAGATGACTATCGATTAATAAAAAAGAAACTAGTCCTCTCAATTTTGAATCGAATGAGTCTTTTTGAAGCTTCTACGACAAAACTTTCTATAAAAACCTTATATACCCCAAGGGCATAACTTGCAATCTTTGTCCTGTGGGCTATGGGGGGAGGGTTCTCATCCTCAAAGACATAATTTCCAGAAAACTAAGTTTTAACTACTTTGAAAAAATTGCCATATCAAAATCTTGATTGGAAATGTTTGGGGAAATGATGGGCGTGGGGGAGGGGGGTGAGTCATCCTCAAAGACATAATTTGTCATCCTCAAAGACATAATTTCCGGACCTTTCAACTACGTTGAACAAAATGGCAATCTCAAAATTTTGATTGAATGTGTTTGGGGAAATGGTGGGCTTAAGAGAGGGGTTAGTTGCCCTCCAATCATTTTTGACTATTAAAAAGGGCCCTAGCCCTTTAAATTTCCAATCGAATGAATCCTTTTTGAAGTTTCTACAACAATGCTTTCTATAAAAATCTTATATACCCCCAGGCCATAACTTACAAGCCTTACCCTGAGAGCTGTAGGGGGGGAGGGACGTTGTCATCCTCAACGACCCAATTTCCAGAACTTTCAACTACGTTGAAAAAAATGGCTATCTCAAAAATTTTATTGGATGTGTTTGGGGAAATGGTGGGCGTGAGAGGGAGGTTAGTTGCCCTCCAGTCACTTTCGATCACTTTTGACTATTAATAAGGGCACTCGGCCTCTCAATTCCCAATTAAATGAGCCCTTTTTGAAGTTTTTGCGAAAACGCTTTCTATAAAAACCTTATATGCTCCCAGGGCATAACTTACAACTTTCGCCCAGGGGAAAGTGGGGGGAGGAGGGGGGGTTCATCCTCAAAGACATAATATCCGGACCTTTCAACTACGTTGAACAAAATGGCAATCTCAAAATTTTGATTGAATGTCTATGGGGTAATGGTGGGCGTAAGAGAGGGGTTAGTTGCCCTCCAATCACTTTCAACTATTAAAAAGGGCCCTATCCCGTTCAATTTCCAATTGAATAAGCCCTTTTTGAAGTATCTACTACACATTTTTTTATAAAAACCTTATATGCCCCCAGGGCATAACTTATAACCTTTGCCCTGAGGGATGTGGGGGAGGATTTATATCCTCAAAGACATAATTTCCAGAACTTTAAACCACGTTGAGCAAAATGAATATCTCAAAATTTTGATTGGATGTATTTGGGGAAATAGTGGGAAATGGTGGGCGTGAGAGGGGGGTTAGTTGCCCTTCAATCACTTTCAACTATCAAAAATGGCACTAACTTACAAGCCTTACCCTGAGAGCTGTAGGGGGGAGGGAGGCGTTGTCATCCTCAACAACCCAATTTCCAGAACTTTCAACTACGTTGAAAAAAATGGCTATCTCAAAAATTTTATTGGATTTGTTTGGGGAAATGGTGGGCGTGAGAGGGAGGTTAGTTGCCCTCCAATCACTTTCTACTATGAAAAGGAGCACGAGCCTTTTAAATTTCCAATCGAATGAGTCCTATTTTAAATTTCTGCAACAACCCTTTCTATAAAAACCTTATGTGCCCAAAGGGCATAACTTACAGCCCTTACCCTGAGAGCTGTGGGGGAGGGGGGGGGGGTTGTTCATCCTCAAAGACCTAATTCCAGAACTTTCAACTACGTTGAACAAAATGGGTATTTAAAAATTGTGATTTGATGTCTTTGGGGAAAAGGTGGGCGTGAGAAGGGGATTAGATGCCCTCTGATCCCTTTCGACTTTTAAAAAGGGTACTAGTCATTTCAATTTTCAACTGAATGATCCCTTTTTGAAATTTCTACGACAACGCTATGTATAAAAACCTTATATGATCCCCCCCAGGGCGTAACTTACAACCTTGCCCTGATGGGTGTGGGGGGTTTCTCATCTTCAAAGACATAAATTCCAGGATGAACAAAATAGCCATCTCAAAATTTTGTTGGATGTGTTTTGGGAAATGGTGGGCGGGAGAGGAGGGTTAGTTGCCCTTCAATCATTTTCAACCATTAAAAATTGCACTAGCCCTTGCAGTTACCAATCGAATGAGCCCTTTTTGAAGTTTCTACGACAACACTCTCTATAAAAACTTATATGCCCCCAGGGCATAACTCACGACCTTTGAGGGTTGCGAGGGGAAGGGGTCGAAGATGGGTTCTCATCCTCAAAGATAAAATTTCTAGGGCTTTAAAATACGTTGAACAAAATGGCCGTCTCAAAATTTTGATTGAATGTGTTTAGGGAAATAGTGGGCGTGAGAGGGGGGTTAGTTGCTCTCCAATTACTTTCGACTAGTAAAAAGGGCACTAGCCCTTTCAATTTCTAGTTGAATGAGCCCTTTTTGAAGTTTCTACGACAACGCTGGCTACAAAAACCTAGACGTTGAACTTTCAACTACAAGAACTTTCAACTACGTTGAACAAAATAGATATCTAAAAATTGCAATTGCATGTGCTTGGGGAAATGGTGGGTCTGAGAGGGAGGCTGGTTGGCCTCCAATCACTTTCAACCATCAAAAAGAGCACTAGTCCTGTCAATTTCCATTCGAATGAGCCCTTTTAGAAGTTTTTACGACATATACCTTATATGCCCCAGGGCGTAATTGACAACCCTTGCCCTGAGGGCCGTGGGGGGCTTGCCATCCTCAAAGGCCTAATTTCTATAACTTTCAACTACGTTGAAAAAAATGTCTCTCTCAAAAGTTTGATTGGATGGGTTCGAAGTTTCTACGACAACTACGTTGAATAAAATGGCCATCTAAAAATTTTGATTGGATGTGTTTCTGGAAATGGTGGGCTCGGAAGGGATGTTAATTGCCTTCCAATCACTTTCAGCTATTAAAAAGGGCACAAGCCCTTCCAATTTCCAATTGAATAAGCCCTTTTGGAAGTTTCTATGATAACTCCTTCGATACGAAGTGCCCTGGTCTGAAAGAAAGAAAGAAAAAAACAAACAAAAAATAATACATTGTGCCAACATAGTTCTTTACTTAGGCAGCGCTTTTTCGCTGCCTATGATTAAAACAATTTGGTTTGCAACAGCAAAAACAAAAATAGAGCATTATTTAGAACTTTAACTGATATACGAAGGTTAGATTTATGAAGGGTATGTGTCAGGGAGTCAGTCCTGATGATCGCTGTGTGTAAACAAGAGAGATCAACAGTTCCTTGATTGTAGGTTCAATTTGTGTAGTTAAATAGCTAACAGGGTAAATTGAGGGTAAGGTTGAGGTGGGCAGAGGTTCACAACCCTCGGATCCCTCCCTCCCCAAGACTCTTAAAATAAATTTGGGGTAGGAAGATGGTTGAAACATTCAGGGAGTTTTGAGGGGATATTGACATACATCAAAAGATACTAATTAGAACTAATAACTTATAATCGGATATTTTGCGCCCTAGGTTGAAGAAACCCCCCTCAGCCCCCAGGGCAAGAGCTGTAAGTTATGCAAATTGCTCCATGTTGACCCATAAGGTTTTTATGGTAGGGATAGTCATTTAAATTTTGGAGGAGGCTCATTTGATTAGAAATCAAATGTCTCCTTTGCCCCTTGGGTAAGGACTGTAAATTAATCAATTTGCACATTTTTAACATGCAGCATGAATCATTGAGGAAGGGGGAGTGTTTGATTATGAAAAGACTTAGGGTATCGAGGTGGAATTTCGCCGAGCATTGAGGGTATGGTGAGCTAAATAAAAAGCTCCTATCTGCATCCACTGTATCGAAAACGCATATCTGCAATATTTATTGAGCCGGTAAGGGTATTGAGTTGAAACTTTCAGCGTTACTACTACTACCACTGCAGCTGCAAATGTGACTGGTTGCGACTGCATCCGTGACTACTTCCGACTGTAACAACTTGCAACTGTGACTGCTTGCAACTGGTACTATGTGTACTTGTGAATGCTTTCAGAGAATGTTAGGAGATGTTGAACAAAATCAAAACAGATCATGCGCGTGTTGATTGCCAAAAGGGCGCATAAGTAAAATCTCTGAAACGGCTGAAGGCATAAATTTGAAGCTTTCAGATTATGTCGAACAGTGCTTGAACCTGCTGGGAATACGTAAGGAGATTTGAACTAGAATAAAAACACACTATGTGCATCCATGTTATCAACAGAGTGTATCTGCAATATCTTAGGAGTTGGTAAGGGTCAGAACATTTAATCGAAAGACATTATATGCATCTAGGTTTTCAGTGGGGTGTATCTGAAATATCCCAGGAACGGCTATTGGTAATTAGGTAAAACTTTCAGAGAATATTAAGTGGGTATTGAAATAGATCAAAAGCCACTAATTAGAGCTATTGAATTAGAATTCAAAATTTTAATTCTTACACTAGAGACATGAAAAACTGGAGAAGTATTCATTATATTAACCAAAACTTTGGCAATCAAAAAGGAACAGAGATTAATTAAAAAAATAAACTTTCCAAAAAAGAAGTCTTTAAAGAAAAGTATAAAACTTTCATTCCTCTGTGAATGAAAGTTTGTCTCTGCTCTCTAAAATGATGTTAATCGCTACGCTCTAAAATATGGGCTTAAGTTAACTAATTAACTGGCAATCAAAAACGAACAGAAATCAATTTAAAAAAAAAACTCGCAAAAAGAAGTTTTTCAAAGAAAAGTAAAAGCCATATTAAACTTAAGATTAACAGAAATAAATTTATATTATCATTCAAAGTCATAACGACCAAAAACTACAATTAAAGAATAAATGAAATCCAAACGAGCAAAAATTAAATAAACAATCATACCAAAGATAACATACTGCAGGTACTAATATTAATAAATAATTCTTAAAACGAGTAAACTTAAACTGAATATGCAAATCAAGCAGAAATTGCGGTAAACCAGAGTTTGGCTAATACCCCTTTCCCTGGCTGTAAAAGTCAAAAGCCTACTGCGTTATTGGCACTTTACTGAAAACGAATATTGAATAATAAATAAAACCCAAAACAAGTAGAAACCAAATAAACAATCATAGCAAAAAAAACATACAACAGGTACTAATATAAATGAATAGATATATCTTAAGTATACACTATATATATATATATATATATATATATATATATATATATATATATATATATATATATATATATATATATATATATATATATATATATATATATATAATATATATATATATATATATATATATATCTATATATATATATATATATATATATATATATATATATATATATATATATCTATATATATATATATATATATATATATATATATATATATATATATATATAATATATAAATCTTACACTTTGCTTAAGAACGTTTATCAGAGAATATTAATATATACAAAAAGAAGTTCAATGAATAAAATGAGGATACACTATTAAACTGATTTATAAAAAGCTTCTATTTTTAGGATTAATAGCTGCTATGACAAAAACTGTAACATCACCCAGTCAATGGGCAAACTATATGCCCAAATAAGAATCTCAATAAATGGTTTTGAAAATTTTAAATCAATTGGCTATCTCACAGTTCCTTTTGGTATATTTTTGGCCCTCTTTGGGGAAAAATTATATTTTGTGCTACACAATGACAGAAAGCGCCAATTTGCTACTGCGCAACCTCTTTTTCTACTTAAAAAGACCCCTTTAACTTTCAATTTTCGTTCGAATGAACCTTTTCCGAAATATTAGGACCGTTGGTTTGATACATTAATCTTTTGGTAAAAAAAAAAAGAAAAGAATGAAAAAATAAACACGCATCTGTGAACATCCTTGTCTAAAAAGAAATTATAGTTTCACAATTTTATAGTTAAAGGCATAAACCTCTGGAATAGAGTTCTCTGGCATTCTGAAGTTCATGGTATATTTTTTATGAAAATCAGTTCTCTTTTTGAGGGTGCCTCCTCTTCTCAAAAAATCAGACAAATTTCCTCAGCCTCGTAAGCTTTTTCTTCTTCCTCGTAAACTTTCTTCTCTTTGTTTCTTCCTTTTTTTAGTTTTCGATTTTATTTTTTATTTCATTTTAGATTTTATAGATAACTTTACGTTTTATGTTGTTTCTTCTAATTATTTGTTTTGTATATTTAGCGCCGATGACCCGTTGTTTTATACAGGCGAAATATTCTTCGTTTTGTTGCTTTTCTTTTCCTTCAACTGGCCGTAAACCCGTTGTGTTGTTCTTATTCTTGAGATTTTGCTCTCTTGTTTTGGTATGGCTAGCCAGTTCAATTTTAGATCCTTTATTTTATTCTTTAAGCTTGCAAGCATAAACTTCAGAGTTTTATACCCCTTTTATTTATTAGCAAACACTTGATTCCTTTGTGGTTGAGACCAATACTTACACGGCTAGCCAATCTCCTGGCCAGTCAATCCAAATTAGGAAATTCCGCCCTTGAAGGAATGGACCATGGGGCCTGAGCTTTGATTCAGTTTTGCAAGTCCATCCACACTACAATAACAAAAACGGGAATGCAGCCAGAAAGCACGTCATGTGTGAAAAAACCCCTCCGTATGAACAAGCAAGTTGACAATGCTGATGACAGGAGCTTCCTGAAGCGCAAGATTTGCAGTACTAAACTCGGAGTCTCATTTAACACCCTAGGCCCTGAAGGACGACCATGTAACCATTTTATATTACTTGTCTCTATGGTTACTTGTTAATGTCTAGATTTATATTCTTACTGCTTGAATTCACAATCTTCATAATTTATTGTTGCTTCCGTTTGCTAGCAAGCGCGAGTTTCCTTTGAAGTTTAAGTTAATAGCTAGCTAGACTGTATCCACTAGCAAAGTGGCCAACTAGGTAATTCCTATATAAACAAAAGAGAGTCTAGCTATAGCCCTGAAGAATTACCATTCAGCTATTTCATGTCGCTTGTCTCTATGGTTACTCATTTATGCTATTGTTTTATTTCTGTATGTAAACATATCCTCTAAACTTGCATGAATAATCCTCATAATTTACTATATCTTCTATTTGCTAGCAAACACAAGTTTCCTTTGATTTTCAAGTTCTAGGCTAGCTTGATGTGTTCGCTAGCAAAATGGCTGATCAGGTAATTCCTATTTAGCAAGAGTGTCCTGCTAGATAGCATAAAGAGGGAACGTTCTATTTGTTTCATACATACTTTGTTTAGGTCATTAAATCTAAATTTCCAATCTTGAAATAAGGAAAACCAAATACTTTGCCCACATGCAGACAAGACCGTATCCAGAAGCGGGGTTAGGGAGTTGTCCGACTTTGTCCGACTCGTGAAAACGTAACAAAAATGAATATAGACAGATTTTTGATGCATTTTTCAAAGTTATTTTGTAGCCCCCCCCCCAAGAAAAATCCTTTTGTACTCCCCCCTCCTCTCGAAAAAAAAATCCTGGATACGACCTTGTGTGCAGACATTTGTTTTTCGTCATATAACAAAAAAAAATGGGCTTGAAAGCGAAATTCGATATACTCTCCAGGTTAGTTCTCGTTTCTACTCGTCGACCAAAATAAGTTCAGCGATGCACCTAACCCGGCAATAAGTAATTAGGTACGGGTGTCCAGCTAGATATTAGCTGCTTGGTAAAAAGCTACAATAAGCCACTTGATTAAAAAAAGGTAGAGTCCATAATTCTGACGAGCTAAGCCTCCTAACGAAGGTTTATAAAGGCTTGAAGGATTATGATAAAGATATAAGAATCTAATGACTAAAAATTAACCCATAATTTAACTCTACTTAATCGGTAGGTATTCATTGCACCAAGCCAAATGCAAGCAGTTGTACACCGGGTAGTTGAAGCCATTAATTTTCTGAAGTGCTTTTATAATTAGAGTTAATTGGTGTTTCATCAACACAAGAGAGTATAAACCGTTTTGACCCAAGGCTGGGGGACCGAGTTGAAACCCTTATAATTAGAGTTAATTGGTGTTTCATCAACCCAACAGAGTATAAACTGTTTTGTCCCAAGGCTGGGGGTCTGAGTTAAAACCTTTATAATTAGAGTTAATTGGTGTTTCATCAACGTAAGATAGCATAAACCGTTTTGTCCCAAGGCTGGGGGACTGAGTTGAAACCTTTATAATTAGATTTTCATCAACACAAGAGAGCATAAACCGTTTTGTCCCAAGGATGGGGGGCCGAGTTGAAAACTTTAGAAAAAGTTTTGGTTTGGTTGGAGTGAGGGTAAGCGTAAACAATGTCGTGTCTTGATGGAGAATTCTAGTCGTCACAAAAAAATGCAATCCACTTGTCCTTTTCTTTTATGCATGTTATTTAACGCTTTGGCTAGTATCCAATATTTCACATATGAATCGTTTTTTATACCCTTCTACAGGTTGCCATTAATGGTTGCATTAATTTGGGATAATTGCTACTATAATGTGATTATAGTTTAGATAATAGGCTCACAAAATCCGACTCTCTGCACACAATTAAACTTGTGCATGAGATGTAAAGATGCTACCTTCAGAAATATTTGACAGTCAGGGAAATTATACATGGAAGAACTAGTCACTATAGTCTACAGTTTCAGCAGGCAATAGTCCAAGGAATCACTGTCAGAAAAACTAGAGGCTATAGTCGGAAGAACCAAATAGTTTTTAAAATAGTCTTTACAGCCTACAGTCATTACAGGCTATAGTCGGAAGAAATAGAAGAACGAGATTCACTTACATTATATGCATGTTTTTAAACTGGGGTTTCGTGGATTTCATGTAAATTATGTTTTCCAACGTTTTTATTATCATTATTATTATTATTGATTAAACCATTTCCCACGGTGTTAGAAAACTGAATGAGGCTGTACCATCTAGTTTTAAACAAAAAATACGTTATTCCTGCATATCATCATTGCCAAATATCAAATAGACACAAATTTCCTTTTAATTCTTTTTTTCCGTCGGATATATCAGGTGACCTTACAGAAAAAAAATATACACCACTCATAGCCTATAGGTGGGAAAAAATTATTCCCCACCTTTTTTCAATTTTTTTCTGCGTTATTATTTTGGCCATCCTCACTTGAAGTTAGCTATTCCAGGCTTGTCTTGAGGCTAGGCACATCATTTAGTGGGGAGGGAAGACTTCATTAGTGTTTTCACAAAACTGTTAAAAAGATAAACAATGAAATTGTAAGGCAAAGCACCACAACCTTTCTATAATTTTAACCCATCTTAGCAAAGTTATACCCTATCATAGGCAGCGCAATAGCGCTCCCTAAGTAAAGAACGATGTTGGTACAGTATATTCTTTATTTAATCTTGGTTGGTTTTAGACCATGGCACTCATCGAAGAAGTTGTCGTAGAAACCTGGAAATGGCTCATTAGATTGGAAACTGGAAGGGCTTGTACCCTTTTTAATAGTTAAAAGTGATTGGAAGACAACTACCACCCCTTCCACGCCCACCATTTCACCAAGCACATCCAATCAAACTTTTGAGAAAGTCATTTTGTTCAACGTAGTTGAAAGATCTAGAAATTATGTCTTTGAGGAGGACACTACCCCTACAGTCCTCAGGGCAAGGGTTGTAACTTATGCCCTGGGGGCATATAAGGTTTTCATTGAAAGCGTTGTCTTAGAAACTTCAAAAAGGGCTCATTCTATTGGAAATTCAAAGGGCTAGTGCCCTTTTTAATAGTCGAAAGTAATTGGAGGGCAACTAAGCCCCTCTCCGGCCTACCATTTCCCAAATACATCCAATAAAAATTTTGAAATAGCCATTTTGTTCAACGTAGTTGAAAGTTTTGGAAATTAGGTCATTGAGGATAACAAACCCCAAATCCCTCAGGGCGAGGGTTGTAAGTTTTGCCCCGGAGGCATATAAGGTTTTAATAGAAAGTTTTGTCTTAAAAACTTCAAAAAGGGATCATTCAATTAAAAAATTGAAATGGCTTGTGCCCTTTTTAATTGTTGAAAGTGATTGGAGAACAACTAACCCACCTCTCACGTCCACCATTTCCCCAAACACATGCAATTAAAATTTTGATAAATCATTTTTTTCAACGCAGTTGAAAGTTTCGAAAATTAGGTCTCTCAGGACGATAACCCCTTCAGAGCCCTCAGGGCAAGGGTTGTAAATTATGCACTAGGGGCATATAAGGTTTTTATAGAAAGTGTCGTCGCAGAAACTTCAAAAAGGGTTTATTTGATTGGAAATAAAAAGGGCCAGTGCCCTTTTTATTAGTCGAAAGTGATTGGAGGGCAGCTAGCTCCCCTCTCATGTCCACCATTTTCCCGAACACATCCGATCAAAACTTTGAGATAGCCATTTTTTTCAACGTAGTTGAAAGTTCTGGAAATTATGTCTTTGAGAATGAGAAACCCCTCACACCCATATGGGCAAGGGTTTTACGTTATGCTCTTGGGGTATGTAGGGTTTTTGTGGACAGTGTTGTCGTAGAAACTTCAAAAATGGCTCATTCAATTGGGAATGGAAAAGGCTAGTGCCCTTCTTAATATTCAAAGTGAATGAAGGGCGAATGTCCCCCCCCCCCACGACCATGATTTCCCCAAACACTTCCGATCAACGCCCAACATTTCCCCAAACACATGCAATCAAAATTTTGATAAATCCACTTTGTTCAACTCAGTTGAAAATTTGGAAAATTAGGTCTCTCAGGACGATAACCCCTTGTTGAAAGTTTTGGAAATTAGGTCATTGAGGATAACAAACCCCCACATCCCTCAGGGAGAGGGTTGTAAGTTTTGCCCCGGGGGCAAATAAGGTTTTAATAGAAAGTGTTGTCTTAAAAACTTCAAAAAGGGATCATTCAATTAAAAAATTGAAATGGCTGGTGCCCTTTTTAATAGTTGAAAGTGATTGGAGGACAACTAACCCACCTCTCACGTCCAACATTTCCCCAAACACATGCAACTAAAATCTTGATAAATCCATTCTGTTCAACACAGTTGAAAGTTTTGAAAATTAGGTCTCTCAGGACGATAACCCCTTCAGAGCCCTCAGGGCAAGGGTTGTAAATTATGCCCTAGGGGCATATAAGGTTTTTATAGAAAACGTTGTCCTAGAAACTTCAAAAAAGGTTTATTTGATTGGAAATTTAAAGGGCTAGTGCCCTTTTTATTAGTCGAAAGTGATTGGAGGGCAGATAGGCCCCCTCCCATGTCCACTATTTTCCCAAACACATACAATCATAACTTTGAGATAGCCATTTTTTTCAACGTAGTTCAAAGTTCTGGAAATTATTTCTTTGATGATGAGAAACCCCCCACACCCTTATGGGCAAGGGTTGTACGTTATGCCCTTGGGGCAAGGGACGTACGCAGGGGGGGGGGGGGGGGGGGGGCTCCGGGCTCGGTCCCCCCGAAATCTCACGATTTTTTCCATTTTCCCATAATTTTCTGATTTTTCTCACAGAATAATGGGTTCGAAGGATTTGCCCCCCCCCCGAAACAAATTCCTGCGTACGTGCCTGCTTGGGGCATATAAGGTTTTTATGGAAAGCGTTGTAGAAACTTTATAAATGGCTCATTCAATTGGGAATCGAAAAGGCTAGTGCCCTTTTTAATAGTCGAAAGTGATTGAAGGGCGAATGCCCCCCCCCCACGATCATTATTTCCCCAAACACTTCCGATCAACATTTTAGTATAGCCTTTTTGTTGAACGAAGTTGAAGGGTCTGGAAATTATGTTTTTAGTATGACAACCCCCACCACACAGCCCTCAGGGCTAAGGTTGTAAGTTATGCCCTGGGGCATATAATGTTTTTATAGAATGCGTTGTCGTAGAAACTTCAAAAATGGCTCATTCAATTGGGAATTGAGATGGCTAGTGCCTTTATTAATAGTCAAAAGTGATCGGAGGGCAAACGTCCCCCCCCCGCCCATCATTTCCCAAACACTTATGATCAACATTTTGATACAGTTATTTTGATGAACGTAGTTGAGGTGTCCGGAAATTATGTTTTTGAGTATGGCAACTCCCCACAGCCCTCAGGGCTATGATTGTGAGTTATGCTCTGGGGGCATATAATGTTCTTATAGAAAGTGCTGTGTAAAAACTTCGAAAAGGGGTCATTGGAATGGAAATTGAAAGGGCTATTGTCCTTTTTAATAGTCGAAGGTAATCGGAGGGAGAATCACCCCCGTTCGATGCCCATCATTTTCCCAAACATTCCCGATCAACACTTTGATATGGCCATTTTGTTCAACGTAGTTGAAAGGCCTGGAAATTATGTGTTTGAGGATTACAACCCTCCCTCATAGCCCTAAGGACAAGGGTCCTAAGTTATTCCCTTGGGGCATATAAGGTTTTTATAGAAAGTTATTTCATAGAAGCTTCGAAAAGGGCTCATTCGATCGGAAATCAAGAGGACCAGTGCCTTTTTTTTACCAGTCGAAAGGAATCAGAAGGCAAATGTCCCCCATGCCCATCATTTCCCCAAACACTTACAATAAAAGTTTTTAGATAGCCATTTTGTTCAGTGTATCAGAAAGGTCTGAAAATTGTGTTTTTGAGTATAAAAAATCCCCCCAGCCCTCAGGGCAAGGGTTGTAAGTTGTGCTCTGGGCATATATAAGGTTTTTATAGAAAGCTTGGTCATATAAACTTCATAAGGAGGTCATTGGATCGGTAATCAGACACTTTTGTGCTCTTTTCAAGATTCAAAGTGATTGGAGGGCATCCACCCCCTCCCCCCACAAACCCATCGCATTGTCCCGAAGTGCATCAAAAAGAAATTTTGAGATAGCCATTCCATTCAAAATAGTCTTAATATCATATAACAAGTCTTTTAGGGTTGAAACAAACTCCAGAGGTTAGGGGCAAGGGTTGTAAGTTATGCCCAGGGGGTATTTAAGCTTTTTATGGAAGGGATGGTTGTTTAACTTTAGAAGAGGTTCAGTCTTTCTCCCTGAAAAAGACTATATCAATATAAAACGAACAGAAATTAATTAAAAAAAAAACTTTTTCCACAAAATAAGTCTTTTCAAAAAATAATAAAGAACTCCATGAAACCAAAATGAACAAAATTAGAATCAAATAATCTGCCAAACACGCAACTACCACAAATCAGCATCAATAAATAAATGAAACCCAAAACATGCAGAAATCAAAACAAATAAGTCAAACTCAAAATGAGCAGAAATTAACAAGAGTAGGGTTCAGAACCCCATGCTTCCTAAAAGCTGAAATATAATTTGTACTTTACTGAAAAAAAATCTCTTAAATGTTTTTACTTTTATATCTTTAAGAAATCAAAACTTAACTAAGATATTAAGGAAATAATATCAGCGTATGTATATTAGACTGACAATGCACATTTTTTCAGTAAGTTCATTTGAAATTTTTCAGTAAAGTACAAATTATATTCTGGCTTTTAGAAAGCATAGGCGTTTACCTACTCATAATAATTTCTGCTCGTTTTGAGTTTGACTCTGTTATTTGTTTTAATTTCTGTTTTTTTTGGGTTTCATTTATTTATTGATGCTGATTTGTGGTAATTGTATGCACGGTAGAGTATTTGATTCTAGTTTTGTTCAGTTTTGGTTTAATCGAGTTCTTTACTTTTTTTTGAAAAACTTATGTTGTGGAAACAATTTTTTGATTAATTTTAACTAAAGATCAATCTACATTGGCAAAATAGTCAGAAAAACCAGAAAATAATGAGGTTTGTTCAGCCTTCTTAGTGACCCATACCGTCTGAAATCTCTTCTTGGATATATCTAAGATTGGTCAAAGACAGTGGTGTTCAAAAAAATAATTTAATTTCTTGACAGTCGAGAGCCTATGGTTGAAGTCAATTACATTTGATTTTATAAACTAAGGAACTTGAGATATTTGGGAAAATAATACATACCACATTTCCCCTGATATTTAATGAGTATTTCTCTATTTCTTGTACAAGAAGACTTCTTCAATTCACAAATGTTACCGTAGCTAATAGCATCAGACCCGCAAACGGGCTTGGAACCTACAGAATCACCGTGATTTGCACAAGATCCAGGACAACGACACGCGGCAACTTTTCCATCATGGGAAGGTACACACAGACCCCCAGGTGGGCATTTCAAACCAACACAGGGATCTAAACTATCACTTGGAAAGACGTAGCAGGCGTTGACACCGATGAGAAAGAAGTTAAATAGAAAGACATTCATTTCCGCATAGTTCAACAGTTCTTCCTCCTTAATGTCTTAATGAATGAACCAAGAGGAGTGCTTTTCCAAAGAGCTGGAAAGAAACTAAAGGTTTTTACATGGAAAGCTTCTTCAAATGATGTAAAGAATCATCGGCAGCTGCTGTTTCATAGCGCAAAGGAAAAGAGACTTTCTATTATGAAGGGAAAGTTGAGTTGAACTGGTGTTACGATTCTGTTTCATTTCTTAGGAAGAAATCTGAACCATGACGCCGAGAATTCTCACATAACTTTTTAAAAAGGGGAACAATACACACAAGGAAATAAAAATTTTCTCTTTAGATGCTAGACTGGTATTGTAGGCTGCATCATAAAATATTTATAAGCCTTTTTAGCTGTCGTTTTAGAATTTCTCATATTTTGATTTTTATTTTCAATAAATTATATTTTGCACCGACAAAAAACCTGATGAATCTGACAGCTAATGCAAATGAATTGAAGAGAATGAAATTCTTTGTTCAATAATATTTACAGTAAGGGTAATTTTCAGGTTTTTGAGCAATTAAGAAGTTTTAAGTTGCTTTGTTTTTTGGAGGAATTCTAACATTTTTAGAGTAGTCAGTAAAGTCATTCTCTCTCTCTTTCCTTCTCCTTTTCTCCGTTTGAGAACAAGGCGCCAAATTTAGCTAGTATCTATTGCGCCTTTGTTGTATTGTTTTTGATCAAAAAATTCTAAGGGCCCCCTTAACATTAGCTGATGTGGGTTAGATGTCCCGCACTCCAAAAAGGCATAAATAGATTGATAACGCTTGCTTCAAACTACTTTTGGTTGACTTCCAAACCTCTAGATAGATATCTTGATGATTAGAGTCAAGGGGAATTAAGGGAAAATAACTACCTCTCTTCAAAAATCGGTTCGCGTGTAGACCCAAAGAAGTATGAAGGGAAAATATTTGCTTCCTTTTCGCAAGTTTTGTTAAAATTCCATAGCTCGTTCAGGTATATGTTGCAAATATCTTATTTTGATATAAATTAAAATGTCAAGAAATTAGGCATTTTTACAGGGACGTACGAAGTGGGGGGGCCTTTGGGCCCAAAGCCTCCCAAGTAATTCTAAGTTATCCTGAAATTTTAGGGTCCTTCTTATTCAAATTACTAATAGAAATAATTTTTTCTTATTGCCCTTCTCGCTGAAAAATCCATGATTAAGTCTCTGCCCCCTCTCTCTAGCGAAAAAAGAGATCTGATCAGGAACTAAGCGTTCAGTGTTGATGTAGATGAGACGACAGCCATTATCTTATTGCTGAAAAAATTAAATGCAAAATAAAAAGCTGCGTTCATATGCTTACTTGGAATGAGGTGAAAAGAGTTGAGGAAATCTCCTGAGAAAAAAATGGGACCAGTGACATCTCAAAGTCCTTCAAAAAAGCAAAAGTCATGTAAGTAACAACAAGAAGATTTATCTTCGAAGAGCTCGATATTATTTCGAAGAGCTCGTACGGGCCGGAAAACGGAAGCAAATTTACCAAGCCCAGCACTACTACAATACAGAATATATGGATGGACAAGGGAAAAATAAAGTAGGCGTAGGACACGTGTAGGGAAAAAATGCTTAAGTTCTCTGATTATACCTAGGTTACGAGACAAAATTCTACTCACAGACTGTGCGTGACACTTGAATGATAAAATCTCATTAGATTAACCCCCAGGTACTTAATCAATAAAGCACGCTTTAAAACTCCACAATGTGTTTCAATTTCATTAATCCAAGGATAAAAAACAGGAGATCAGGAAAAAATGACGAATTTTGACTTTCCAAGATTAATCTTAAGCCTATTTACTCTCAACCAAGAATGTAACTCATCCACATTATCTTTCATCGATGTCAGGAGTAATTCTTTAGCGCTTATAGGCACTGTGTCATCCGCAAATAATGACACAGTTTCATTCCAGAGACATTTAGACATATCACTAACGCTAAAACAACAATTATGGATATAATTAGGTATGTCATTAATAAACAAAGGGAAAAGAATCGGGCCAATAACAGATCCTTGTGGGACACCACAAGGTCAGAATTTGATTTTGAATTCAGATTTTGAACAAGCCATCTCTACAAACTGGTACCGTTTACTGAGGAAAATCCACATAAGATATATAACTCCGTATATATATAAATACATATATATATATACATATATATATATATATATATATATATATATATATATATATATATATATATATATATATATATATATATATATATATATATATATATATATATATATATATTATATATATATATATATATATATAGTTCTTAGTTCTTGTTCAGCTCCCGTGCTGTGAACATCTATCCAAATAAATAGCATTTGTAAGTGACAAAAAGGATTATTTATTGCGCAACCCAAGTATATTTCATAAGGAATGTAAGTGATTGCAATTCCTGACCTAGATTCAGTGTGAGATTATCTTTTTAGATTTTGAAATCCCATTAATTCAGTGACCTTGAAAACAATTTCTCGGACTTCAAAGCTGTGACGTCACTGCCTGCTTGATTGGATTGAGTTTATATTGGCGACAGTTTTTGGCATTGATTTGGAGTGGATTATTGAATATTATTACCGTAAGTGCAATTATGAAATAATGGGCGACTCGGATATTATTTTAAATCCAATATTGAATTTTATTTCTCGATCGATGATCGATGGTATCAAAGTAGAAACAATAATTGCTAAGTCGACAAGCTTTCTCAGTCATGAAACAATTCTAAAGGCAAAGGAGGTCTTACATCAGTTGCTAGAAATTGGAACACGTTTAATTAGATGCCAAAAAGACGATGAAAATGTCCTTGACATTTGTAAGTGGTTATCTACGGCATCGAAAGAAAAACGTAAGATCCCGAAATTCGTGATTTACTCACCGTGTGAAATTCCAACAATTGGTGATGCGATCGTTGCAACATTAACCTGTCGCATGAATGAACTTTCCCGTAAAATTGACAGTTTGTCTGAGCTAAATAAGCAACATTTCGCAGTACAGGCAACTTCTGCCTGGCCCTCTTTCGCTCAGTCGTCTTGCGCCAAGGACCAATCCAATCCTCCTACCTGTGCTGTTGTGTTAAAAAATTGCCCGTCCAATCTTTCATCTCCACTATTAAGGAAAGATTTTATTGATAAAATATGTCCTGAAGCTGCAAATGATATTTCAGAGGTGAAACGCTCTTCATCAGAATGGAAAATTGTCGTAAAAAGTAAACCCGCTGCCTCCTCAATTGCTGACCAGATGAAAAAGTTCCAACCTGACCTTTTAGCCTCTGTTAAATCTCCCGCCTTCATCGGTGTAATAAAAGGCGTTCCGACAGAAATGAATGAAAAAGATCTAGAGAAAATTATTCCAAAGTGTGTCAAAGCTTTGCAGTGTGGAAAGTCACGCGTCTACAAGATTTATTTTGAACAACGGAGTGATCTCGATTCTTTTCTGAAAAATTCTGTGAAGGTGGGTTATGAAACGTTAACTGTCCAGAATTTCATATTCATACCTAGACGGTGTTTCAGATGCCATCAGCATGGACATTTTGCTGCTGATTGTAAGAGCGCAGAACTGTGCTCTCGCTGTGGTTCCTCGGAGCACTCTTCCACCAGGGATAATCCATGTGCTCGGAACATGTTTTGCATTACATGTAAAGAGTTTAATCACACCTGTTACAGTATCAAATTCCCTGGCAACGCTCAAACCGATAAACGGGCAGCTAAGTAGATAAATTGATATTCGTTTTCTCTCTTGGAACATTAATGGTGGTCTTATAAAAAAAAAAACCTATTCTTGAAAATATACTTCATAATCATGATATTCTTTGTTTGCAGGAACATTTCCTGACCAACCACAGCCTTAGTTTACTTGACATTAGTGCCACTTTCAAAACTTTCTCGGTTCCAGCTAAACGTAGTGCTTCTAAAGGCAGAGCTTCCGGTGGTATTGCTACTTATGTAGCATCGAATCTTAATTCTAGTGTTTTCTTTTCTTGTGATAGTTTTTTAGCTGTTCGAGTAGTTGAGAGCGTAATAATAAATGTGTATTTACCCACAGATTACAAAGATGAAGATTTGGAGAGAGATTTCGCTTTAGCAGTTAGTAAACTTAGCTCTTGTCTTCGTGATGTCCTTAAACTGAAAATCCCGTGTGTGATCGTAGGTGATTTTAATTGTGATTTAAATTGCGGGTTGTCTTCAGCTTCTATCCGTGCTTCTTTACTATTAGGAATATTTGGTGATGATTTTAAAGTTCAACAGAAATCTGCTCAGTTTACTTACATTCATTCTTCCTCTTGCACATCTAACCTCGACCATGTTGTGTCATATAACCTTGATATACCTTGTGTTGAAGTAGTTTCCAAATTTCAAGTTTCAGACCATCTTCCTATTGCTTCTAGTTTCAAACGAGAAGCTTCTCAGATTCCAGTGTTACAGGCTTATACTGTTCACCGGCACAAGTGGTATACTTCTCGCGATTGGAATAAAATTGACACATCTCAGTACATTGAAATTTCAGATAGTATCCTAAACAAGATCCGGGTTCCATTTCATCTTCTGCAAAAGTCTTCTAATAGAAGACATTAATGAGGTTAGATTAACTCTTGATATATACTCCGCAGAAATCTGCCATGCACTTTTGTGTGCTGAAAAAAGGGCAGTTCCTCTTAAAAAAATACGTGTTGGTATCCAAGTTCCAGGGTGGTCAGGAAATCTAGTGCTGTCTGAAGCTTGTGACCGTGCTAAATTTTGGTACAAATTATGGAGAGATTGCCTATGCCCCCGTCAAGGAATAGTCAATGAACTGAGAAAAGTGTCAAAAAAACGTTTTGCTAAGGAACTCGCCCTTCATCGATCTAAAATGCAGACACTTTATTCGGAGAAGGTCAGGAATTCACCTGATCTTCTGTGGAAGCTATTACCTCGTACTATCTCCTCCAATTTGCCAGACCCGAATGACATTCCTTTGTCCGAGTGGATATCCCATTTTTCAAATGAATTTTCTGAGCCTGATCCTGTTTTAGAGTCACAATTTTGTGACGAGCTCTGCAAATTCATTGATGAATCTCCTGACCTTGATTTTGTTGTTACTTGTGACGCTGTTATAAAAGCTATTTCCCAACTTAAAAAGAAAGCGTCTTGGGGGATAGATAAGGTGAGCACTCTACACATCATTAATGGAAGTTATCTGCTGGTGCATCACCTCAGCCTTCTCATGCAAATGATATTTGTTACAGGTATTGTTCCATCCTCGTTCTGCATTGGTGATCTGTCTCCGATTCCCAAAAAAGGGAAATCTGAGCTGCAATGTTCCTCTTTCTGTCCCATCACCGTATCTACTACGACATGCAAACTTTTCGAGTTTCTTTTTCTTGATGAGTTAAGACAGAAATGTTACGTTCCCCCATATCAGTTCGGTTTTCAGGCTAATCTTGGCTGTTCTCATACTCTTACAGCAGTTTTTACTGCCCTCGCCGACGCTGAATCTTCGGGAGAAAGTATGATCCTCGCCGGACATGACGTTAGACGTGCGTTCGATTCCTTAATTCATTCGTCCATGCTTCTTCATATGGCAAGGCGAGGCGTAAACCCATCAGTTGTCCGTGTTCTCAGGGATTTATATAGGAATCTAAAAGTGCGTTTAAAACTTCCATTCCGTTTTTCCCTGCAGTCGGCTCTTCATCCTTCCCTATATAATTGCATTAATCCTCGTGTGAGGCCAAACTCTTCGATTCCCTCGAATATGCTTGTGAATCCTCAGTACCCCATCCTCGTTAAGAAAGGGACTAGACAGGGAGCTATCACTTCCCCAACCCTGTTCAATAATAGTGTCCTGGAAGCGCAGGCAAAGTGTCTTCCTTCATGCATTCTTGGGAGAATCGATATGTCTCTTATTTGTTATGCTGATGACATCCTGAATCTCAGCCGTACGATCCAGCGCATTGAGCAGAATTTCAAAATCCTCAAAGATGAATATTCAAAAATTGGTCTGTCTTTTAATCCTGAGAAATCCGAAGTAATCCTTTTCAATTGGCGAAATCCCTCTACTTCTCTTATAAATATGGACGTTTCTCTTGTTAAACCTCAGACCATATTCCATACCTGGGCCTCCCAATTGGCGCATCTATAGGCCACACACGTCGTTTGCTGATTTCTCACGTTGAGCGTAAAATTAGCATTTCTTACGCTGTAATCGTAAAAAGCAAACTACGTTTCAACCGTTATCTTCTAGCATCCATTTACAACACCACAGCCCTTCCTCATCTGGTTTACATTGCTCCTTTCTGGAGATTCTTTACAGTTACAGATAAAAAGCACCTACGATCAATCTTCTTCAGATTTGCTAAATATCTTCTACATTTGCCCCCTTGGACAAGAAACCGTAAAATTATTCATTTGTATAAGCTATCTGACTCTAATATTAGCATTAATAAATCTCTATCCCGTTTTCAAAGTAAGTTTACTCATCCATGGTCAACAATTTGTTCACAATAGTTTTTTTTATATTAATGTAATGCATATAGTCACTGTTCGTATTAATGTAATGAAGAGTTTTCTTTTGTCATGTGTTTGAATTTTTAATGTGTGTTTGTGTCCTTCTTTTTCTTCTTTTTTTTTCTTTTTTGTTTTCTTTAGTGATTACTCCGTCTACTGTACCTTTTGTACCTTTTTTTGACGGGCAATAAATGAATAATAATAATAATAATATATATATATATATATATATATATATATATATATATATATATATATATATATATATATATAAATATATATATATATATATATATATATATATATATATATATATATATATATATATATATATATATATATATATATATATATATATATATATATATATATATATATATATATATATATATATATAATATATATATATATATATATATATATATATATATATATATATATATATATATATATATATATATATATATATATATATAAACTTCAAATTAATTTATTTACTGAAAAAAATGTGCATTGTCAGTATCATATAAATATGCTGATTTTATTCCTTAAAATCTGAATTAATTCTTGATTTCTTAAAGTTATAAAAGTGAAAACACTTCAAAGAATGTTTTTCAGTAAAATACAAATTGTATTCTGGTTTTTAGATAGCATAGGGCTTAGAACCCTACTCAGGTTAATATCTGCTCGTTTTGAGTTTGAATTTATATATATATATATAAATATATATATATATATATATATATATATATATATATATATATATATATATATATATATATATATATATATATATATATATATATATATATATATATATATATATATATATATATATATATATATATATATATATATATATATATATATATATATATATATATATATATATATATATATATATATATATATATATATAAAGTCTACCTACGCTATTAAAGTCTTAAAGTCTACTTACGCTATTTTGATTTGGTTAAATTTTAAGAGCAGAAGTAGCGCCGAAAATTTGAACATAATACCCTCAGTCGTTCTTGGGATATTGCTGAGATGTCTTATTGGAAATTACCATTAACACAGTGCATTTTTATTTAATTTTAAGGCAACATTTAGTTTTTGAACATAATGGGCAAATGGGAGGCTGGGAGGGGGAGTAGTTGACCTCCAATAATTTCGAATATTAAAAAGGGCATTAGCCCTTTCTATTTTCAATCGAATGAGCCCTTTTTGAAGTTTCTGAGACAACTCCTTCGACGCGAAATGCCCTGGTCTAAAAAAAAAGAAAAAAATGAAAACACATTGTATCTACATCAATCTTTACTATAAAAATGTCAAGCCTTCCAATCACTTTCAACAATTAAAAAGGGCACTAGCCCTTTCAATTTCCAATCAAACGAACCCTTTTTGAGTTTCTACGACAACAATATCTATAAGCATATAACCTTATATGCCCAAAGGGCATAAATTACAACCCTTGCCCTGAGGGCTGTGAGGGGGTTGTCATACTCAAAGACCTAATTTCCAGAACTTTCAACTACGTTAAAAAAAATTACTATCTCAAAATTTTGATTGGATGTGTTTGGGGAAATGGTGGGCGTGAGAGGGGCGTTAGTTGCTCTCCAATCACTTTCATCTATTAAAAGAAGCACTAACCCTTTCAATTTCCAATTAAATAAGCCATTCTTGAAGTTTCTACAACAACGCTTTCTATAAAAAGCTTATATGCCCCAGGGTATAAGTTACAACCCTTGACCTGAGGGCTGTGAGGGTTGTCATTCTCAAAGACATAAAATCCAGACCTTTGAACTACGTTGAACAAAATGGCTATCTCAAAATTTTGATTGGATGTGTTTAAGGAAATGGGGGGGGGGGAGCGTAAGAGGGGGTTTTTCTTGCCATCCAATCACTTTCGACTTTTAAAAAGTGCACTAGTCATTTTAATTTCCAATCGAATGATTCCTTTTTGTGGTTTCTACGATAATGTTTTCTATAAAATAAAGAGCCTTATTTGCCCCCAGAACAAAACTTACAACCCTTGCCCTGAGGGCTGTGGGGGGAGTTTCATCCTCAAAAACATAGTTTCCAGACTTTTCAACTGCGTCCAAAAAATTGGCTATCTCAAAATTTTGATTGGCTGTGTTTGGGGAAACGGTGGGTGTGAGAGGGGTGTTAGTTATCCTCCAATCACTTTCGACTTCTAAAAGGGTTATAAGCCCTTCTAATTTCCAATCGAATGAGCCTTTTTGAAGTTTTTAAAACATCAATATCTATAAAAACCTTATATACCCCGGGGCATAACTTAAAACCCTTGCCCCAAGGGCTCTGAGGGGGTTATCATCCTCAAAGACCTAATTTCTAAAACTCTTAACTACGTTGAAAAAATGGCTATCTAAACAGTTCGATTTTATGTTTTTTTTTATTTTAAGTTTTGATTGTATGTTATAAAAGTATGTTTTTGGGGTAAAAGTGGGCGTGAGGGGGGGGGAGGGTCAGTTGCCCTTCAATCACTTTCTACTATTAGAAAGGGCACTAGTCCTTTGAATTTCCTATGTAATGAGCACTTTTTCAAGTTTCTACGACAAAGCTTTCAATAAAAACCTTATATGCTCCCAGGGCATAACTTGTAACAAATGGCTATCTCAAAATTTTGATTGGATGTGTTTGGATAAATGGTGGGCGTGGAAGGGGTGTTAGTTGCCTTCCAATCCTTTTCGACTATCAATTTCGGCATTTCAATTTCCAATCAGATGAGCCCTTTTGAAAGTTTCTACGACAACGCTTTCTATGAAAACCTAATTTGCAACCCAGGGTATAACTTATAACCCTTGCCCTGAGGGCTGTTGGGGGGTGGCCCTGAGGGATTCGGGGGGTTCTTTATCCTCAAAGACATAATTCCCAGAACTATCAACTATGTTAAACAAAATGCCTATCTCAAAATTTTTATTAGATTTTTTTGGGGGAAATGGTGGGAATGAGAGGGGGGTTGGTTACTCTCCAATAACTGTCGACGATTAAAAAGGGCACTAGCCCTTAAATTTCCAATCAAATGAGCTTTTTTAAGTTTCTACGACAACACTTTCTATAAAACCTTATATACCCCCAGTGCATAACTTACAACCCTTGCCTCGAGGGTTTTGAGGGGTTTATCATCTTCAAGGACCTAATTTACCTGACTTTTAACTACGTTGAACAAAATGGATATCTCAAAATTTTGATTGCATGTGTTTGCTGAAATGGTGGACGTGAGAGGGGGTTAGTTGCCCTCCAATTACTTTCAATTATTAAAAAAGGCACTAGCCCTTTCAATTTGCAATCGAATGAGCTCTTTTTGAAATTTCTATGACAACGCTTTCCATAAAAACCTTATATGCCCCTGGGGTACAACATACAACCCTTGCCTCAAAGCTTCGGAGGGGGTTATCATCCTTAAAGACCTAATTTCCAGAACTTTCATTTACGTTGAACTAAATGGATATTTCAAAATTCTGATTGCATCTGTTTTGGGAAATAGTGAGTGTTAGAGGGGGTTGGTTGCCCTCCAATTACTTTCAACTATTAAAAAGAGCACTAGCCCTTTGAATTTCGAATTGAATGAGCCCTTTTTCAAGTTTCTATGACAACACTCTTTATAAAAACCTTATATACCCCCCAGGGCATAAATTACAACCCTTGTGGGGAAGGCTGTGGGGAGATTGTCATCCTCAAAGACAAAATTGCTGGACTTTTCAACTACGTTGAACTAAATGACTACCTCAAAATTTTTATTGAATGTGTTTGTGGAAATGGTGGACGTGGGAGGAATGTTAGTTTTCCTCCAATCACTTTTGACTATTAAAAAGAGCACTAGCCCTTTGAATTTCGAATTGAATGAGCCCTTTTTCAAGTTTCTATGACAACACTCTTTATAAAAACCTTATATACCCCCAGGGTATAACTTTCAGCCCTTGCCCTGAGGAGCGTAGGGGGTTTACCATCTTTAAAGACATAATATCTTAAATTTTTAACTACGTAAAAAAATGGCTATCTAAAAATTTTAATTGGATCTATTTGGGGAAATGGTGGGCGTGAGAGGGGGGTAGTTGTTCTCCAATCAATTTCGACTAGCCTACTAAAAAGGGGTACTAAGCCTTTCAATTTCCAATTGAATGAACCCTTTTTGAAGTTTCTACGAAGACATTAAAAAAAAAAGAGAATTTTAGCCCCCAGGGCATATTTTAAAACCATAGCCTTTAAGGCTGTTGGGGGGGGGGGGGCTGTCATCCTAAAATACCTAATTTCCAGAACTTTCAACTACGTTGAACAAAATGACTATCTCAAAATTTTCATTGGATGTGATTGGGGAAATGGTGGGCGGAAGAGGGGGTTTAGTTGGCCTCCAATCACTTTTGACTATTAAGTACGGCACTAGAGCATTCAATTTCCAATCGAATGAGCCCTTTTGAAGTCTCTACAAAAATGCTTTCTATAATTACCTTATATTCTCCCAAGGCATAACTTATAACCCTCTGCCTGAGGGATTTGGGGGGTTCGTCATCCTCAAAAACAAAATTTCCAGAACTATAAACTACGTTGAAGAAAAAATGCCTATCTCAAAAATTTAATTGGATGCGGTTGGGGAAATGATGGGCATGAGAGGGGGGTTAGTTGCTTTCTAATAGCTTTCGACTATTATAAAGGGCGCTAGCCCATTCAACTTCCAATGAAATGAGCTTTTTTGAAGTTTCTATGAAAACAATTTCTATAAAAACCTTATATGCCCTCAGGGCATAACTTCCAACCCTTGCCTCGAGGCTTCTGAGGGGGCTATCATCCTCAAAGACCTTATTTCCAGAAGTTTTAACTACTTTGAACTAAATGTATATTTCAAAATTTTGATTGCACGTGTTTGGGGAAAAAGTGGTTGTGAGAGGGGGGTTGGTTGCCCTCCAATTACTTTCAAATATTAAAAAGAGCACTAGCAATTTCAATTTCCAATTGAATGAGCCCTTTTCAAAGTTTCTATGACAACACTCTTTATAAAAACGTTATAAAACCTTATAAACCCCCAGGGCATAAATTACAATCCTTGTTTTGAAGGCTGTGGGGGGATTGTCATCCTCAAAGACATAATTGCTGGACTTTTCAATTACGTTTACCTAAATGGCTACCTCTAAATTTTTATTGGATATGTTTGGGGAAATGGTAGGCGTGGGAGGGGTGTTAGTTTTCCTCCAATCACTGTTTACGATTAAAAAGGGGCACTAGCCCTTTCAATTTCCTATTGAATGAGCCCTTTTCGAGGTTTCTATGACAACACTCTTTATAAAAACCTTATATACCCCCAGGGCGTAGCTTACATCCCTTGTCCTGAGGGGGGATGGGGGTTTATCATCTTCAAAGACATAATATCTAGAATTTTCAACTACGTAAAAAAATCACTGTCTAAAAATTATCATTGGATGTGTTGGGGGAAATGGTGGGCGTAAGAGGGGGGTAGTTTCTTTCCAATCAATTTCGACTAGCCTATTAAAAAGGGCACTAACCCTTTCAATTTTCAATTGAATGAACCCTTTTTGAAGTTTCTACGACAACATTTTTTTTTGATTTTAGCCCCTAGGGCAAAAACTACAACCATTTCCATTAAGGCTCTGGGGGGGGGGCTGTGATCCTCAAATACCTAATTTCCAAAACTTTCAACTACGTTGAACAAAATGACTATCTCAAAACTTTTGATTGGATGTGTTTGGGGAAATGGTGGGCGTAAGAGGGGGTTTAGTTGCCCTCCAATCACTTTCGACTATTAAGAATGGCACTAGACCATTCAATTTCAAATCGAATGAGCCCTTTTTGAAGTTTCTACAAAAACGCTTTCTATAATTATCTTATATTCTCCCAAGGCATAACTTATAACCCTTGGCCTTAGGGATTTGGGGGGTTCGTCATCCTCAAAAACATAATTGCCAGAACTATAAACTACGTTGAAGAAAATTCCTATCTCAAAAATTTAATTGGATGTGCTTGAAGAAATGGTGAGCGTTATAGGGGGTTAGTTGCTCTCCAATAACTTTCGACTATTAAAAAGACCACTAGCCCAGCCATTTTCCAATGAAGTGAGCTTTTTTGAAGTTTCTATGACAACACTTTCTATAAAAACCTTATATGCCCCCAGGGCACAACTTACAACCCTTGCCTCGGGGTTCCTGAGGAGGTTATCATCCTCAAAGACCTAAGTTCCAGAACTTTTAACTACGTTGAACTAAATGGATATTTCAAAATTTTTATTGCATGTCTTTGGGGAAATAGTGGGTGTGAGAGGGGGTCTGTTGCTCTCCAATTACTTTCAATTATTAAAAAGAGCACTAGCCCTTTCAATTTCCAATTGAATGAGCCCTTTTCGAAGTTCTATTTTCTCTTGCGAAGTTCAAGGATTATCCCCTCTGGCCAGTAAGAATAATCAAAGCTGGTAAAGATACACGAGGCAAGCCAGTTTATACGGCATTTTGCTATGGATCGCATGATGAATTTCGCCTCGTGGCTGCAAATCTCCAGGTTTATGATCCTACCACTGTTAATTTGTCCGCTCCTGCTTCAAAAAAAGGTTTTGAAGAGCTTGCTACTACGCCTGATATTTACATGAGACTATCAAAAACATACCTTGCGATGAGAGGTAATGATAAGAGCAGAGCAAATGGCCCAGCATTAGCATTATCTAGCAGTATTAGCCCGATACAACAGAACTTGTAGCTACCCAAGCTGAACTGGATAAAACCAGAAATGACGTGATGGACAGTATAACTCAAAAAGTTTCGGAAAAACTGGCTAGCTCAGACTCTCTTAAGGAATCGACTGAGCTTATTGCTAGTCAAATTTATGATGCTCTCATGATTGAATTTAACCCCAAGTTTCAGCGAATTGATAATTCGCTAAAGGGACTGAGTAATGAACTTGAAAATTTAGAGGACAGACTGAACAGGCTTGAGAATAAGCTGGATAGTTATGAACAAGAATCACTACTAGACAGCCTGGTTTTTTACGGTGTTAGGCAGAAAACTGGTGTTGACACTCGTTCTGCTGTGTTGTTAACTATTAATCAGAAGATGTCTTTGCCTGAAATTAGTACAAATGAGGTCGTGAACGTGTATAGACTTAGACTGAATAATGCTGCTACAGCTGATTCAACTCAGGCGGTTCCATCTACTCCAAGGGTCGCTCCGATAATAGTGAAGTTTTCGAGCAAAAGCGTTGCTTGTAAAGTGTTCAAGGCCAAATCCAAGTTGGCCTCTAGTGGTATTTTTGTTGTTGAGTCTCTGACCAAGCAGAGACGAGATATTCTGAATGCGGCGAAAGACAGATTCGGTCAGCGGAATGCTTGGTCTGATCGGGGACAAATATTGGCAAAGCCTAGTGACGGGACTCCAATAAAAAAAATAAGGTCTCTCGCTGACTGTATCTAGTTGTTTTTTTTTTTTTTTCTGTCTGTTTGTTTTTTTTTTGTTTTTTTTTCTCTCATTGATTGTTTGTTTATTGTCCCTTTTCTTTTTTTTTATCTATACTAATTCACTAGTTTTTGGTTCATTTTTTTCTTCTCTGTTTTTTTTTTTTTTTTTTTTTTTTTTTTTTTTTTTTTTTTTTTTTTTTTTTTTTTTCTCAAAATATTGTTTGTTTCTATTTATTTTTGGGTGCGCTTTTCGGTATTTTTTTTCTTTTTATTACTTCGGTTGTGTCATTTTTCGATGTTAATATTTTTCTTCTGCATAGATAACATAGCTCTGCTGTGAAGTCGTTAACCTTTGGTCTGGTGAGTTTGGTCGCGGAACGGATTTACTATCCACCGTAAGTAAAATGATTAACTCTTTTAGTGACCAGGGTGATGTTAACTCTTTGGGGGAAGGTTTTGTTGAGTTAAAAAATAATCCTTTAGATATAGAAAGTATAATTAATAATTCAGTTGGAAGTAGGAATAGGAATTATAATGATCCTAAATCGGTTATTGAAAGTAAATATGTTTCGCAATTAAGTGGTTCTGCCTCTTCTAAACAAGATGGTATTTTCTCTGTGCTTCACCTAAACATTCAGGGACTTTGTTCCTCTTTGATGAGCTGAAACGGATCGTCAGTGGTGGAACTCCGGATGTTATTGGATTGTGTGAAACTTTCCTGGATTCAAAAAAGGATATGCTTTTAGATATCCAAAGATTTAGGATGGAGAGGATGAACCGAAAACAGATGGCGAAAGGTGGCCTTGCCCTGTATATTGCCGATCATCTTGTATATAATTTCCGAAGTGATTTGAGTAGAAATGAGGAAGGAATCTTTGAATCCCTTTTTATTGAGATTAAGTCAGGTTGTAAGAATTTAGTTGTTGGTTTGGCTTACAGATCCCCTAGTGGATCTATTCCTTCGTTTATGAAAATTCTAGAAGAGGTTTTGGACTTACTCCAAAAGCATCCTTGCGAACTAATCCTTATGGGGGATTTCAATATTAACCTGCTGGATCAAAATTCTGCTTCGGCTGCAGATTTTTTGTCAATGATGCTTTCTGCGGGAGCTCTACCTTCAGTTTGTATACCAACCCGAGTTACTGAGATGCATGCATCACTTATTGATAATATTTTTTCGTCACTAGATGTCTTAGATAATTCGGTGATGATTAGTAATATTTCTGATCATTTCCCTGCTATTTCACGGTATAGGACTGCTAATCAATCGCAGCGTAAAGTTTCGCCATCTAATCTCCCATTTTTCCGTTTTGGTGTCAGTGAGATCAGTCTACTTAAATCTCGTTTGACTGATCAGTCATGGGATAGTTTGGATTCTGAATCGGATTTTAACCGCTCTTTTGATTTCTTTTATGTTTCAGTAAAAGAAGGTATCCTAGAAGTTTACCACCAGAATCCAAAGCCTCATACCTCGAAAAGGATAGTACTGCTGAATCCGTGGATGACTCCAGGTCTCCATAAAAGCTGGAAAAGGAAAAATTATCTGTGGAAACTATATAAGGCTTCGTCATCTGCTTCTCATCATCAGCGGTTCAAGGCCTATAGGAATATATTTAATTCTCTGTGTCGGAAGGCCAAGTCTCAGTATTATCACAGGAAATTTTCTGAGTGTGGAAAGGATGTTGGGAAGACATGGAAAATTATTAATTCTGTACTTAAACCTACTCCCCCTCCGCCTTCAGTTCCAACAACGCTGATAGTTGACGGTAAAACTGTCCAAGGAGAAGAAAATGTTCAGCTAGAGCTTACGTCTTATTTTGCTAATATAGGAAAGGCGACTGCTTCATCTGTGAGCTCTACAACTCCTCGTTGCGATTTCAGAGCCTATCTTGGACCCCCGTGTTTTAAAGTCAATGGTTTTGAACCCTGTTTCTGAGTTTGAGGTAGCTCGGATCGTAAATGCACTTAAAGGTTCATCGTCTTCAGGGCCAGACAGAATTCCTACAAGGGTTATCCGTGCCGTTCTTCCCGCTATTCTGTCACCATTGACTAAGCTTGTCAATCTGTCTTTCGTGAATGGAATTTTCCCTGAATCACTCAAGCGAGCTAAGGTTATAGTGCTGTATAAAGGTGGGTCCCGGAGTGATCCTGCTAATTATAGGCCAATTTCTCTTCTATCTGTTTTCAGCAAAATTTTTGAGAAGGCTATGCTATCCAGGCTTCTTAGTTTTCTGGATGTCAAAAACTTTTTCCATGATTTCCAGTTTGGATTCCGAGCGAATCACTCTACAGAGCATGCTTGCGCATCTCTCTTGAATTTCATTCATTCGGCAATAGATTTTGGTCTTATCCCGGCAGCTTTATTTTTGAATGTTCGTAAAGCTTTTGATTCTTTGACTCATCAGATTCTTCTTTGGAAATTATCGCATATTGGTATAAGATCAAATGTTTTTTCTTGGTTTGAATCATATCTTTCTGGTAGACTTATTTCAATTGATCCGCTTTTCCGAAGCCCTTCTGAAGTAGAATATGGTGTCCCCCAGGGATCTGTTCTTGGCCCCGTTTTATTTCTGATTTATGTCAATGATCTGATTTCAGCAGTCAAGAACACCAGTCCTCTGGTATGCTGCAATCTGTGTCATCCGGATGTTCCTTCGTGTCCCAATGCTACTTCTAATGAAGATTGCCTCGTTGCTTTTGCTGACGACAGCACTTTTGGGACTCTAGGGAGGACGGAATGTGATGTCAGGTCTAATCTGGTGGCAATATTTGAGAGAGTAGTTTCATGGTTTGAGGCGAATTACTTGGCCTTGAATGTTACCAAGTCACATTTTCTTATTTTTTCTCAAATTGGTGTAGCTTTCCCTCAACTGACACAGCTTCAGGTGTCACAAGGCTTAATGTGTAGACCAAAGAATCAGTTGGTCCGATTTATTGGTATCCTGCTTGATGAGAACCTTTCGTTTAGACACCATATAGCCATGATTAGGGTTAAGGTCTCGCGGAGTTTGGGTGTCATTCGAAAACTCAAACACACCTTTCCTGGATCTATTCTGAAGCTTCTTTTTATCTGCCTTGTCCAGTCATATGTCTCTTATTGCCCCATAGTATGGATGTCTACTTTTCCTTCTACACTGCGGTCGCTTTCTGTCATGTATGATAAAACACGGCGTCTGGTTATGGACACCAACCGTTCTTCACCAAGACCGCTTCTAAATCTACAGTCTATCTACATTCTTTCTTGTGCTTCTTTTGTTTTTCATCAGCTTCATGGCAATCTTCCAAAATCTCTTCAAAAAACTCCTCAGTTCATTTCTGATTCAGCTCCATATAACCTTCGTTCGTCACATAATATCTGCATTCCTCCTACTCCCACTGTGCGGTCAGATTTCAATCCCCTCATCGCTTGTCATCAGGTTTGGAACTCCCTGCCTTGTTCAGCACAGAAATGTCACTCGTTTGGCACTTTCAAGAGGATTCTTAAGGACCATTTAGTTAAGAATCAAACTGAATAATTTTTTTTTTTTTTTTTTTTTTTTTTTTTTTTTTTGTGGAGTTGATGTCCCCTGAATGGTTAGTTTGTTTATGGTGGTTTTCTCTGCGCTATGACTCCCAGGCCTCAGGTACGATTATCATTTTTTATTGGTGAAACTTGTATAGTTCACTAAGGAGTAGCATTCATGAAGATAGGTTAAATTTTATTGCTTTCGCACCATTTTATTACAGTCTAATAATTACAGTCTGTTTCGACGACAGGAATTCGCTTATAGTAATTTTTTTTTTTTTTTTTTTTTTTTTTTGAGTCTATTTAATATAATTAATTAATTTAGTTTATTTATTCTAATTTTTTCTATAGTTTCTATTTTATTTATATTTTCTTTTCTTCTCCTTCATATGTGAGTAAGTGATCATTTTAAATTTTCTTTTGTTTTTTATCCTTGAGTATGTAATTCATATGTCTTCCCTCTTTGTACAGGCCAATGAGCCTTTGAGGGATTTATAACATCTAATATTGTATGTGTATTTAATGAAGGATAAAACTTATCTTATCTTATCTAATGAAATGAGTTTTTTTGAAGTTTCTATGACAAAACTTTCTATAAAAAACCTTATATTCCCCAGGGCATAACTTACAACCCTTGCCTCTGGGGGGGTTTGTCATCCTTAAATACATGATTTCCAGAACTTTAAACTTAGTTGCACAAAATGGCTATCTCTAAACTTTGATTGAATGTGTTTGGGGAAATGGAGGGCATGAGAGGGGGGTTAATTACTCTCCACTCACTTTCGACTATTAAAAAGGGCAATTTCAATTTCCAATCAAATAAGCCCCTTTTGAAATTTCTACAACAATTTTCTATATAAACCTAATGTGCCCCCAGGGCATAACTTCCAACCCTTACACTGAGGGTTCTGAGGAGGTTATCATCCTCAAAGACCTAATTTCCAGAACTTTTAACTACTTTGAACTAAATGTATATTTCAAAATTTTGATTACATGTGTTTGGGGAAATACTGGGCGTGGGAGGGGTGTTAGTTTTCCTCCAATTACTTTTGACTATTAAATAGGGCACTAGCCCCTTCAATTTCCAATTGAAAGAGCCCTTTTCAAAGTTTCTATGACAACACTCTTTATAAAAACAATATATACCCCCAGGGCATATTTACAACCCTTACCCTGAGGGGCTTGGGGGGTTTATCATTTTCAAAGACATAATATCTAGAATATTCAACTACGTAAAAAAAATGGTTATCGAAAATTTTTCTTTGGATATGTTTGGGAAATAGTGGGCGTGAGAGGGGGGTTAGTTGATCTCCAATCAATTTCGACTAGCCTATTAAAAAGGGCACTAGCCCTTTCAATTTCCAATTGAATAAAACCTTTTTAAAGTTTCTAGGACAACGTTTTTTTATAAAAAAAAACTTTTAGCCTCCAGGGCATGTTTGACAACAATTGCCATTAAGGCTGTGGGGGGGCTGCAATCCTTAAATACCTAATTTTCAGAACTTTCAACTACGTTGAACAAAATGATTATCTCAAAATTTTGATTGGATATGTTTGGGGAAATGGTGGGCGTAAGAGGGGATTTAGTTAGCCTCAAATCACTTCCGAATATTAAGAACAGCACTAGACCTTTCAATTTCCAATCACATGAGCCCTTTTAGAAGTTTCTACAAAAACACTTTCTATAATTACCCTTTATTCTCCCAAGGCATAACTTGTAACCCTTGGCCTGAGGGATTTGGGAGGCTGGTCATCCTCAAAGACATAATTTCCAGAACTATAAACTACGTTGAAGAAAATGCCTATCTCAAAAAATTAATTGGAAACTGAAAGGAAATGTTCAAAGGAAACTGAAAGGGCATTAGCCCTTTCAGTTCCCTGTGGTAAAGTGATTTTAGGGATGTTTGGTGAAGTTGTGGTTGTTGCCTTTATTCCCCCTTTATAGGGGAGATGAGGTATACCAGCTGGGTATATTCCAGAGACTAAATGTAGATTGTATAGATTTTAGAGAGGTTGGCTATAATACAATACTTTTATTCAGGTAACATATACTAGTACAAGGTATATAACAGTAACATTGGGTTTATTTAAAAAAAAAAAAATATATACATCATCGATTCCCTGAAGCAATGCTTGTGCGGGAGAAAACCCTCCTAATAAATCAAAAAATCAAGAAACCAAAAAAAAAGACAGAAAAAAAAAGAAAAAAAAGAAAAAAAAAGAAAAAAAAAACAAAAACAAAAAAACAAAAAAAAAGAAATAGAGAAAAAAAAAAAAAAAAAAAAAAAAAAAAAAAAAAAGAAATTAGAGCTCAACTTACCGGACCCGAAAACCAACGAACCTCCAAACAACACCCAACAAAATTATAATAACTATAATCATATTCAGCTGCAACTAAGCCCTCCTCAAAAACAAAACTTAAGTGGCGTGGAATAATCCATTCAAAATATACACATAAAAACAATGGTTCTTTAGCGACTTACGAAAATCCTGCAAACCCCCAACATTCCTCAAATCCTCTGGCAAACTCTCCCAAACTAACGGAACAACATGGCGAATTGAAAACCTAGACCTAAACGTGACCATAGCTGGTCTTCGCACCAACTGAGAAGATCGTGTCAAATGATCGTGAGTAGTAGACGCAAGACTAAACATTCCTGAAAAACATGATGGTAACTCCGAAGCTAAATATTTAAACATAAACAGAGCATTATAGAATACACATATTCCTGCCAACGGTAGAATTTTATACTCGCTGTAAAGATGCCTCACCGATACAGATAGGTCAATTTGATTACCATAAAGAACTCTAATTGCCATATTCTGTGTAACGCAGAGCGGATGAAGGTGAGTTACGAATGTTTTCGACCAAACCATACAACAGTAAATGAGATATGGGTGAACCATAGAAAAATACAACATTCTCAGAATTTCACACGGAAAAAGATACCTAAGTTTACGCATAATACCAATATTACGAGACAATTTGCTATTAACAGATGCAATATGGTCTTTAAAACTAAGGCTTTCATCAATTATAACACCAAGGTATCTAGTACTAGTAGATCTTACAATAGTATGGTGCCCTACTTCTATACTATTAATCCATGGATAATGTCCAGTAATTCTACCATAAATCAAAAAATTCGACTTATTATGATCCAGTTTCAATTTATTTACTCGCATCCACTTTTCAATCGAAGAAATACCTTGTTTCAACATAGTCATCAGCTCATTTTCAGTTCTAGCAGCTACAGTGAAATGGGCATCATCAGCAAAACATGGTAGAATTCCCTTAGTACCGTAATTATCAAGGTCTAAAGAACAAGACACATTACTTGTAGCTCTACAAAGGTCATTTATATAAACCAAAAACAACAAAGGGCCCAAAACGGAACCCTGAGGTACTCCAATCGAAATATATTCAATTTTAGACGTAACTCCATCCATCACGACACACTGAGTCCTTCCACTAAGAAAACTAACTATCACATTTAAAAAATCACCACGTATACCACTACTATATAGCTTTTGAACTAGTATATCATGATCAACAGAGTCAAATGCTTTAGTAATATCCAAAAATATCGAAGCTATCTTCAGACCCTTGTCTAAAGCATCATTAATAAAAGTTGTTAAAAACAAAACTCCATGCTTTGTAGAATGATGACTCCTAAACCCAAACTGACTAGAACTAAAAAATTGTCTTTTTTCGAAAAAACTTACCATCCTACTATGAATCAACTTTTCAAACACTCTAGAAATAAATGGCAGTAAAGAAATCGGTCTATAATCACTAAAACAATTCTTATCCCCTCCTTTAAATATCGGGATAACATTCGCGCACTTTAGACAATCGGGAAATATTCCAGCTTTTAAACAATTATTTATCAGTCCTAAAAAATGACTAGATATAACAGGTAATATCGACTTCAAAACCTTCAACGAAATAAAATCGCCTCCTGATGCACCATTTTTCATATTATTTATAACATCAAATAATTCATCAATAGTTACAGATTTAAGGTACGCAGACACATCACAATCTTCAGGTAGGAACTGACGAAAATCTCCATCTTGATCAAATACTGGCACCGATGATGACACACGCTGCCCAATAGTAGCAAAGTGATTACACATCTCATCTACAACATTATTATTCATTCCCATATTATCTGGGCGGATCAAGACGCTACCAGGGCAAGTCACCGACTTAATCAATTTCCAAGTCTTACTCGGGTTACCCTCAACTTTTTTAAATTTAACCTTATAATATTCTACCTTAGCCAGTCGGAGTGCAGCATTTAACCTACTATTATAAACTCTATATATTACTTTATCATGAGGATCATTGCTCCTTGTTGACAACTTATATAAAAAACGTCTTCTATTAATTGACTGTAACAAACTCTTTGTAATCCAAGGTTTATTCGGAGACACCCTTCTTTTCTGTATTCCTGACACTTCACAACATTCCAAAAACGTATCCTTAATCTTACCATACCAAAGCTCAAACTTCAAATTTAAATCTAATTCTTCTTGTAAAAATTTAAAGTCTAACTGTTCTATCCTAAGCTTAAATCTTGTAATTGTATTTGAATCAACTAATAATTTCTTAGGCTTAGGGCGAGCATCACAATTAATATTAATATTCTTAAATATACCCGGAACTAATATAGCCAAACCAAAGTGATCCGAAACATCATTTAACACAACACTTGACGAATCATGGGGAACATTCAAAAATACATTATCAATTAGAGATGAAGATGACTCCGTCACTCTAGTACAAATATTTACAGCAGGATGCATCCCATAACCTAACATTAAATTCAAAAAATTCCGGGCTTTTAAATTAGATGCTAACAACTTCAAATCAATGTTAAAATCCCCACACACAAAACACGGCATGTTCTTACGAGTTAGAAGGTCCATTTGTTGCTCTAATAATTTTAAAAAACAATCTACACTAGCTGAAGGGGGGCGGTAACAAACAGCAATAAAAAATGGGTCACCATTCTTATCAACCTCCGTAACAAAACACTCAAAAATAATCTCATTATTAACACACAAATCATCCCTAACCTTCACATTCAAATCAGTTCTAATATACAGGGCAAGTCCTCCATGCTGATGGTGAGTACGGTTCTTAACATACATATTATAATTTAAAATATCCAATAGTCCAGAATTATTATTCATTAACCATGTTTCAGTAAGTGCAAGAATATGAAAATCAGATAGCATACACAGCTCCGACAAATAATCCACTGTACTATTTAACCCCTGACAATTCAAATGAAAAATGCCAAGTTTATCCGGTGCCAGTCTAGTATGTAAATCAACTGGGCACTTATAATTAACCTTCGGAAAAACATCATCTACCCCCATATCAAAATCCCTGTGAAGTATCCCTAATCCTAAATCCGAAACACTCAATGGATTATTCTCAAGCCAATCCAAACGATCATTACGAACAATTATCATTTTTTATAAATATATATATATATATAAAAGAAAAGGAGGGTAGTTGCAACCAAACCTAACCAACTGAATAACTTACTATAACTCGGAGGGTCGGTGGTCCCGTTTCCAACATAATTGAAGCTCCAGTAAAAACACAATATAACCTAAAAATAATAAGAAACATATTAACAAAATAGTATAAATAAACAAACGAATACAAAAAAGGTGAAAAAATTGTCACTAACACTAGCCTGTCACAATACAGGCTTACTATTTCCATTACTGAATTCCAGAAAATTATAATTGAAGAAAACACAATGCTCTACCTGTGTCTACCGCTTACCCATTCTAAATTCTAATAAAAACTAAATAAATGAGAAAAAAAGAACAACTTTTCATTTTTTTTTCCATAAAAACAAATACAAATACAAAAAAAAAAAAAAAAATATCTTAACAAAATCTTAATTCACCATTCATGATATATAACCATCTATTGGTCACATAACTCAGGGATAAGCTCATCGTAACCAAATTTTGCCGCCACACCACCACGGTCGATCTGTATATATGGTGGAACTGTATTGGAAACCCATGATGAAACTCCTATATCATTTAATCTAGATTTCTTTACATACAACTTCCTTCGAGCTTCACGAACTGATATTGGTGCATCATCGCTAACAGATATATTTCTATGGTGTTCAATAACTTTACCTTTTAATTTCTTTCCGTTCTTAAGCACACTGCCCTTCGCATCTCGAGAACCAACATCAACTTTAAAATACGGTTGCTCCTTACGGACATTACCAACAACTCGAAACCTCGGGACCATGGACAGACCTAGACCCTCCAAACACAACTGGTCAAAAAACGTTTCGGCTTGGGTGGTATTTTCGCAGGGAGCATTCCAAACGATAATATTCGTCTCTGTATGTCGATATTCAGATGCCATAAGCCGACGAGACAGATCTGCACTCCCGGTTTCATACTTTTTCGTTGCACTAGCGATAATTGACATTTGATTTCTTAAATTTAGAACATCAGATTCAAGCTGTGTAACACGCGAACTCGTAGTATTAACTTCTGATTTTAGCTCAGACTGTGTATTTTCCACTGATACCATACGATTTTCTAACATTTTTATACTATCGTTTATAGAGTCTAGTTTTTTACCATTTTCAGTAAGTATTGTTAGCATCTTAGCAAAATCATCCGCCAGGGTCTTCAGTGAAGCGACATCGTTATTCCCTTCAGATGAAACGGTCGAATTCAACAAACTGTTCTCACCAGACTGGGATCCTACTTGGACAGTTTTAGCAATCTTCCTTTTTCGCCCCATGGCAAGTGCAAATAAAATAAAATATGTAATCTCTCTTACCTATTTTGGCACCTATAATTTATCCACGTCGATGCGGACGTGCAGTTCGCTAAGCCACCGTTAATTTGGGCACGGCTAACACCCCTATCTCCTGCACCGACGATTTCCAACAGCGTTTGAATACCGACGCTACTTCAGGAATCACAACCAACTTTCAGGAATACTCTGTAGCGTTTGCAAAATTCAACTAATCAAATATTTGCATTTCATTCCACTCCTCAGGGCAAGCGGTAAAGACACCTGAGCTACTACTCAATCAGAGCTTGATTCATTGTCTTTGGCCTATTTTCTTTTTTTGTCATAATTAAATGACGTAATCCAAGGTGTAAAATCCCAAGCCAATTCAATGTTTCGCAATATCTTCACTGTCTAACAAATACACTTTTTACAAACCAATTAAATTCAAAGTTAAATCCAATTTGCGTCCTCACAGTTCAAAGGCTGATTCAGTACTGAATCAGCCTTATATATATCAGTACATATATATGTATATATATATATATATATATATATATATATAAATATATATATATATATATATATATATATATATATATATATATATATATATATATATATATATATATATATATATATATATATATATATTATATATATATATATATATATATATATATATATATATATAGATATATATATATATATATATATGTATATTATTCCGATGGGACTGGTGGTTCCAGGGAGACAACAAGTATCAGAAATTTACAGTAAGATATAATAAAATAAAATACTTAGACACTTACAATAATCCGACAATATTCCAAGGTATTTCTAAATCAACGGACCAGAGGTCAGTCCGGTCTAAAGTATATATCTGGCCTCCCCTTCCCATAAAATATATCTTTTATAATGTTCCTCAACAACACCTTCCGGGACCCAACTGACGCACATAGCTAGGAAGTGGTAATTTCTCAATTTCCTGTTAAGCACACACTAGTCAGGATATGTTCCTTATCTTAATAAAAAGTGGTATTTCTAAGCTTTTGTCTTTGCGTCTTAATATTTTACTAAATTCCAAATTGACTTAATTAGAAAGCTTCACCACAATACTCCCTATTTTAAACAGAGCTGTCCCAACTCGCAATATTTTACTTTTAAACCAACTTAATTTTTTACATAGTTCTTATGCTGTCATCTTTGGGTCATTCTGTGCATAATTATACCCTCAATGGGTTTCCTTGGGGTCATGTTTATGGTCAAATATATGCCATATCCTTTTTTGTCCAAGGATATCAATTTTGAAATTTATCCTTGTTTCTCTTTTTCTCTGTCTCTAAGACTGTAAAATTCTCTTTTCACCCTCATTCTCATTGGCATTTTCTGTTTTAGCTTGACCCCAAGTGGCTTAAGCATTATATTAGTGGTTCTACTTAAATTAGATTTAAAGTTATATTCGAAAAGTTTATTAATTATTTGAGTTTAAATTTAATTCTCATTAAATATTTAACTTATCTGGGAGATGTGGTTGATTCATCGTTTATTTTTCGGGGTTAGAAATGTCTTGGATAAATTATAAATAACAATTTTGGTTGTTAAATTTTTGCATATTTTTCCAGCACAAAGCATTTTCATATTTTTTCAATAATATACAGCCAATTAAGCTACGTAGCACATTTTCTAGGCCTAATTTAAGTTCTGATTTTATATCACTTTATGATGAACTTGTAGTAAAGTCTGTAATACTGCATGCAGTTTCCGAAATATCAGTTGACCAGTTATGGTTTGGTTTCTGATCGTATGAGCTGTTAGTATCAGGATAAAATTTAACTGGCTTCGAAATTTGTTACTTTCCGAAATGCATCAAAAAATGATTGAAAAAAATATATCCGAAAGGACGTTACGAAAAATTTGATTTCAAAAAAAACTAAGGCTGTATCTAAAATAAATATTCAAATTAAAATACAAATAAAGCATAAACTGTTACATATATAGTAAAAAGAAACACTCAATTTTGTAAAGGTTAATTACTTTTAATTACTTTTCTCTCTTTTTACTCTAAACATAATATGCCGCTTGAATAGAAACATTATGTTTCTTGCTGGCGATTTGTTTCATCATCCTTTTCCAACTTAATACTTAACGGATTATTTCACAATAAGAATATTTATACGTTGACTCAAAGTGAAACATTTATATATAACATTAAATTACTAGTTAAAACTTAAAGTAAATAACAACATAGTATATACACAAGCAGTGTGTAATAAACTTACACGACCATTGTTAAGTAACAAAACTTAGATACAAGATTTATCAAAAATACATTTGGTTAAAGTTTTAAAATTTATTTTAAAACACTATATAGTAATTTAACTATACACAGAGCATTTTTTTCAAAGTAGATTTCTCACAAAGCAACACTAGAATGTGGTACAACTCTTTTTTTCCATTAGCGAAACACTCAAATTACTAATTTATTTACAATAAAAAGTATTATTGTTGACATAGCAAAAAAAATTTGGTCCATTATTTATCATAAATTTCTCTTTTACTTTCATATTTATGAACTCATAGTGCCAACCGAATTGTCTGCGGTTGTAGATAACATTTTTTTTAATTAATTAATTAATTTCTTTGCGAGAGATTATGGTTTCGTGCATACAGGGGTTTCTACATTCTTCCCTCCGAAGGTTTGATGTTTCCTATAATACTAATATGTAAAAAAATATATAATCAATCCCATAATCACGATAGCAGTTATGAAATATCCCCAAGTTGGGGCTAATAAGCCTTTATAATTGGTTCTTTCCACTTCCGTCTAGGTAAGTCTCTTTTCCGAAGAGCGATTTATTGTTCATCTCTTAGTTACACGAGTTTACAAGTATAATGACAGTTCTATGCGCTCTTATGCGCTAAAAAACTCACACTACGTCTAGGCGCTACGAGCTACGTGTGCTCAAGGGTTGTCACAAGGGTTGTCACCCGACACCAGTTTTTTTTAATACTAGGTTTAACTGTAGTAATTCACATATTCAAGGTTTATCCTTTTCTAAAAGAATATATATCTTTTTTTTCCAATTGTATTCAACAATAGCTAAATTCGTAGCTTGAGAACTAGTTTAAAAAAGCTTGAGATGGAATTTTCTGACTTTTTACCTTATGTTGTGCCCTCACCTCAGTAATATCTATTTGGTGCTTGATCACCAAAAAAACTGTCTGGTAGGTTCAACAGCAGTTTTCCTTGTGATTCTGTTGAAGCTAATAGGTTTATTAAGAACATGTTATCACAACAATATATTATGTATATCTACACTCCTTATTTTTAGCTAAAATCTTCCCATAGGCTCTTCCCTTTAGTAAAAAGGTGGTTCTTTTCCTAGGAATATATTCATTTCTCCATAATTCTTTTTTTTACGTACGGTAGTTTTTTTTAAGACATGTAAGCGAACTTAACTGTTTTCGCTTTAGCTTCCCAACTTTAAATGGTCTTGCCTTAAACTTCGACTTCAAATTGTGTCCTTTTGTCACCCAAATTCTTTTACTTCACTTCCGTCTCGGTATATTTTCAATTTGAACCCTTTTTTCTCTTTTTTTTGATTGTTTACTTCAATGAAGCCTAAGGGTTTTTTCATGTCTTTTTCATCTTTTTCAGTACTATAGGTTGTTTCTAAGCCTATATTTATATGTTTCCTGTTTTATTCATTCGATTTTTCAAGCAAAATTGTTCCGTATGTTTCCTTTATGTTCCCAACGTTCCTCCATTTTTCAAGAGGCGGGGAGTAGTCTATTATCACAACCTGTTACATATTCAATGTAAACAAGCATAACAGTTTTCATACACTGGTAGCTTTACATTTGCATGGCTTAAAAGCAGCCATGGTTTAAAATTCAAATTTAAACTTTCTTCTGACTTATTTCACGCAGCTAATTCAGAATTTGAACTTTTTCTAACACCATTATTCAAATGAAGATCCTCTGTATAGGGAAAAGAGGCCTTTTTAAGACCTATTCCTGTGCCTCCATTTTCTGTGATTATCGGTTTCTCTCACCGAATTTCCCGCCTTATGCTGACTTCCCATCACAGCTGGGTAACAATTCTTGTTTTTTGCTTCCTTCAGTGACTTTTGCTAAGCTTCCACATTTGCTTTCTTACTTATAAGGTTACTTTTCTCTTTTTTACATCCCTTTCCTCAAGTGCTCTAATTACAAATTTATATATCTTTTCCTTCCCTTTGCCTCAGAAACTACAAAACTAACCTAGTATTCGTGTTTGCTTTAACAAAGGTAATTCTATTGCTTATTACGTCGTAAAATGCCATATTTTCGAAACGTCTCTACTCCTATAAACACTCTGAAATAGCAGCTTCTAACCTATAATTTTACGGACCAGAATTTATGTGCTTCCTTTGCTAAATTGTAGCAGTGTTATGCTTGAACAATAAGTCTATAACCTGTACCTGTAGTAAGGCTGAATTAAGACCCTATTTGCTACTATTATGCCTAAAATTCTTCTGTTTCTACCAATGTTTCATTGGTCCATCTATATTTTTTTTTCTTTACGTATTATCTTTTATTTTATTCTTTTACTTCGCGGTACAAATACTTTATTATTTGGTGATATACGGCACTACTACATTGCATTTAATACTAAAACTAAGAAAATACTAATTATACACTTACTTCTACTTGCTAAAAACTAGATACTGTATATTTTTCAACTTTACAATTCTTGATTGAGTCTTTTTTCCATTTTTCTATCTATTGTACCCAAATCTTTGAGGGGAGACACATCTATTTTTAATAGACAAAGTTCGAGCAAAGCTGCTCGAAGTTTTGCTAATTCAGCCGCCACTAAAGCAAAGTTAATTTGCTTACACCTTCTGATAAGGCCATTCCGATTTTTTTTATTTTGCAACCTTATTTAGTCTCTTTGACCCAGTTTTTCCGCAATGCCACCAGCTGTGGTAAAGTGGTCTTTATGTGTTGTTGGGTGAAGTTGTTGAAGATACCTTTATTATCCCTTTATAGGGGAGATAAACTATGGCCAGGTAATTAAACGTTGGTAGCGTGCCTTAGGCTATGACCGAACTAATGAGGCGTACCAGCTGGGTATATTCGAGAGACTAAATGTAGATTGTAGAGGGGTTGGCTATAATAAAATACTTTTATTCAGTTAACATATACTACTACAAGGTTGAATAATATATATATATATATATATATATATATATATATATATATATATATATATATACATATATATATATATATATATATAAATATATATATATATATATATATATATATATATATATATATATATTATATATATATATATATATATATATATATATATATATATATATATATATATATATATATATATATATATATATATATATTATTCCGCAGGGACTGGTGGATCCATGAAGACAACAAGTATCAGAAATTTACAATAAGACATAATACAATAAAATACTTAGACACTTACAATAATCCGAAAACATTCCAAGGTATTTCTAAATCAACGAACCAGAGGTCAGTCCGGCATAAAGTTAGTATCTGGCCTCCCCTTTCCATAACACGTATCTTTTATACAATTTCTTCAACCACACCTTCCGGGACCCAACTGACGCACATAGCTAGGAAGTGGTAATTTCTCAATTTCCTGTTAAGCACACACTAGCCAGGATATGTTCCTTATCTTAATAAAAAGTGGTATTTCTAAACTTTTATATTTGCGTCTTGATATTTTACTAAATTCCAAATTGACTTAATTAGAAAGCGTCACCACATTCCAATCAAATGAGCTTTTTTGAAGTTTCTAAGACAACACTTTCTGTAAAAACCTTATATGCCCCCAGTGCATAACTTACAACCATTGCCTCGATGGTTTTGAGGAGGTTATCATCCTCAAAGACCTAATTTACAGAATTTTAACTACGTTGAACAAAATGGATATCATAAAATTTTGATTGCATGTCTTTGGAGAAACGGTGGGCGTGAGAATGGGGTTAGTTGCCCTCCAATTACTTTCAATTTTTAAAAAGGGCACTAGCCCTTTCAATTTGCATTCAAATGAGACATTTTTGAAGTTTCTACGACAACGCTTTCTATATAAAACCTTATATGCCCCCAGGTTATAACTTGCAACTCTTGTGCTGAAGGCTGTGGGGGAATTGTCATCCTCAAAGACGTAATTTCTGCACTTTTAAACTACGTTGAACTCAATGGCTATCTCATAAATTTATTGGATGTATTTGGGGAAATGGTGGGTTTGGGAGGGGTTTTAGTTTTCCAACAATCACTTTTGACTATAAAAAAGGGTACTATCCCTTACAATTTCCAATTAAATGAGCCTTTTTCGAAGTTTTTATCACAACGCTTTCTATAAAAACAATATATGCCCCCAGGGCATAGCTTACAACCCTTGCCCTGAGGGGCGTGGGGGGTTTATCATCCTCAAAGACATAATATCTAGAATTTTCAACTACGTTGAAAAAAATGGCTATCTGAATATTTTCATTAGATGTACTCAGTGAAATGATGAGCTTAAGAGGGGGTTAGTTGCTCTCCAATCAATTTCGAGTAGCCTAAAAAAAGGGTACTAGCCCTTTAAATTTCCAATTGAATGAGCCCTTTTTGAAGTTTCTACGGCAAAATTTTTTATAAGAAAAATCTTTTAGCCCTCAGGGCATAACTTAAAACCATTGCCTTTAAGGCTGTGGGGGGGGGGTTTCATTTTCAAAGACCTAATTTCCAGAACTTTCAACTACGTTGAACAAAATGGCTTTCTCAAAATTTTGATTGGATGTGCTCGGTGAAATGGTGGGCGTGAGAGGGGGTTAGTTGCTCTCCAATAAACTTCGAGTAGCCTATTAAAAAGGGCACTAGCCCTTTCAATTTCCAATTTAATGAGCCCTTTTTGAAGTTTCTACGGCAACATTTTTTATAAGAAAAAAACCTTTTAGCCCTTAGGGCAAAACTTAAAACCATTGCCTTTAAGGCTGTGGGGGGGGGGGAGGGTTGTCATCCTCAAAGACCTAATTTAATGAACTTTCAACTACGTTGAAGAAAATGGTTTTCTCAAAATTTTGTTTGGATGTGTTTGGAGAAATGGTGGGCGTGAGAGGGGGTTAGTTGCTCTCCAATTAAATTCGAGTAACCTATTAAAAAGGGCACTAGCCCTTTCAATTTGCAATCAAATGAGACCTTTTTGAATTTTCTACGACAATGCTTTCTATAAGAACCTTATATGCCCCCAGGGTATAACTTACAACTCTTCTGCTGAGGGTTGTGGGGGAATTGTCATCCTCAAAGACATAATTTCTGCACTTTTAAACTACGTTGAACTAAATGGCTATCTCATAATTTTTATTGGATGTATTTGGGAAAATGGTGGGTTTGGGAGGGATATTAGTTTCCCGACAATCACTTTTGACTATTACAAAGGGCACTATTCCTTTCAATTTCCAATTGAATGAGGGGGGAGGTGTCATCCTCAAAGACCTAATTTCCAGAAATTTCAACTACGTTGAACAAAATGGTTTTCTCAAAATTTTGATTGGATGTGTTTTAGTGAATTACTTGGCCTCCAATCACGTTCGACTATTAAAAAGTGTGCTAGACTTTTCACTTTCCAATCGAATGAGCTCTTTTTGAAGTTTCTACAAAAACGCTTTCTATAAAATCGGCCTAACTTACAAATCTTGCCCTGAATGATTGGGGTGGTTTTTCATCCTCAAAGACATAATTTCCAGAAGTATCATCTACGTTGAAGAAAATGCCTATCTCAAAATTTTAATTGGATGTGTTTGGGGAAGTTATGAGCTCAAGAGGGGGGCTATTTGCTTTCCAATAACTTTCAACTATTAAAAAGGGCACTAGCCCTTTCAATTTCCATTCAAATGAGCTTTTTTGAAGTTTCTACGACAACACTTTCTATAAGAACCTTATATGCCCCCAGGGCATAACTTACAACCCTTGCCTCGAGGCTTCTGAGGCGGTTATCATCCTCAAAGACCTAATTTCCAGAACTTTTGAGATAGGCATTTTCTTCAACGTAGTTGATAGTTGTGGAAATTATGTTTTTGAGGATTACAAACCCCCCAAATCCCTCGTGGTAAGAGTTGTAAGTTCGGCCCATGGAGCATAAAAGGTTTTTATAGAAAGCGTTTTTGAAGAAACTTCAAAAAGGGCTCATTCGATTGGAAATTGAAAGGTCTAACACGCTTTTTAATAGTCAAAAGTAATTGGAGGCCAATTAATTCTCTCTCACGCCCACCATTTCCCTAAACATATCCAATCAAAATTTTGAGAAAGCCATTTTGTTCAACGTAGTTAAAAGTTCTGAAAATTAGGTCTTTGAGGATGACAGCCCCCCCCCCCCCCCATAGCCTTAAAGGCAATAGTTTTAAGTTATTCCCTGAGGTCTAAAAGGTTTTTCTTATAAAAAATGTTGCGGTAGAAACTTCAAAAAGGGCTCATTCAATTGGAAATTGAAAGGGCTAGTGCCCTTTTTAATAGGCTACTCGAAATTGATTGGAGAGCAAATAACCCCCTCCCACGCCCGCCATTTCACCGAGCACATCCTATCAAAATTTTGAGAAAGCCATTTGTTCAACGTAGTTAAAAGTTCTGGAAATTAGGTCTTTGAGGATGACAATTCACCCCCCCCCACAGCCTTAAAGGCATTGGTTTTAAGTTATGCCCTGAGGGCTAAAAGGTTTTTTCTTATAAAAAATTTTGCCGTAGAAACTTCAAAAAGGGCTCATTCAATTGGAAATTTAAAGGGCTAGTGCCCTTTTTTATAGGCTACTCGAAGTTTATTGGAGAGCAACTAACCCCCTCTCACGGTCACCATTTCACCGAGCACATCCAATAAGAATATTGAGATTCTAGATATTATGTCTTTGACGATGATAAACCCCCCACGCCCCTCAGGGCAAGGGTTGTAAGCTATGCCCTGGGGGCATATATTGTTTTTATAGAAAGCGTTGTGGTAGAAACTTCGAAAAAGGCTCATTTAATTGGAAATTGAAAGGGATAGTGCCCTTTTTTATAGTCAAAATTGATTGTCGGAAAACTAAAACCCCTCCCACACCCACCATTTCCCCAAATACATCCAATAAATTTATGAGATAGTCATTTAGTTCAACGTATTTTAAAAGTGCAGAAATTATGTCTTTGAGGATGACAATTCCCCCACAGCCTTCAGCACAAGAGTTGCAAGTTATAACCTGGGGGCATATAAGGATTTTATAGAAAGCGTTGTCGTAGAAACTTCAAAAAGGTCTCATTTGATTGCAAATTGAAAGGGCTAATGCCCTTTTTAATAATTGAAAGTAATTGGAGGGCAACTAACCCCCTCTCACGCCCACCATTTCTCCAAAAACATGCTACCAAAATTTTGTGATATCCAATTTGTTCAACGTTGTTAAAAATTCTGTAAATTAGTTCTTTGTGGATTATAACCTCCTCAGAACCCTCGAGGCAAGGGTTGTAAGTTATGCACTTGGGGCATATAAGGTTTTTATAGAAAGTGTTGTCATAGAAACTTCAAAAAGAGCTCATTTGATTGAAAATTGAAAGGGCTAACGCCCTTTTTATAGTCGAAAGCTATTGGAGAGCAACTAACCCTCCTCTCACGCCCACCATTTCCCCAAGCACATCCAATTAAATTTTGAGATAGGCATTTTCTTCAAAGTAGTTTATAGTTCTAGAAATTATTTTTTTGAGGATGACCAACCCCCCAAATCCCTCAGGCCAAGGGTTATAACTTATGCCTTGGGAGAATAAAGGGTAATTATAGAAAGCCTTTTTGTAGAAACTTCAAAAAAGGGCTCATTTAATTGGAAATTCAAAGGTCTAGTGCCGTTCTTAATACTCGAAAGTGATTGGAGGCCAACTAAATCCACTCTTACGCCCACCATTTCCCCAGGCACATGCAATCAAAATTTTGAAAGATCCATTCAGTTCAACGTAGTTCTTTGAGGATGATAACCTCCTCAAAACCCTCAGTGCGAGGGTTGTAAAATATGCCCTGGGAGCATATAAGGGTTTATATAGAAAGTTATAAAAGAAATTTCAAAAGGGGCTCTTTTGACTGGGAATTGAAATTGCCCTTTTTAATAGTCGAAAGTGAGTGGAGAGTAATTAACCCCTCTGTAACGCCCACCATTTCTCCAAACACATTCAATAAATGTTTATAGATAGCCATTTTGTTCAACGTAGTTGAAATTTCTAGAAAATATGTATTTAAGAATGACATACTCCCCAGAGGCAAGGGTTGTAAGCCCTGGGGGCATATAGGGTTTTTATAGAAAGTTTTGTCATAGAAACTTCAAAAAAGCTCATTTCATTGGAAAATAGAAGCTTGAAAAGGGCTCATTCAATTGGAAATTGAAAGGGTTAGTGCTCTTTTGAATAATTGAAAGTAATTGGAAGATAACCAACCCCACTCTCACACTCACTATTTCCCCAAACACATGCATTCAAAATTTTGAAATATCCATTTAGTTCAACGTAGTTAAAAGTTTTGAAAATTAGGTCTTTGAGGATGATAACCTCCTCAGAACCCTCGAGGCAAGGGTTGTAAGCTATGCCCTGGGCGCATATAAGGTTTTTATAGAAAGTGTTGTCATAAAAACTTCGAAAAATCTCATTTCATTGGAAATTGGAAGGGCTAGTGCCCTGTTTAATAGTCGAAAAATATTGGAGAGCAACTAACCCCCCTCTCACGCCCACCATTTCCCCAAGCACATCCAATTAAATTTTTAAGATAGGCGTTTTCTTCAACGTAGTTTATAGTTCTGTAAATTATATTTTTGAGGATGACGAACCCCCCACATCCCTCAGGCCCTCAGGTTATAAGTTATGCCTTGGGAGAATATAAGGTTATTATAGAAAGCGTTTTTATAGAAACATCAAAAAGGGTTCATTCGATTGGAAATTGAATGGTCTAGTGCCGTACTTAATAGTCGAAAGGGATTGGAGGCCAACTAAACCCCCTCTTACGCCCAAAATTTCCCCAAATACTTCCAATCAAAGTTCTGAGATAGTCATTTTGTTCAACATAGTTGAAAGCTCTGGAAATAAGGTATTTGAGGACGACAGCCCTTCCCCCCCCCCACAGCCTTAAAGGCAATGGTTATTATTTATGCCCAGGGGCTTAAATTCTTTTTTTTAATGTTGTCGTAGAAACTTCAAAAAGGGTTCATTCAATTGGAAATTGAAAGGATTAGTGCCTTTTTTAATAGGCTAGTCGAAATTGATTGGAGAGCAACTACCCCCCTCTCACGCCCACCCTTTCCCCAAACAAATCCAATGAAAATTTTTAGATACCCATTTTTTTTACGTTGTTGAAATTTCTAGATATTATGTCTTTGAAGATGATAAACCCCCCAGGCCCCTCAGGGCAAGGGTTGAAAGTTATGCCCTGGGGTATATAAGGTTTTTATAAAGAGTGTTGTCATAGATACTTCGAAAAGGGCTCGTTCAGTTGGAAATTGAAAGGGCTAGTGCCCTTTTTAATAGTTAAAAGTGATTGGAGGAAAAATAACACCCCTGCCACGTCCACCATTTCCCCAAACACATCTAATAAAAATTTTGAGGTAGCCATTTAGTTCAACGTAGTTGAAAAGTCCAGCAATTATGTCTTTGAGGATGAAAATCCCCCACAGCTTTCAACACAAGGGTTGTAATTTATGCCCTGGGGGTGTATAAGGTTTTTATAAAGAGTGTTGTCATAGAAACTTCGAAAAGGGCTCATTCAATTGGAAATTGAAAGGGTTAGTGCTCTTTTTAATAGTTGAAAGTAATTGGAGGGCAACCAACCATCCTCTCACTCCCACTATTTCCCCAAACACATGCAATCAAAATTTTGAAATATCCATTTAGTTCAACGGAGCTAAAAGTTCTGGAAATTAGGTTTTTGAGGATGATAACCCCCCTCCAAAGCCTCGAGGCATGGTTTGCAAGTTATGCCCTGGGGGCTTATAAGGTTTTTATAGAAAGCGTTGTCATAGAAACTTCAAAAAGAGCTCATTCAATCGCAAATTGAAAGGGCTAATGTCTTTTTTAATAATTGAAAGTAATTGGAGGGCAACTAACCCCCTCTCACATCCACCATTTCAGCAAGCACATGCAATCAAAATTTTGAGATATCAATTTTGTTCAACGTAGTTAATAGTTATGGAAATTAGGTCCTTGAAGACCCCCTCAGAACCCTCGAGGCAAGGGTTGTAAGTTTTGCACTGGGGGCATATACGGTTTTATAGAAAGCATTGTCGTAGAAACTTACCCCCCTCTCACGCCCACCATTTCCCCCCAAAAAATCCAATTAAAATTTTGAGATAGGCATTTTTTTCAACATAGTTGATAGTTGTGGAAATTATTTCTTTGAGGATTAAGAACCCCCCAAATCTCTCGGGGCAACACCCCAACAGCCCTCAGGGCAAGGGTTAAAGTTATGCCCTGGGTGTTAAATTAGGTTTTCATAGAAAGCGTTGTCGTAGAAACTCTAAAAAGGACTTATCTGATATGAAATTGAAACGACTAGTGCCCTTTTTAGTAGTCGAAAGTGATTGGAAAGCAACTAACACCCCTTCCACGCCCTCCATTTATCCAAACACATCCAATAAAAATTTTGAGATAGCAATTTTGTTCAACGTTTTTGAAAGTTCTGGAAATTAGGTCTTTGAGGATGATAACCCCTTCAGAGCCTTCAGGGCAAGGGCTACAAGTTATGCCCTGGGAGCATATAAGGTTTTTATTAAAAGCTTTGTCATAGAAACTTGAAAAAGGGTTTACTCAATTGGAAATTCAAAGGGCTAGTGCCCTTTTTAATAGTAAAAAGTGATTGGAGGGCAACTAACCCCCCTCTCACGCCCACCTCTACCCCAAAAACATACTTTTTAGACATACAATCAAATCATACAATAAAAAAAACATAAAACCAAACTTTTTATATAGCCGTTTTTTTCAACGTAGTTAAAAAATTTAGAAATTAGGTCTTTGAGGATAATAACCCCCTCAGAGCCCTCGGGGCAAGGGTTTTAAGTTATTCCCCGGGGGTATATAAGGTCTTTATAGATAGTGATGATGTAGAAACTTCAAAAAGGGCTAAGTCGATTGGAAATTAGAAGAGCTTGTTCCCTTTTTAGTAGTTGAAAGTCACTGGAGGATAAATAACACCCCTCTCACACCCATCATTTCTCCAAACACATACTATCAAAATTTTGAGATAGCCATTTTACTCAACGCAATTAAAAAGTCTGGAAACTATATTTTTGAGGATGACCTCCCCCCACAGCCCTCAGGGCATGGGTTATAAGTTGTATTCTTGGGGCAAATAAAGCTCTTTTTTTATAGAAAATGTTGTCGTAGAAACTTCAAAAAGGAATCATTCGATTGGAAATTGAAACGGCTAGTGCCATTTTTAACAGTCGAAAGTGATTGGATGGCAAGTAAACCCCTTCTTACGACCCCATTTCTTTAAACACATCCAATCAAAATTTTGAGATAGCCATTTTGTTCAACGTAGTTCAAAAGTCTGGAAATTATGTCTTTGAGAATGACAACCCCTCACAGCCCAAATTTCAAGGGTTGTAAGTTATACCCTGGGGCATATAAGCTTTTTATGGAAAGCGTTGTCGTAGAAACTTAAAAAGGGCTCATTAAAAAGGAAATTGAAAGGGCTAGTGCTCTTTTTATTAGTCGGAAGTGATTGGAGGGTAACTAACCCCCCTCTCATTCCCACCATTTCCCAAAACACATCCAGTAAAAATTTTAAAATAGCAATTTTCTTCAACGTGGTTGAAAGTCCTGGAAATTAGGTCTTTGAGGATGACAACCCCCTCACAGCCCTCAGGGCAAGGGTTATAATTTATGCCTTTTGGGCATTACAACCCCGGCCCTCAGGGCAAGGGTTGTAAGTTATACCCTGAGGGCGTACAAGGTTTTCATTGAAAGCGTTGTCGTAGAAACTACAAAAGGGCTCATTTAATTGGGTATTGAAAGGGTTAGTGCTTCTTTTAATAGTTGAAAGTGATTGGACAGCAACTAACGCCCCTCTCATGCCCACCATTTCCCCAAACACATCCAATCAAAATTTTGAGATAGCCATTTTGTTTAACGTAGTTGAAAGTTCTGGAAATTAGGTCTTTGAGTATGACAACCCCTCACAGCCCTCAGGGCAAGGGTTGTATTTTATGCCCTTTGGGCATATAAGGTGTTTATAGAAATTGTTGTCGTAGAAACTCAAAAAGGGCTCGTTCGACTGGAAATTGAAAGGGCTAGTGCCCTTTTTAATAGTCGAAAGTGATTGGAAGGCTTGAAATTCTTATAGTAAAGATTGATGTGGGTACAATTTATTTTCATTTTTTTTTAAACCAGGGCACTTCGTATCAAAGGAGTTGTCTTAGGAACCATAAAAAAGGGCTCATTCGATTGAAAATAGAAAGGGCTAATGCCCTTTTTAACAGTCAAAAATGATTGGAGGGCAACTCGTCCTCCTCCCGCGCCCAACCTCCCATTTGCCCATTATGTTTAAAAATGAAATGTTGCCTTAAGATTAAATCAAAATGCACTGTGTTAATTGTAATTCCCTATAAGAGATCTCAGCAATATCCCAAGAACCACTGAGGATATTATGTTCAAACTGTCGAGGCTACTTCTGCTCTTAAAATTTAACCAAATCAAAATAGCGTAAGTGTATCCAAGCCATCAAAAAAAGTAAACAGACTTTTTTGCGAATGTCATCAAGTTTTGTTTTCTGTTTCAGCTCAACTAGACGAGGTGTGAAACTAAATTAAACACTACTATTTGTGTCCAGGTTTTTAAAAGGGTGCATGATGTTAAAAATTACTGAAAATTTTTCTCCAGCGCACAAATAGCAGGCCAAACTATAAAGTCTTAAAAAAACGAAAAGATTTAAAGAATTACTTTCTTATTCCTTGAAAAGACTATGTCAATATAAAACGAGCAGAAATTACTTAAAAAAAACTTTTTCCACAAACAAGTTTTACTAAGAAAAGTAAAGAACTCCATTAAACCCAAAATGAGCAAAAATAAAATCAAATAATCTACCAAGCGTTAAACTACCACAAATCAGCATCGATAAATAAATGAAACCCAAAAAGAGCAAAAATTGCAATAAATAACTGAGTCAAACTAAAAACGAGCAGTAATTAACATGAGTAGGACTCAAAACCCATATACCTTCCCAAGTCCAGAATATAATTTGCACTTTACTGAAAAAATATAAATGTTTTATATTTTTTCGGCAATAAAGGATACCGTAACTTAATACCTGTATGTTATGTTATTAATTAAAAAAACTTTTTCCACACAATAAGTTTTTCAAAGAAAAGTAAAGAACTCCATTAAACCCAAAATGAGCAAAAATAAAATCAAATAATCTACCAAGCGTTAAACTACCATAAATCCGCATCGATAAATAGATGAAACCCTAAGCGAAAAGATATTACTATAAATAACCGAGTCAAACTCAAAACGAGCAGAAATTAACATGAGTTGGGCTCAGAACCCCTATGCCTTCCATGGCCAGAACATAATTTGCACTTCACTGAAAAAATATAAATGTTTTTACTTTTATAACTTTAAAAAACCAAATAATATTAACATTTTGATTACTAAATATCAGTATATGTTTATTAAACTGACAATACACATTCATTTCTATATCTTTCCCTCTTTATTCCCTCTTTATACTTATTTGTTTCTATATCGATGACCCTCTATATCTTTCTGCAAAGGCAGTTTATCACCGGGTCTTTCCAGTATAGTATTCCCCCCCCCTTATTTTTTTTTTGCATTCCATCCAAATTTATATGTCTTTTTTTTCATTCAATATATTTTTCTGATTTTAATTTTATTTATATTTAATCCTAATTTTCAATCTCTTCTTCGTTTATATATGTTTTTTTTCAGTTATTTGTGAATTTTCCTGTTAATTCTCCTATTTTCATAAATGTCTCTTGATCCAGTTTTTTTTTTCTTTTTTTTTAAGTATGTTTTTTCTGTTTTTTTTTATGTGCTTTATAATAGTGTCTTATTTCTTTTGTTGGCCCTTTACAAGCTGAGCTTCTTGGGCGTGTATAAACTTTAAGTTTGTAATTGTTTTGTTTTTAGTATTAATAAATTGATTGATTGATTGATTTGTATTTTTTTTAAGTAAAGTGCAAATTTTGTTTTGGCCTTGGGAAGGCATAGGGGTTTTGAGCCCTACTCAGGTTAATTTCTGCTCGTTGTGAGTTTGACTCGGTTATTTATTGTAATTTCTGCTCATTTTGGGTTTCATTTATTTATAGATTCTGATTTGTGGTAGTTTCACGCTTGGTAGATTATTTGATTTTTTTTTTCTCATTTTTGGTTTAATGGAATTCTGTACTTTTCTTTGAAAAACTTATTCTATGGAAAAAGTTAATTTAGTTAATGGCGAAAAAGAACAGTTGTTGGGAGTTCCTGTAACAGCAAACAGCTCTGGAGAAGAGCAAGCCATAGCCGTATATGAATGCCTATATGAATGGGGTCTTCCCAACACCGTCAAGGCGATGTCCTTCGACCCTAAAGCATCCAACACGGGAAGACTCAAAGGAGCATACGTCATATTGGAGCAAATCTTAGGAAGATAGTTGTTACGACTAGCTTGCCGTCATCATATCTTGGAAATTCTGTTAAGAGGCGTATTCGGTAAAAAAATTGGGTCAACTACTGGGGCTCATCCAGACATTTTTAAGAGGTTCCTCACTGCACGGCTTAAGATATACAAAGAGAAAATACGACACAGGTATAAGTTACAGTCTAGTACAGACGCAGCTAACTCCAGAACTAATTGCAAATGTTGCTACTGAATTCGAAACCAAATTAACTGAGAGCCACCCCAGAGATAACTATAAGGAGCTATTGAAACAGGCTCTGGTATTTGTTGGATTACTAGACGGTAATTTTACGGGATGAACGTGAAGACCAGCAGCCGTTATCATTCCCAAAAACCTCCTTTAAATGTTGCTCGTGATCTTCCCAACTATCAGAGAATATTATAAGGTCGTCAAGGTACGCCTTTGCAAAACCAAGGCATCAACTCAAAATCTTTTTCATGGCACGTAGTAAGGTTGCTGGTGCCCCGTGAACACCAAAAGGAAGGACTCTGAACTTGTAGAATCCAGACTTCGTTTGGAAGGCCACATTTTCCATGCTGTCTGGCGTAAGTTCTACTTGCCAGTAGTCTTTAATAATATCTAAAACACGGAAGACCTTTTTTTTGCCTACTTCCTCCTGCAATTCATCTATACGCGGAAGGGGATAGGCATCAAAATTGGATACCCTATTTGAACTTCGGAAGTCCAAATAGAAACGAATGCATCCATCTTGCTTTGCAACCACGACTACCGGAGAACTACAGGAACTTGAAGACGGTTGTATGATCCCCGAATCCACCATTCACTTGAATTCTTCTTCAATGGCTTGTTGTCGGCTCTGTGGTACCCTGTAGGGTTTCTGACATACAGGATTGGCATTACCTGTATCAATGTGGTGTCTGACCACTAATGTTTTCCCAGAAATTTTGGAGAAGAACTTTCTAAATCCCATTAGTATCCCCAAAATCCTTTCTTTCTCTTTTCCGTAAGTTGACTTAGCGAATCTATCACAATCTGGATGTCATCCTGGTTATCAGAATTATCTATCCGGTCAACCATAGCCATACTCGGAGCTTCGTGAGCAAAGAGAAGCAAATCCGTTGGCCTACACTCAAACTTCCGAACAAGACTGATGTGTAGAATCTTCTTCTTCTTTGTTCCTTCTGGGAACAAAGTTTCGTAGTTCACAGTACCGAATTTCCGAGATATACTGAAGGGTCCTTGTCATCTGGTTTCCAATTTATGAGTTCCAGTCGGCAGAAGGACAAGGATCTCGTCGTCCACTTGTAGGTCTCGTGGCTTGGCTTTATTGTTGTATTGGGTTTTCTGCATTTTGGACGCTTCCCGAAGATTTTTATGAGCGTCCTCTAGGATCTGACGCAGTCGTTCTCGCACGGACGAGAGCTCACGTGCGGGTCTAACAGTAGAGTATCCGGCGTCTCGCTATTATTCCTTGATGACATCCAATGGTCCTCTTGGCCTTCGCCCATAAAGAAGCTCAAAAGGACTAAACTTGGTCGAGGCTTGAGGAGTTTCTCCATAAGCAAACACAACGCGGGGGATAAAGTAATTCCAGTCTCTTGGGTTATCTCCGACAAACTAATTTAAAAGACGAACAAGCGTCCCGTTAAATTTTTCAACCAGGCCATCTCTTTGCGGATGAAAGGGTGAAGTCCGTATAGGTTTTTTTCCGTGAATGTTTTACACCTCAAGTAAGCTCTTAGCAACAAAATTGAATCCTGGTCTGTCAGGATATCTTCCGGGACACCAACCTGACACAAGTACAGCTCATATACTTCTGCAATTTTCCTGGAATTCATTGATCTCAAGGGTATTTCCTTGGGATAACGAGTGCAATAATCTGATATCACCAAGAGGAATTGATGCCTATTTCAAGACGGTACCAATGGTCCCACAATATCTGCTGCCCGTTCTTTTGGCTTCATCCGTGCAACTAGCTGGCACGGCTCACAAGCACGTACCGTTTGACATCTTGACGTAACCCAGGCCAGAAGAACCTATGGATGATCCGATCCAGAGGGCATGCAACTCCAGTGTGGCTGCTCATTGGGGGATCATGGGGGACTCTCAGCACAAACGACCCAAACGGCTTGGGTACTACCAGCTGTGTAATCTCTTCATTATCCAACCTGGTGTCGATCCTCCTGTAGAGCAGGCCATTGATGAGCTCGAAACCCTGGCCTAAACTAGCCAGATTGAAACACTTTCTTAGTGTAGAATCTTCTTGTTGAAGGTCAGCCACTTCCTTGGAAGTTAGCTGTTCTCGATCAAATTCTGAAGGTGTTTCTTAAAAGTTTTTTTCATCTCCACTATGCTTTCTCCTTTCGTCGGCACCATCGACTCTTTCTGAGCCTCATGTTGGTATTCCCATTCTTCGACTTTACCATAATCTGCAAAACATCGTTTTCTGGATAATTCATTGCTGGGGCGTGGGTCTCAGCTTCCGATCCAGCGTAGTCTTTTGCTCTAGTCAACAGAAGGATAGAGACATCACGCTTGTCTGTTTCTGAATATCTGCCACAAAGTTTTAGGAATCCTGGCACCGATATTCCGATGATAGCGTCTACGGGTATATCATCAGAAACTAGCTTCTAGCTTCTCAGAATAGCTTATTTTACAAGGTCATAGCCTGAACTATCGGCTGTCGGAACGATCGCAGTAGCTTCTGCAGCTTTGCCTGTCAGCAAGGCCTGGAGTCTAACTGCCCATGTAGCACGAATCCAGTCATTTTGAGTTGCAGTTCACTCTAAGGTTGTGAGGTATGCATCGATATCCATACCATCGGTAAACTTGACAATTTGGATCATAGTATTCTCAGCTGTAACTGGCGCATTCTGAATGGCGGACGGATTCGTCACTACAGCTTGAACAAGAGGAGTAAACTGCGAAGTCAATGGTTTCAGCTGCTGTTGCATCTGCCCTCAGCTTGTCTTCGTTTTTCGCTCTAGTTCCTCCTGAATTGTTTCCATGCTCACCTTCATGGAGGCACGAAACATGGCCATCAGTCGTTCTTCGTCCATTTCCTCGGTCTTGTTCTTAGCTAGGCATTGCTCTGCCCGTGTCTGTAACCTCGTGCACACTTTACCCTTAACCTGCTCCTTCAGGCGCACACAGCGGTGAACTTGGTTGTCGGTGACATACAGACGTTTCCAAAGTACTATGAAGCACAGTAGTGTGCTATGAAAGCACGCATAGATGTGCTATGAATAACCCACAATGTGCAATTGGAGCACGTACAAATGTGCTATGAAGCACCCACAATTTGCTATGAAGCACGCACAATGTGCTATTGAGGCACGTAGAAATGTTCTATGAAGCACCCGCAATGTGCTATGACAGCACGCCAAATGTGCTATGAAACACCCGCAATGTGCTATGAAGCACACAAAACGTGCTATTGAAGCACGTAAAAATGTGCTATGAAGCACGCACTTGCACACTGGTACCTTGACATTACTGAGCGGGGGTCAAACCTTGTTCACCAAGAACACGCAGTAAATGCACAGCTAGCTACCGACAAAACCCATGATCGTCTTTAAATCAACACACTGCTAGTCCAGCAACTATCTCTCCTAGCGGAAACGGTTTAATACGGGATTAATTTTCAGAGATGATAATAACAGTAAAACGTTTTTTTCGGATTATTTTAACTAGATATCAAAACTGAAGCACAAACAGATTGTGAATATTTTTCAGTTTATAAATAGTAATCAATCTAACGCAAAACTGGGGCAAAGTCCAAGTTACCGCAAATTCTTCATTATTAACGTCTCACACTATCCCAAATCAGAGATATTTCGATGGCGATAACGACAACAATATCCAAAAAGTGTCTTTTTAACAGCACTAAGTGTTACGAAAAATTTTGGTTCTCTACCTTAATTTACGCTATAACTTAATCAACCAAAAATCCAAGTTTCAGCTAAGAATCCTACTTCCGACACCACTTACGTCGTAACCCTTATAAGGAAATACAAGTTTTATTAGCTGTATTCGGTCCAACATACAAAAATTCACATCTATTCACCTTTAACGCCAGTAACTAACTAACTATTTCATTAAATGGAACGCAATTTACCACCCAGGCTTACCATTGGTTTCAGAGTTAAAGATTATTCATTAAACTTACAGAATATATAGTAAGTTGACAAGTGAGTTTGGATAAAATCACCAAATTATATACATATATATATATATATATATATATATATATATATATATATATATATATATATATATATATATATATATATATATATATATATATATATATATATTATATATATATATATATATATATATATATATATATATATATATATATATATAATATATATATATATATATATATATATATATATATATATATATATATATATATATATATATATAAGTTTTTTAAACGAAATTAAATAGCAAAATTAAAATATAAAAACGAACAGAGGTAATTCGGTATTTGAGGTGGGCTAACCTCGTTTGAACCCCCTATAATTTATGCTCAAGTTTTATACTACTTTAAAAATACCTGTTATTACAATGCGGTTATACTTGAGCAGTCGTTCTTAAATAACTGGTACGAAAGTAAAACTTTAGAATAATAGGCGGGGGTTTTAGGATGAGGCAGCTCCCTCACTTCCAGAATCATTTCTGTTCTTGTTAAGTTGTAATATCACTTTTTACTACAAGAAAAAAAATCATTTAGTGTATCTACTTTTGGAAATATAGTAAAATTATTCAAAATTAACCATTAACTCAGAAACAGAGGGGGGGGTGGGCTTTTGCAACCTCAGCACACATACTGCACATTTCATCCTATATTTCTAGCCTATTGTGGCCACTTTTCAGACAATCCTGTTCTGCTCGTACAGGATGACCAGCAGAACGGTATGAGTCAGCCAATTAAAATAGCAGAATTCCTCTGGCCAAGCAACGCGACAAATATTATAAAGAATACAAGTGCTGAACACATTTATTTACACATTTATTTAAACTTTTGATTGAATTTCAGCCAAAAACGTATATACAACAATAGGATGTATACAACAAAATCGTTTTTTTTGAAAAAAAACTACATTTTTGTATAAGAGATCATTAATGACACCATAATCGCATACATAGGTTTGGTTCTCATCAATCAAGGTCGAGGTTAGCAATACCCTCACAAGGCTTGCAGAAACCATATTCTAAAGAAAAAAGAAATAGGAAAAACGAAAAGAACGAGTAACGAAATAAGAAAAGGACAAATAAGGAAAATAGAAAAAAGTAATGAAAAACAGAAAAAGTAAGGAAAACTTACAAGTCACTTTCAACTTACAAGTCACTAACCAAGCAGATGAAAAGGGAATCCATTTTGAGCTTCTGGACGGTCTTTTATATCAGCGTACCAGAAGAAAGGATGGTTCAACTCATTTCCGACTGATGAAACTAGAGGACTACCATAGTCAGCTAATCCTGCCAATCTCATTGTTGGCCTTGAACTTCCCCAAAGTTGGTTCATCGAGGCCGTAACGCAACAGGAAAGATTTTGCTTGCTTTTTTCTTCTGGCCCGACATCTACAATCGAATCAAGAGTGAGCTGGATTAGCGTTCATGTTGAGGAAGCGAAGCGTTTGCAGGATGTGTGGTGAAACTAAATAGAGTGTTACCTTACCTGTGTGTCTGAGGGGGGAGGAATGTGTTGGTTTCATCTAGACTCACTTGTCAACTTATTATATATTCTGCAAGTTTTAATTAATAATCTTGAAATCTGAAACCGGATGTAAGCCTGGGTGGTGAATTGCGTTCCATTGAATGAATTAGTCAGTTAGTTACTGGAGTTAAAGGTGAATAGATGTGAATTTTTATATGTTGTACCGAATACAGCTAATAAAAGATGTATTTCCTTATATGGATTACGACATATATATATATATATATATATATATATATATATATATATATATATATATATATATATATATATATATATATATATATATATATATATATATATATATATATATATATATAATATATATATATATATATATATATATATATTATATATATATATATATATATATATATATATATAATATATATATATATATATATATATATATATATATATATATGGCATCTTTGTACGTATGTACTTGGTTTTGTGCCTTACGTTGTTTGCGACGAAAATTACGACGCCGCTGTTCTTTTAACCGCGTGTATCTTTGCTCTTCTTTTTCGTTTTTGATAAGCTATAATTCTCGTTTTCGTTAATCTTCGAACCGCACGTGTCTTTGCTGCTCATTTTCATTTTTCATTTTATTTTATTTTATTAAAATAAAACATAAAATAGAGCTTTTTACATATTTCAGTTACTACGGACTGAAATTCCCTATTTACTATGTTACAGCTACTGGTGCAACCATGAAGTACTGCTTTATTTTTTTTTTCTCTCTCAGCCCTGACCCTCTGTTTGCTTTGCGATATATTTGCACTATCCTCTTGTTTTCCGAGTGAATAAATTATCTTATCTTTCCATGCTTTTGAACAAAGCAACATGCTTTTGAAACTTATCAAAAATTAAAAGCTTTATCGTGCTTATGCAAACTTTCCCCGCTATTTGAACTGAAATTTGAGGGAATAGAAATTACTTCTCTTCGTGGTTTAAAAGTTTGGCCGTTTTAAACTTTTATAAGTAAAACTAATTCAAGTTTGGATTAGATCTCAAACTTTGGTATTAAAGATGAATCTTAACGCTCAACTGAGGTTGCAAGTGCCAATGATTGAATATAAACAAAATGTAAGATGACATCAAAGAATTATCCTCTTTTTTTAAATTGACACACACAACTAGGCAATCCAAATTCAGAAATCACAAGAAAACACAAGAGAAAACGCAAGTTATCACAACCTAGAGAAAACACAACCTAGAGAAAACACAAGTTATCAGAGAAAACACAAGTTATCACAAGTTATAGTAAACACAACCTAGAGAAAACACAAGTTAACAGAGGCAGTTTCCTTTTCAGAATCAGAAAGGATCGGATTGCAATTAGCCCCACACACCCTGACGCCCTTTTTCCCCAGATGCATCTGATAAAAAAAGCAGATAGTCATTCTGTTCAAATAGACCAAAGATCATACAGTAAATAGATTATATAGATCATATTTGCAAATCAAGCTTGAAACAGACAAAAATCGCTAGAGTTTGGTTATTGCCTGCTTCTCTAACTGTAAAAGTCTAGAGCCTACTGCTTCATTGGTACTTTAGTGAAAAAGAATCATATTACAAATATTTTCTTTTGTACTTATTATAACATTGTAAATAGACATAAAAACTACAGTAAAATTAAATTTTGAACTGATTAGCTTTAAAGGATTAATATCATTATATATCAAATATTCAGTCTAATTTGATTAGATCTTTCCAAGGCTGTTCAGGACAAATATAGTGTCACTACAAACAAGAGTTTGGATTCTGTCCCCTTCCCTACCTGTAAAAGTCTAAAGCCTACTGCGTCATTGGCTCTTCATTGAAAACAAACTGTATTAAAAATATTTTATTTTTCAGTTATAACAGCGGTAAAAATGAACATACAAAATACAGTGAAATCAAATCTTGAACTGATGATCTTTCAACAATTATATTCATTTTTTTTATTTATACTTTTCCAAGACTGGTCAAAACACATATAGTTTTCAGTAATGTGCCAATGACGCAGTAAGTTTTAGACTTTTACAGTGAGAGAAGGAAGCAAAACCTAAACTCTTGTTTGTAGGGATTTTTGTTTGTTTCATGCTTGATTTACATATTCAATTCAAGTATAACTAGTTTTAAGATTTATCTATTAATTAATATTAGTACCTATTGTAGGTTTGTTTGCTATGATTAATTTAAACAAAAACGTTTTTCAAATGAAAGTAAAGGCCATTTCAATTTTAAGCTCAGCAAATACATATACCTGTTAAAATTCAAACTCAAAACAACCAGAAATTACTATTAAAGAATAAACGAAACCCAAAACGAATAGAAATTAAATAAACAATCATAGCAAAAAACATACAACAAGTAATAATATAAATGAATAAATAGATCTTAAAGCGAGTTATGCTTAGATTGAATATGAAAATCAGTAGTAACGGTATACACAGTCCTAATTACACATGAATTGCGCAAGGAAAACCCACTAGTACTTCTAATTACACATGAAAAAAATACATGGAATTGTGCAAGGAAAAGCAACGCGTGTGTCATTACACTTACACGTGAACATTCTAAAAAGCTGGCAAAGGTTTTTGTTAGTGATAAGAATTGCACAAGAAATTTCATAAGAATGTGCGAATGTGTGCCATGTGAAATTTCAACTTCACATGGATATTTTTTTTTTTTTTTTTTTTTTTTTTTTTTTTTTTTTTCAAAGCAGGCAAGGTATAATGTGGTCCAACATGTTTAAGGAGCATAGTAGAAATTATGTAACTCAATCAGACTGGTTTTTGAGTCAACATCCGTTTTTTTAAGAACCAATCATAGACATTGGTGCTTGCTCAATATACGGTAACTCGAGTAGTGATTGGTTAAAAAGAAAAGGGCTGGTTTTTTATTTGTCCTTGAAATTTCGTATAAAATGGCCATACGTTAGGATTTAATTTCATTACGATTTGGTATATTCTAGATAGTACACTGAATTTTATTAACTTTGAAACAATGGATAGTTCATTTGTCAACGTGAGTATAGTTTACTGAATTTCTTAATTTATTTCCAAATAAAAAGCATTTTACCAGTAAATTCAAATTTCAGGGGGACTTACCCCCCTCCCCCTCCAACAATAAAAACCTTAAAATATGATGAGTATATTCGCTAGAAAACGCAAAGTATGCTATTTTTTCCATTATGTAAATAAAATCTCTCCTCCCCCCTCCTTTGTTTACAATTGTAATTGTTTTGAAATAGTTCTTTTCGTTCAAAAAATGTCATTTTCCCCTTCATGCTTTTAAAATGAGCTTTCTTTATCGGCTTAAATAGAATTATCTGTGTGACAAGAAACGGTCACTTTGGGAGAACAGGCTTAGCACGCTCATGTTATGACAGAGATTAAAACCACATGTGTTTATAATTACAGAAAAGGGTCCTTTTTGGAACGAAGATGGAACGATGCCACATTCTGTGTGTTTTTATCTTTACTTGGTGGTCATTCAAAAAAGCAATGATTTCTGTTAAATAAATAATTCTTGTATCTTTTAAAATAGCTTTAGGGGGTTTGAGAGACTCTGTTGTTTTATTCTGTGTGTTTTTTTCTTTACTTGGTGGTCATTCAAAAAGCGAGGATTTCTGTTAAATAAATAATTCTTGTACCTTTTAAAATAGCTTTAGGGGGTTTGAGAGACTCTGTTGTTTTATTCTGTGTGTTTTAATCTTTACTTGGTGGTCATTCAAAAAGCGAGGATTTCTGTTAAATAAATAATGTTGTACCTTTTAAAATAGCTTTACGGGGTTTGAGAGACTCTGTTGTCTTATTCCGTGTGATTTTTTCTTTACTTGGTGGTCATTCAAAAAGCGATGATTTCTGTTAAATAAATAATTCTTGTACCTTTTAAAATAGCTTTACGGGGTTAGAGAGATTCTGTTGTCTTATTCCGTGTGATTTTTTCTTTACTTGGTGGTCATTCAAAAAGCGAGGATTTCTGTTAAATAAATAATCCTTGTTCCTTTTAAAATAGCTTTAGGGGGTTTGAGAGACTCTATTGTCTTATTCCGTGTGATTTTTTCTTTACTTGGTGGTCATTCAAAAAGCGAGGATTTCTGTTAAATAAATAATTCTTCAACCTTTTAAAATAGCTTTACGGGGTTTGAGAGACTCTGTTGTCTTATTCCGTGTGATTTTGTCTTTACTTTTTGGTCATTCAAAAAGCGATGATTTCTGTTAAATAAATATATCTTGTATCTTATAAAATAGCTTTACGGGGTTTGAGAGACTCTGTTGTCTTATTCCGTGTGATTTTTTCTTTACTTGGTGGTCATTCAAAAAGCGAGGATTTCTGTTAAATAAATAATCCTTGTTCCTTTTAAAATAGCTTTAGGGGGTTTGAGAGACTCTATTGTCTTATTCCGTGTGATTTTTTCTTTACTTGGTGGTCATTCAAAAAGCGAGGATTTCTGTTAAATAAATAATTCTTCTACCTTTTAAAATAGCTTTACGGGGTTTGAGAGACTCTGTTGTCTTATTCCGTGTGATTTTTTCTTTACTTTTTAGTCATTCAAAAAGCGGTGATTTCTGTTAAATAAATATTTCTTGTATCTTTTAAAATAGTTTTAGGGGGTTTGAGAGACTCTGTTGTTTTATTGTGTTTTATTCTAAAGTGCTAAGACATAGAGTGCTACAAACACCAGAATAAAATTTAGAGGGCAATTTATCTGTAAACAAGGGCTTATTATATCCTTACTAAATTTTTCTTCTTTTTTAAGGATGAGGAGGTGGATTCATACAATTACTCTCCCCCCGAAAAGAGACCAAGATGGGGTGATATCACATCGATGCAAGCTACAAAACCATCCATCATCAGATATGCTAGCTCCATTACAAGTTCTCTGGACCAGCCAGGAGCCTCTTAAGCCAGTGTCAGCTCTGCACAAACCTCTATGCAACCTAGCAGAAAATTCAAGAGGAAATGGATAGATTTTCATAATGCATCAGCCTCATCTAGTCAAGATCGGGAGGACATCCCCCTTCATGCTTTGCCAGGGGCTTCAGGCATACAAGTGCAGTCTGAACTTGTAGATGTATGTATTTTACCTCTACCTTATAGGTAATTATTTACTTAAAAAAAATGCTAGGTGGAATTGAGTTTTGTGGATGGGTTGTTGGGAAAAATGGTACGTGTTAAATATTCGGGTAAACATACGAGTAGAAAAATGCTTCACTATAAATAAGGCTATTACATCTTTCTGAACTTTCTAGGGCGGGGGTAACTATTTAGTTTAAATAATTCTAGGAGGAATTGAGTTTTGTGGATGGTACGGAAAAATGGTACGTGACAAATATTCGGGTAAACATACGACTAAGAAACGCTTCACTATAAATAAGGCTATTACGTTTTTCTGAAATTTCTGTGGCGGGGGTAACTATTTACTTTAAATAATTCTAGGAGGAATTGAGTTTTGTGGATGGGTTGTGTGGAAAAATGGTACGTGTTAAATATTCGGGTAAATATACGACTAAGAAACGCTTCACTATAAATAAGGCTATTTCATCTTTCTGAGCTTTCTAGGGCGAAGGTAACTATTTAGTTTAAATAATTTTAGGAGGAATTGAGTTTTGTGGATGGTGTGGAAAAATGGTACGTGTTAAATATTCGGGTAAACATACGACTAAGAAACGCTTCACTATAAATAAGGCTATTTCATCTTTCTGAGCTTTCTAGGGCGGGGTAACTATTTAGTTTAAATAATTTTAGGAGGAATTGAGTTTTGTGCCTGGTGTGGAAAAATGGTAGGTTTTAAATATTCAGGTAAACACACGACTAGAAATGAACATGATTTTCCAACTTTATGAAATAATGGCTATTTCACATAGAAAATAAACCTTTTTTCTATAGATTAATGAAATAGCAGCGCCATTGAGTCATGAAACATCAACATTTACCGAACCTGAACCTATTCTAGCACCACTAATGGAGTTTAGAGACGAACCTTCACTAGTTCTAGACAATATGGAGTGGCATAAGGGTTTTCTTAATGATTGTTTTGGGGGCATGGCCAGCTTAGACGACTTAAATTGTGACATTGACATGTTGGAGGACCCGGAGTGGGCAGATAGATTTATGCGTGAGCATTTAGGGGATGTTACTAGTGCATCTGAACCGGGTCCTCATAAAGAAATCCCATCACAGGACAATACAGGCTGGCTCGATCAGCTGTCCCCAAACACCTTGGAATACGTACTAACAGGCCTAGGGGACTTCATGCCATCTCCAACAATTGCAATTGAACAGACTGGGGGTGGTTCTATTGACAATTCTATGTCACCCCCACCATTCCGCTTAATGATATACCTAGTGCTAGTAATAGTAGTAGTAGTAATACAGCAACAGCACAAGTATCCCCTCTTCCAGATTTTTTTCTGTCCAACTCTGCCTTGCACCACACAAAGGTCTACAGCGCCAAATTCGGTGATCCCTTCAACTCTCTAGTGTCGGGGGATATAATAACAGATCCCTCGGCCATTACACATTCATATACTAATAAGATTCGAGCCATTCTTGAACAACAGATGGGGGCGTGGGGGTTGGGGGTCAGTTTAAAAGCATCAATAGCACTAAAAATATTTTTTTTAATGAAAATGCGGGTGAGGTGTATTCGAAATACTTGCACACAGAGATGTTGGCCATTCGCCCGCATTTATCAAATTATGGGGAGGTTTTTCTAAATTGGGCTAATAGTATTCAAAGTAAGTGGGAAAATTATAACGAGAGGGGTAGTGGATCTTTGGTTTTATTTATTGAAAGTTTAAATGTTAATATATGTAGGTTTAGAAAGGATTTTATTGTAAGAGGTGGGCATGGGGAGAGGGCTATAGTTTTAAAATATCATTCAGATTTAGAGGGGTCTAAGGGGATACAGCGAATCTGTTTCGGTACGAGGCTGCAGTGTTTCAAGTATGCATTTTTAATTGCAGCATACAGAACACTTCAAAAAGATGCATCTAGGAAAAAGTTGGATGAAATGGCAGTTAATGATAGGGAGGGTTCAAAGTTCTCCAAAGTAGATTTTAATTGTTTAAATGGTCAATTTCCCGTGACACTGTAAGGAATAGATATTTTTGAGCGCGCTAATGCACATTTAAAGATTGGTGTCACGGTGTTACAGTATGAAACAGAATTTGAGGAGGGCCAGCGTTCCGATAAGAAGGGTGTATTATTTCCAGTGCGGGCTCCTTCAATTGAATCAGTAGAACATTGGGTGTGGATTCTATACACTCCACCCACAGACTCCGATTCAATTGGTCATTTCAATCCAATTACGGATATTAGTAGGGTTCTAAGTGAGGGTAAACATCGGGGTGGTGTGTGTTATTACTGTCCAACATGCCCCTCAAGATTTCACTCTCATTTAAAGTTAAAGCATCACATGAAACACTGTAAACGTCATGGATACCAGGCTGTGGAGACGGTAAGCGGGGATAGAGCGATCTTACGTTTTAAAAATTTCCAAAGCACGCTCCTGTAGAGCAATAAGATCGCTTTAGACTGCGAAGCGAAACTGACAGACGTGTGCGATCCGTCAAATTCAAATCATGTTAAAATACATGAAGCCATAGGGGTTTCTTACGCTCATGCGCAACGAGATTCCAATAATACCATGCAAGTGCTGGATCTAGTTGAGATGTTGGGCGACGGTGAAGACTGCATGCGCTCGGCATTGGTCAGTCTAATCAAAACAGCGAACAGTGCAATTTCGCGCCTTCGTTACACAAACTATCCTATGCTCCTATCACCAGATGACATAGTGGCCATTGAAAATCGTAAAATGTGTTGCGTTTGCAAGGGAGAATTTGATGATGGTGTTGGGAATGGAGGGAGGAGGAAGGTGATCGACCATGATCATTTGTGGCAGGAAATTACATCGGGAGGGAGTAACTTTAGGGGGTAGCAAATCAGTCATGCAATTTAAACGTTAGACAACAATATTTCGTACCTGTTTTTATACACAATTCCAAATACGACTTAAAGTTTGTTCTACCGGCGTTGGCCCGCATTGCCAAGGGTGGAGCTGTAGATGACGCATGGATAGATGGTTCTTTTTCATATAATATCACACCCAAATCATCGGAGAAGCTACTGCTGCTAGAATTCATGTGGAAAACAGTTGACAAGGGTAACACGTGCCTGAATAAAATCCGTTTTTTAGACTCTTTCAGCTTCTTCCCAAATCTTTAAGTCAATTGATTCAGGTACAGAAAAGTGACAATTTTGATAGCTTCCCCCGCCTCAAACAGCGCTTCCCCGATGATGAAATGTATGATTTATTAACGTGTAAGGGTATATATCCATATGATTATTACAACTCTGGCTCGAGGCTAGATGAGGTGTCACTACCGCCCATTGAAACTTTTTACAATTCTCTTACTGAGAGTGAGTGCACCACTAGCGACTACGAATTTGCTAAGAGGGTCTGGGCAAAGGGTGGATGTAAAAATGGGTGGGATTATTGTAAACTATACTTGGCCTGTGACGTACTCACTCTTCTGGACATTGTATGCAAAAATACGGATAAAATCGATGAGGAATGTGGGTTGGATTTAGGTTGTTATTTTTCCACTCCTCATTTGGTGATGGACTTGATACTTAAAATCAGCAAAGAAGAAATAGGTCTGATCGCCGATGTGGATCAGCATCTGTTTGTAGAGACATCAATGAGGGGTGGGTATGTTTTTCACGAGGATCGTATCATGAAAACTGATCAGACTGGACAGCACATCGATGAAAAGTCAGACGCAGTTTTTTTGGATATGAACTCTCTTTACTCATCGGCAATGTCTCGCTACTGTTTGCCGTGTGGCAATTATAAATGGCTTGACAATCCGTGTGCTTCGAATTTTCCCGGCATTGCCAATGTTGAGGAGAATGGGGCACAGGGATGGTTTTTTGAAATTGACGTTGAAATACCCATGGAAATCCAGGACTCGGTAAAAGACTTTGTTTTTCCGTGCATAAATAGATCGGTGGGTAGGGACTCTCTGAGCCCCTACAATTTATCTTTAGTAGAGGACGGGAGTATGCACTGGGTACCTTCAAAACAAAAACTAATTGCCGACCTCAACCCGATACAGAATATCGTTGTTCATCACGTGCTATTGAAATGGATGGTGTCTAATGGTTTCAAGGTCACAAAGATTCATAGAGCCCTCCAATTTGATCAAAAGCCTTACATGAAAACGTTTATTGACACCTTTGTCAGTAAGCGTTCACAAGCGAAAACGAAAGTTGAAAAAGAAGTCTATAAACTCATTTTGAACTCAGCTTTCGGTAAAATGTGCGAGAGCGTACGAAACAGAAGTCGATGTGACATTTTAACCAACCCCAAAGATTGTGCTCGAATCATTGCGGATCCAAACTTCACATCGTTCATTTTATTTATAGAAAAAATACAACATTTATTAGAATAATGCACTTGAAATAATATCACTTTTATTTACGTACATTATTTAAGTACATAGACTTTGTCCGATATGGCAGACATGGCGTTTTTCTCAACTCTAACTGTGTAGTTTTTAAATTGTAAAGAGCGAATCGCCATGACTTTCGCTCTTGGCACTAAACTACGTTCCACACAGTTTCTATACACACTCATGTCGAAATTATTTTTTTACAAAGTGTGTAGGTACCCCCTTGCAAACTTGTTTGATATCCTTGTTGTGCGTTTCCACACAGTATACCTTCGGACCAGGAAACACACCACTGGATATCAGATCGCTACCCGTTCCAGATTTTAGCATTCACAATTGATTTGGGGCCTGGCGTTTCACTAGCTCTGGGTAGAGGGATACGTCCTAATTAGTATAGTCCATTCGAGAGCTAATGTACTCGCCATTTTCCAAATCATTCAATAGATTTTCAGTTTTTACTTTTAACAGGAGTGAATCAGTGTCCCCGTAATGCACTTGAACTTGTCCCTCAATCGGCCACTGTACCTTGCATACATTATAATAAAATGACAACATGAGTTTCTTGGATATTTCAGTTATTGCACTCCCCCTGCAATATTTTTATTTAAAACAATGTTTTTTTTCTTACGGTGTAGGAGCACCATATCAGAGCCTATGATTGTGAACGATGTGAAGTTTGGATTCGCAATGATTCGATCACAATCTTTGGGGTTGCTTACAATGTCACATCGACTTCTGTTTCGTACGCTCTCGCACATTTTACCGAAAGCTGAGTTCAAAATGAGTTTATAGACTTCTTTTTCAACTTTCGTTTTCGCTTGTGAACGCTTACTGACAAAGGTGTCAATAAACGTTTTCATGTAACAACGATATTCTGTTTCGGGTTGAGGTCGGCAATTAGTTTTTGTTTTGAAGGTACCCAGTGCATACTCCCATCCTCTACTAAAGATAAATTGTAGGGGCTCAGAGAGTCCCTACCCACCGATCTATTTATGCACGGAAAAACAAAGTCCTTTACCGAGTCATGGATTTCCATGGGTATTTCACCGTCAATTTCAAAAAACCATCCCTGTGCCCCATTCTCCTCAACATTGGCAATGTCGGGGAAATTTGAAGCACACGGATTGTCAAGCCATTTATAATTGCCACACGGCAAACAGTAGTGAGACATTGCCGATGGGTAAAGAGAGTTCATATCCAAAAAAAACTGCGTCCGACTTTTCATCGGTGTGCTGTCCACTCGGATCAGTTTTCATGATACGATCCCCGTGAAAAACATACCCACCCCTCATTGATGTCTCTACAAACAGATGCTGATCCACATCGACGATCAGACCTATTTCTTCTTTGCTGATTTTAAGTATCAAGTCCATCACCAAATGAGGAGTGGAAAAATAATAACCTAAATCCAACCCAAATTCCTCATAGATTTTATCCGTATTTTTGCACACAATGTTCAGAAGAGTGAGTACGTCACTGGCCAAGTATAGTTTACAATATCCCCACCCATTTTTACATCAACCCTTTGCCCAAACCCTCTTAGCAAATTCGTAGTCGCTAGTGGTGCACTCACTCTCAGTAAGAGAATTGTAAAAAGCTTCGATGGGCGGTAGTGACACCTCATCTAGCCTCGAGCCAGAGTTGTAATAATCATATGGATATATACCCTTACACGTTAATAAATCATACATTTCATCATCGGGGAAGCGCTGTTTGAGGAGTGGGAACCTATCAAAATTGTCACTTTTCTGTACCTGAAATAATTGACTTAGAGATTTGGGGAAGAAGCTGAAAGAGTCTAAAAAACGGATTTTATTCAGGCACGTGTTACCCTTGTCAACTGTTTTCCACATGAATTCTAGCAGCAGTAGCTTCTCCGATGATTTGGGTATGATATTATATGAAAAAGAACCATCTATCCATGCGTCATCTACAACTCCACCCTTGGCAATGCGGGCCAACGCCGGTAGAACAAACTTTAAGTCGCAATTGGAATTGTGTATAAAAACAGGTACGAAATATTGTTGTCTAACGTTTAAATTGCATGACTGATTTGCTACCCCCTAAAGTTACTCCCTCCCGATGTAATTTCCTGCCATAAATGATCATGGTCGATCACCTTCCTCCTCCCTCCATTCCAGACACCATCATCAAATTCTCCCTTGCAAACGCAACACATTTTACGATTTTTAATGGTCACTATGTCATCTGGTGAGAGCATAGGATAGTTTGTGTAACGAAGGCGCGAAATTGCACTGTTCGCTGTTTTGATTAGACTGACCAATGCCTAGCGCATGCAGTCTTCACCGTCACCCAACATCTCAACTACATCCAGCACTTGCATGGTATTATTGGAATCTCGTTGCGCATGAGCGTAAGAGATCCCTATGGCTTCATGTATTTTAACATGATTTGAATTTGACGGATCGCACACGTCTGTCAGTTTCACTTCTCAGTCTAAAGCGATCTTACTGCTCTGCAGGAGCGTGTTTTGGAAATTATTAAAACGTAAGATCGCTCTATCCCCGCTTACCGTCTCCACAGCCTGGTATCCATGACGTTTACAGTGTTTCATGTGATGCTTTAACTTTAAATGAGAGTGAAATCTTGAGAGGCATGTTGGACAGTAATAACACACACCACCCCGATGTTTACCCTCACTTAGAACCCTACTAATATCCGTAATTGGATTGAAATGACCAATTGAATCGGAGTCTGTGGGTGGAGTGTATAGAAGCCACACCCAATGTTCTACCGATTCAATTGAAGGAGCCCGCACTGGAAATAATACACCCTTCTTATCGGAACGCTGGCCCTCCTAAAATTCTGTTTCATACTGTAACACCGTGACACCAATTTTTAAATGCGCATTAGCCCGCTCAAAAATATCTATTCCTTTTAGTGTCACGGGAAATTGACCATTTAAACAATTAAAATCTACTTTGGGGAACTTTGAACCCTCCCTACCATTAACTGCCATTTCATCCAACTTTTTCCTAGATGCATCTTTTTGAAGTGGTCTGTATGCTGCAATTAAAAATGCATACTTGAAACACTGCAGCCTCGTATCGAAACAGATTCGTCGTATCCCCTTAGACCCCTCTAAATCTGAATGATATTTTAAAACTATAGCCCTCTCCCCATGCCCACCTCTTACAATAAAATCCTTTCTAAACCTACATATATTAACATTTAAACTTTCAATAAATAAAACCACAGATTCACTACCCCCCCCCCCGTTATAATTTTCCCACTTACTTTGAATACTATTAGCCCAATTTAGAAAAACCTCCCCATAATTTGATAAATGCGGGCGAATTGCCAACATCTCTGTGTGCAAGTATTTTGAATACACCTCACCCGCATTTTCATTAAAAAAATTTTTTAGTGCTATTGATGCTTTTAAACTGACCCCCACCCCCACGCCCCCATCTGTTGTTCAAGAATGGCTCAAATCTTATTAGTATATGAATGTGTAATGGCCGAGGGACCTGTTACTATATCCCCCGACACTAGAGAGTTGAAGGGATCACCGAATTTGGCGCTGTAGACCTTTGTGTGGTGCAAGGCAGAGTTGGACAGACAAAATCTGGAAGAGGGGAAACTTGTGTTGTTGCTGTATTACTACTACTACTATTAATAGCACTAGGTATATCATTAAGCGGAATGCTAGGGGGTGACATAGAGTTGTCAATAGCACCACCCCCAGTCTGTTCAATTGCAATGGTTGGAGGTGGCATGAAGTCCCATAGGCCTCTTAGTACGTATTTCAAGGTGTTTGGGGACAGCTGATCGAGCCAGCCTGTATTGTCCTGTGATGGGGTTTCTTTATGAGGACCCGGTTCAGATGCACTAGTAACATCCCCTAAATGCTCACGCATAAATCTATCTACCCACTCCGGTTCCTCCAACATGTCAATGTCACAATTTAAGTCGTCTAGGCTGGCCATGCCCCCAAAACAATCATTAAGAAAACCCCTTTGCCACTCTATATTGTCTAGAACTAATGAAGGTTCGTCTCTAAACTCCATTGGTGGTGCTAGAATTGGTTCAGGTCCAGTAAATGTTGATGTTTCATGACTCAATGGCGCTGCTATTTCATTAATCTATAGAAAAAAGGTTTATTTTCTATATGAAATAACCATTATTTCATAAAGTTGGAAAATCATGTTCATTTCTAGTCGTGTGTTTACCTGAATATTTAACACCTACCATTTTTCCACACCAGGCACAAAACTCAATTCCTCCTAGAATTATTTAAACTAAATACTTACCCCCCGCCTCCCACAGAAAGTTCAGAAAAACATAATAGCCTTATCTATAGTGAAGCGTTTCTTAGTCGTATGTTTACCCGAATATTTAACAGGTACCATTTTTCCACACCATGCACAAAACTCAATTCCTCCTAGAATTATTTAAACTAAATAGTTACCCCCCCCAAGAAAGTTCAGAAAGATGTAATAGCCTTATTTATAGTGAAGCGTTTCTTAGTCGTATGTTTACCCGAATATTTAACATGTACCATTTTTCCACACAACCCATCCACAAAACTCAATTCCCCCTAGAATTATTTAAAGTAATTAGTTACCCCCGCCACAGAAAGTTCAGAAAAACATAATAGCCTTATCTATAGTGAAGCGTTTCTTAGTCGTATGTTTACCCGAATATTTAACACGTACCATTTTTCCGTACCATCCACAAAACTCAATTCCTCCTAGAATTATTTAAACTAAATAGTTACCCCCGTCACAGAAAGTTCAGAAAGATGTAATAGCCTTATTTATAGTGAAGCATTTTCTTACTCGTATGTTTACCCGAATATTTAACACGTACCATTTTTCCACACAACCCATCCACAAAACTCAATTCCTCCTAGAATTATTTAAAGTAAATAGTTACCCCCGCCACAGAAAGTTCAGAAAAACATAATAGCCTTATCTATAGTGAAGCGTTTCTTAGTCGTATGTTTACCCGAATATTTAACACGTACCATTTTTCCGTACCATCCACAAAACTCAATTCCTCCTAGAATTATTTAAACTAAATAGTTACCCCCGCCCTAGAAAGTTCAGAAGGATATAATAGCCTTATTTATAGTGAAGCATTTTTCTACTCGTATGTTTACCCGAATATTTAACACGTACCATTTTTCCCAACAACCCATCCACAAAACTCAATTCCTCCTAGCAATTTTTTTTAAGTAAAGAATTACCTATAAGGTAGAGGTAAAATACATACATTTACAAATTCAGACTGCACTTGTATGCCTGAAGCCCCTGGCAAAGCATGAAGGGGGCTGTCCTCCCGATCTTGACTAGATGAGGCTGATGCATTATGAGAATCTATCCATTCCCTCTTGAATTTTCTGCCAGGTTGCATAGAGGTTTGTGCAGAGCTGACACTGGCTTGAGAGGCTCCTGGCTGGTCCAGAGAACTTGTAATGGAGCTAGCATATCTGATGATGGATGGTTTTGCAGCTTGCATCGATGTGATATCACCCCATCTTGGTCTCTTTTTGGGGGGAAAGTAATTGTATGAATCCACCTCCTCAACCTTAAAAAAGAAGAAAAATTTAGTAAGGAAATAACAAGCCCTCTTTTACAGATAAATTGCCCTCTAAAGTTTATTCTGGTGTTTGTAGCACTCTATGTCTTAGCACTTTAGAATAAAACAGAATAAAACAACAGAGTCTCTCAAACCCCCTAAAGCTATTTTAAAAGATACAAGAATTATTTATTTAACAGAAATCATCGCTTTTTGAATGACCACCAAGTAAAGAAAAAATCACACGGAATAAGACAACAGAGTCTCTCAAACCCCGTAAAGCTATTTTAAAAGGTAGAAGAATTATTTATTCAACAGAAATCCTCGCTTTTTGAATGACCACCAAGTAAAGAAAAAATCACACGGAATAAGACAATAGAGTCTCTCAAACCCCCTAAAGCTATTTTAAAAGGTACAAGAATTATTTATTTAACAGAAATCCTCGCTTTTTGAATGACCACCAAGTAAAGAAAAAATCACACGGAATAAGACAATGGAGTCTCTCAAACCCCGTAAAGCTATTTTAAAAGGTACAAGAATTATTTATTTAACAGAAATCATCGCTTTTTGAATGACCACCAAGTAAAGAAAAAATCACACGGAATAAGACAACAGAGTCTCTCAAACCCCGTAAAGCTATTTTAAAAGGTACAAGAATTAATTATTTAACAGAAATCCTCGCTTTTTGAATGACCACCAAGTAAAGATAAAAACACACAGAATAAAACAACAGAGTCAATCAAACCCCCTAAAGCTATTTTAAAAGGTACAAGAATTATTTATTTAACATAAATCCTCGCTTTTTGAATGACCAACAAGTAAAGAAAAAATCACACGGAATAAGACAATAGAGTCTCTCAAACCCCGTAAAGCTATTTTAAAAATAATTATTTATTTAACAGAAATCATCGCTTTTTGAATGACCACCAAGTAAAGAAAAAAACACACAGAATAAAACAACAGAGTCAATCAAACCCCCTAAAGCTATTTTAAAAGGTACAAGAATTATTTATTTAACAGAAATCATCGCTTTTTGAATGACCACCAAGTAAAGATAAAAAACACACAGAATGTGGCATCGTTCCATCTTGGTTCCAAAAAGGGCCCTTTTCTGTAATTATAAACACATGTGGTTTTAATCTCTGTCATAACATGAGCGTGCTAAGCCTGTTCTCCAAAAGTGACCGTTTCTTGTCACACAGATAATTCTATTTAAGCCGATAAAGAAACCTCATTTTAAAAGCATGAAGGGTAAAATGACATTTTTTGAACGAAAAGTACTATTTCAAAACAATTACAATCGTAAACAAAGGAGGGGGAGGAGAGATTTTATTTACATAATGGAAAAAATAGCATACTTTGCGTTTTCTAGCGAATATACTCATCATATTTTAATGTTTGTATTGTTGGAGGGGGGAGGGGGGCTAAGTCCCCCTGAAATTTGAATTTACTGGTAAAATGCTTTTTATTTGGAAATAAGTTAAGAAATTCAGTAAACTATACTCACGTTGACAAATGAACTATCCATTGTTTCAAAGTTAATAAAATTCAGTGTACTATCTAGAATATACCAAATCGTAAGGAAAATTAAATCCTAACGTATGGCTATTTTATACGAAATTTCAAGGACGAATAAAAAACCAGTCCTTTTATTTTTAACCAATCACTACTCGAGTTACCGTATATTGAGCAGGCACCAATGTCTATGATTGGTTCTTAAAAAACGGATGTTGACTCAAAAACTAGTCTGATTGAGTTACATAATTTCTACTATGCTCCTAAAACATGTTGGACCACATTATACCATGCCTGCTTAAAAAAAAAAAAAATATCCATGTGAAGTTACGACGCACATTCTTATGAAATTTCTTGTGCAATTCTTATCACTAACAAAAACCTTTGCCAGCTTTTTAGAATGTTCACGTGTAAGTGTAATGACACACGCGTTGCTTTTCCTTGCACAATTCCATGTATTTTTTTCATGTGTAATTAGAAGTACTAGTGGGTTTTCCTTGCGCAATTCATGTGTAATTAGGACTGTGTATACCGATACTACTAAAATCAAGCTTAAAACGAAAAAAAATATTTTCCTATTAAAGTATAAATGAAACTTAAAACGAACAGAAATTAAATAAACAATCAATGCAAACAAACATACAATAGATATTAATGTAAATGAATAAAAAAAATCTTAAAACGAGTAAAACTTAAGTTGAATATGCAAATCAAGCTTGAAACGAACATAAATCACTACAAACAAGAGTTTGGGTATCACCTCCTTCTCTCACTGTAAAAGCCTAGAACCTACTGAGTCATTGGCACCTTACTGAAAACCAATTTTATAACAAATATGTTCGTTTGTATTTTATATTCAAAATAAATATTAAAATTATAGTAAAATTTTGAACTGATGAGCTTTCAGCAATTAATACCATTATACATCAAATACTTAGTTTAATTTATTAGCTCTTTTTAAAGTTGTTTAAGAAGAATATAGTTTCACTACAATCACGAGTTTGGATACTGCCTCCTTCCTTAACTGTAAATAAAAACCAAAATTATACTGCGTCATTGGCGCTTAACTGAAAACGAATTATATTACAAATATTTTTTTTCCAGTTCTTACAGCATTGAAAATGAAAATAAAAGAACAGTGAAATATATTCTTAAACTGATGGATCTTTCCGCAATTAACATCATTATACATCAAATATTCAATTGATGTTGTTTATACTTTCCAAGACTGTTCAAGACGCATATAGTTTTCAGTAAAGCGCCATTGACGCAGTAGGTTTTATACTTTTTCAGTGAGAGAACGAGGTGATACCCAAACTCTTGTTTGTAGTGATTTTTGTTCGTTTCATGCTTGATTTGCATATTCAATTTTTAGTTATACTCGTTTTAATATGTATTTGTTCATTTACATTAATATCTATAATATGTTTGTTTGCATTGATTGTATATTAAATTTATGTTCGTTTTTAGTTTCATTTATACTTCAATAGGAAAATATTTTTTTTCGTTTTAAGCTTGATTTTCATAATCAATCTAAGCATAACTCGATTTAAGATCTATTAATTAATTTATATTATTACTTGTTGTATGTTTTTTTGGCTATGAATGTTTATTTAATTTCTGTTCGTTTTGGGTTTCGTTTTTTCTTCAATAGTAATTTCTGGTCGTTTTGAGTTTGAATTTTAGCAGGTATTTGTATCTGCTGAGCTTAAGTTTAAAATGGACTTTACTTTTCTCTGAAAAACTTATTTTTCGGAATTTTTTTTTTATTAATTTTGGTTTGTTTTTGATTACAAGAAGTTTCAAGTTTTAAAAAATTCCTCATTTCAAAATCAAACTTAAAAAAAATCGAATGTTCATCAAAGTGTCAAAACTGGTATCAAAGTAACAATATCAAAGTGAAAAAATGGGTTTGTATCAACCTCTGAGTTTTTATTATCTGATGTTTGAACTACTTTTAACAACATTGCTATCTCAAAATTTTCATCGGATGGACTTGGACAAAAAAGGCGTGGGGGGGGGGGTTCTAATTAACCTTTGGTCTCTTTTGACTCTTTAAAAGTGAACTAGAACTTTCTATTTTCAGTCAAATGAGCGATCTCTGAAGTTTATACGAGCATCCCTTCTATAAGAACCCTATATATCCCCAGAGTATAACTTACAACGCCTGTTCCTGGGCCCTGGGGGGTTGTGTTGACCCTTGAGTTTTAATATCTGATGGTTGAACTATTTTTAACAAAATGGTCACCTCAACTTATTATCGGATGGGCTTATCCATCAGATAAACCCAAAGGCGTGGAGGGCGGGAGGGGCTAGTTGCCCTCAGATCTTTTTTCACTCTGAGAAAATGAACTAAAAATTTTTAATTCTATTCAAATGAACCCTCTATGAAGTTTATAATAGCATCCCTTTCATTAGAACCACATACGGCCCCAGGACATAGCTTAAAGTGCCTGCCCCGTTATCTGACCTTTGAACTATTTTGAAAAAAAGGCTCTATCAAAGTTCTTATCGGATGGGTTTGAGGAAAATATGGCGTGGAGAGGGGGGCTAGTTGCCCTCCGATCTCTTTTGACTCTTAAAAAGTAAACGAGAAATTTCAATTTCCAATCATATGAACCCTCTCCGAAGCTTATACGAGCATCCCTTCTATAAGAACTATATATGCCCCCAGAGCATTACTTAGAACGCCTGCCGCCGGGCCCTGGGTGTTGTGTCGACCCCGGAGTTTTCATTATATGATCTTTGATCTATTTAAAAAAAAAATGACCATCTTAAAGTTCTTATCGGGTGGGTTTGAGGAAAAAAGAGCATGGGGGGGGAACTAGTTGTCCTCCGATATCTTTTGACTCTTTAAAAGTGAACTAGAACTTTCAATTACCAATCAAACGAACCCTCTCCGAAGTTTATAAAAGCATACCTTCCATAAGAATCATATATGCCCCCAGAGCAATACTTACAACACCTGCCCCAGGCCCTGGGGGTGGGGGGGTTGTGTCGACACAGGAGTTTTTCTTATCTGACCTTTGAACTAATTTCAACGAAATGGCCATACGTAAAGGAATTTTTGTTATATGATCTTTGAACTATATTTAACAAAATGGCTACCTTAAACTTTTTATCAGATGTGTTTGGGGAGAAGGGCTTGGGGGATTGGTTGCCCTGCGATCACTTTTTACTCTTAAAAAAGGCACTAGAACTCTCCAATCAAATTAGCACCCTTTAAAGTTTATACGACGACCCCTTCTATATAAAGTCCCTCTAGAAAAAAATAAATAAATGGAGTGTTGGAGGGAAGCTAGCTGCCCTCCAATCACTTTTGACTCTTATAAAGTGAATTACAACTTTCAATTTCCAATCAAATGAGCCCTCTATGAGGTTTATACGAGCAACCATTCCATAACAACCATATATGCCTCCTGGGCATAACTTACAACGCCTACCCCCGTGCCCTGGGGGCTGTGTTGACACCATAGTTTTTTGTTATCTGAACTTTGTACTATTTTTAACAAAATATCTATCTCAAAATTTTTATCGGATAGATTTGAGAAAAATAGGGCGTGGAGAGGGGGGGGGCTAGTTGCCCTCCGATCTTTTTTTTACTCTTAAAAAGTGAACGAGAACTTTCAGTTTCCAATCATATGAGCCCTCTCCGAAGCTTATACGATCATACCTTCTATAAGAACGCTATATGCCCCCAGAGTGATACTTATAACGCCTGCCCCGGTCCCTTGGGGGGGGGGGGTCGACACAGAAATTTTTCTTATCTAACCTTTGAACTAATTTTAAAGAAATGGCCATACGTAAAGGATTTTTTGTTATATGAACTTTGAAATATTTTAACAAAATGGCTACCTCAAACTTTTTTCTGATGTGTTTGGAGAAAAGGGCTTGGGGGGCTAGTTGCCCTGCGATCGCTTTTGACTCTTAGACAGCGCACTAGAACTTTCGATTTCCAATCGATTGAGCACCATTTGAAGTTTACACGACGACTCTTCCATATAAAGTGCCTCTAGGGCAAAAATGGAGTGTGGGGGGAGGCTAGCTGCCCTCCAATTACTTTTGACTTTTAAAAAGGAGCATCCCTTCCATAACAATCATATACCTCCAAGGCTTAACTTACAACGCCTACCCCCGTGCCCTGGGGGGCTGTGTCGCCACCGTAGTTTATTGCTATCTGAACTTTGAACTATTTTTAACAAAATGTCTATCTCAAATTTTTATCTGATGCACTTAGGTCGTAAAGGTGGAGGGGCTAGTTGCCCTCCGATCTCTTTTGACTCTTAAAAAGTGTTCAAAAAAGTTCAACTTCCAATCAAAATAGCCCCCTGCGAAATTTATACGAGCATCCCTTCCACATGAACTATATATCCCCCTGGAGCATTGCTCATAACGACTTTCTTCGGGCCCTGGGGGTTGCGTTGACACAGGAATTTTTCTTATCTGACCTTTGAACTATTTTAATGAAATGGCGATCATAAAAATTTTATCGGATGGGCTTGGGGAAAAAAGGGTGTGTGGGGTAGGGGGCTAGTTGCCCTCGGATGTCTGTTGACTCTTAAAAAGTGAACTAGAACTTTGAATTTCGAATCAAATGAGCCCTCTCTGAAGTTTATACGAGTATCCCTTTCATAATAACCATATAAGCCCCCAGAACAACACTTACAATGCCTATCCCCCGGGCCGTCGGGGAGTTTTTGTTACCTAATTTTTGAACAACAATTTCCAAAAAATGGCTATCTCAAAATTTGTAGCAAATGAGGTTGGGGAAAAAATGGCATGGGGGGATAGTTGCCCTTAACTCTATTGACTCTTACAAAGTGAACTAGAACTTTCAATTTCCAATCAAATGAGTCCTCTATGAAGTTTATACGAGCATCCCTTTCATGTCCTTAGGGAACCTTAAGAACCATACATGTCCTTAGGGCATAACTTAGAACGCCTTCCCCTGGGCCCTGGGGGATTGTATTGACACCGGAGATTTTCTTATCCAACCTTTGAACTATTTTTAACTATTAAAATTGAACTCGAGCTTTCAATTTCCTATAAAATGAGCCCTCTCTGAACTTTATACGAGCATCCCTTTCGTAAGAACCATATATGCGCCAGGGCATAACTAACAACGCTTGCCCCCGGGTCCTAAGGGGTTGTGTCGACATCTGAGTTTTTTTTATCTGACTTTTGAGCAATTTTTAACTTAATAGCTATCTCAAAATTTTTATCGGATTCATTTGGGGACAAAGGGGCGTGGGGGGGGGCTAGGTGCCCTCCAATTTCTTTTGACTCTTAAAAAGTGAACTAGAACTTTCAATTTCCAATCAAATGAGCCCTCTTTCAAGTTTATTCGAGCATGCCTTCCATAAGACACATAAATGCCACCAAGGCATAACTCACAACGCCTGCCCCCGGGCCCTGGGGGGTTGTATCGACACCGGAATTTTTGTTATATTATCTTTGAACTATTTTTAACAAAATCGCTATCTCAAAATTTTTATCGGATGTATTTGGGAAAAAAGGGTTTCGGAGGGGGGGGGAGCTGGTTACCCTCTGATATCTTTTGACGCTTAAAAAGTGAAGTAGAACTTTCGATTTCCAATCAAATGAGCACTCTCTGAAGTTTATACGAGCATTCCTTCCATAAGAGCTATATATGCCCCCAGGGCGTAACTTATAACCCTTTCCCTAAAGTTTGTGCGGGGAGGGTCCTGCTCAAAGATAAAATTTCCAGAACTTTCAACTACGTTGAACAAAATTACTATAACAATATTTTGATTGGATGGGTTTGGGTAAATTGTGGGCGTGGAAGGGGTGTTAGTTGCCTTCCAATCACTTTTGACTATTAAAAACGGAACTAGCCATTAAAATTTCCCATCGAATGAACCCTTTCTGAAGTTTCTATGACAACACTTTCTATAAAAACTTTATATGCCCCCAGGGCATAACTTAAAACCCTTGCCCTGATGGCTGTGGGGGGGGGGTGTTGTTATTCTCAAAGACCTATTTTCCAGAATTTTTAACTACGTTGAGCAAATGGCAATCTTAAAATTCTGATTGGATGTTGTTGGGGAAAGGTGGGTGAGAGAGAGGGGGGGGTTAGTTGCCCTCCAATCGCTTTCGAATATTAAAAAGGGCACTAGCCTTTTGAATTTCCAATCACATCAGTCTTTTTTGAAGTTTCTACGACAAAGCTTTCTATAAGAACCTTATATGCCCCCAGGGCATAAATTACAACCCGTGTCCTGAGGGACTTGGGGGGAGTGTCCTCCTCAAAAACATAATTTCTATTTGGAAATCAAGTACGTAGAACAAAATGGCTATCTAGAAATTTTGATTGGATGTCTTTGGGGAACTGGTGGGCATGAAAGGGGTATTAGTTGCCTTCCAGTCACTTTTGACCCTTAAAAAGGGAACTAGAACTCTCGATTTCCAATAGAATGAGCCCCCTTTGAAGTTTCTACGACGACCCTTTCCATATGAAGTGCCTCTGAGAAAAAAATAAATAATAATAATAAAATATAGGAGCCGTATGGCCTTTACTATAGGCAACGCTATAGCGTTGCCTCTGATTGTTGATTTGATTTCTGTTCGTTTTGGGCTTCATTTATACTTCAATAGCAAAATATTTTCGTTCATTTTAAGCTTGATTTGCATATTCAAGTTAAGATTTACTCGTTTTAAGGTGTATTTATTCATTTACATTAATATCTATTGTATGTTTGTTTGCATTGATTGTTTATTTAATTTTTGTTCGTTTTAAGTTTCGTTTATACTTTAATAGCAAAATAATTTAGTTTATTTTAAGCTTGATTTGCATATTCAATCTAAGCTTTACTCTTTTTAAGATTTATTTATTCATTTATATTAGTACCTGTTGAATGTTTTGTTTGCTATGATCGTTTATTTTAATTTCTGCTCGTTCTGAGTTTGAGTTACTGTAGGTTTCTGTTTCTTCTTATCTTAAGTTTAATATGGCCTTTACTTTTCTTTAAAAAATTTCTTTTTAGGTAGTTTTTTTTATTAATATGCATTAAAAAGCTATCAAAAATTTTCAAGCTAAATAATAGATATTTTATATTTGTTTGAATATAGCCTGCAATAGGGCATGGCATGAAGCAATTGATTCACTAAGGTATTCATTATTCTGTCCTAAATATTTTCTACGTAACACCTTAAATTAGATATTCCTTTAATTTGTTCGTCCTAAGTATTGGTATCTACATATTCTGAACAGCCAGTATTTTGAGGATACACCTGCTAATTGCAAATCAATCGTGGATATATGACGAAAGTACGGCATCAAGAGATGCGTTGCCCTAACAATCAAAGAACGTCGACTGAAATGGTAACACCATGTCTTACGGATGCCACCAGAGTACCTGCCTCACCAAATCCTTCTACCTGAGCCCTTCAGCTCATGGAAGAAACGCCAAGGAGAACAGCAGAAAACAGGTTAAACGTACTACATGATCTAAACAGGTCTCGAAGATCCTTGATGCGTGGCAAGGTGGAAACACCTGATTCCCGCCACAAGTACAAAAAAAGTAGACTGGAAATATGTCATATTTTTTTCTAAATGTACATACATTCCTGGCACACGTAGACAAACTCATGTTTTGAATGGAAGGGGCCTAAATATTGCATGTACACATTTTTGCACAACCAGTATTTTGTGGGCATGGCATGAAGCAATTGATTTACTAAATCATTCATTATTCTGTCCTAGGTATTGTTCGTCCTAGGTATTGGTATGTACATATTTTGGCACAGCCAGTATTTTGAGGATACACCTGCTAATCGCATATTAATCGTGGATGTATGACGAACATGCGGCATCAAGAGATGCGCTGCTCTAACAATCAAAGAATTGGTATGTACATATTTTGGCACAGCCAGTATTTTGAGGATACACCTGCTAATCGCATATTAATCGTGGATGTATGACGAACATGAAGCATCAAGAGAGGCGTTGCCCTAACAATTAAAGAATGTCGACTGAAATGGTCGGACCATGTCTTAGGGAAGCCATCAGAGCACCTGCCTGACCAAATCCTTCTACCTGAGCCCTTCAGCTCATGGAAGAAACGCCAAGGAGAACAGCAGAAAAATTGGTTAAACGTACTAAATGATCTAAACAAGTCTCGAAGATCCTTGATGCGTGGCAAGGTGGAAACACCTGATTCCCGCCACAAGTACAAAAAAAGTAGACTGAAAATATGTCATATTTTTTTCTAAATGTACATACATTCCTGGCACATGTAGACAAACTCATGTTTTGAATGGAGAGGGCCTAAATATTGCATGTACACATTTTTGCACAACCAGTATTTTGTGGGCATGGCATGAAGCAATTGATTTACTTAATCATTCATTATTCTGTCCTAGGTATTGTTCGTCCTAGGTATTGGTATGTACATATTTTGGCACAGCCAGTATTTTGAGGATACACCTGCTAATCGCATATTAATCGTGGATGTATGACGAACATGAAGCATCAAGAGAGGCGTTGCCCTAACAATTAAAGAATGTCGACTGAAATGGTCGGACCATGTCTTAGGGAAGCCATCAGAGCACCCGCCTCACTAAATCTTTCTACCTAAGCCCTTCAGCTCATGGAAGAGGCCCAAAGGAGAACAGCGGAAAAATTGGCAGAACGTACTACATGATCCAAACAAGTCTCGAAGATCCTTGATGCCCGGCAAGGTGGAAACACCTGATTCCCGCCACAAGTACAAAGAAATAGGCTGGAAATATGCCATAGTTATTTCTAAATGTGCATACATTGCTAGTACATGTAGACAAACTCATGTTTTGAATGGAAGGGGCTCAAATAGGAAGTCTAAATTGGTCTGGGCACCGAAACCATGCAAATTGTTTGGACACACTCATAATATGTTAGTGCGTAAAATTGGGGCAACAACACAGAACCCTCAAATACTCCAATAGTGAAGAACCACCAAATACTAAAAACCAATTTTATGACAAATATTTTCTTTTGTACTTAATATTGAAAATAAACATTAAAATTATAGTGACATTTTGAACTGATAAGCTATCGGCAATTAATATCATTATACATCAAATATTCAGTTTAATTTATTAGCTCTTTATAAAGTTGCTAAAGACGAATATAGTTTCCCTAAAAACAAGTGTTTGGATACTGCCTCCTTTCCTAACTGTAAATAAAAAACCAAAAGCCTACTGCGTCATTGGCGCTTAACTGAAAACGGATTGTATTACAAATATTTTCTTTTCCAGTTCTTACAGTATTGAAAATAAAAATACAATTACAGTGAAATAAATTCTTGAACTGATGGATCTTTCAACAATTAATATCATTATACATCAAATATTCAATTTGATGTTGTTTATACTTTCCAAGACTGTTCAAGACGCTTATAGTTTTCAGTAAAGCGCCAATGACGCAGTAGGTTTTAGACTTTTACAGTGAGAGAAGGAGGTGATACCCAAACTCTTGTTTGTAGTGATTTTTGTTCGTTTCAAGCTTGATTTGCATATTCAATTTAATTTTCACTCGTTTTAAGGTTTATTTATTAATTTACATCAATATCTATTGTATGTTTGTTTGCATTGATTGTTTATTTAATTTCTGTTCGTTTTAAGTTTCATTTATGCTTCAATAGGAAAATATTTTATTTCGTTTTAAGCTTGATATTATATTCAATCTAAGGATTACTTGCTTTAAGATTTATTTATTCATTTTTATTATTACTTGTTTTGTTTTTTTGCTATGATTGTTTATTTAATTTCTGTTCGTTTTGGGTTTCATTTATTCTTTAATAGTAATTTCTGGTCGTTTTGAGTTTGAATTTTAAAACGTATTTGTATCTGCTGAGCTTAAGTTTAAAATGGCCTTTAATTTTCTTTGAAAGCCTTATTTTTTGGAAAGTTTTTTTAATTAATTTTTGTTTGTTTTTGATTGCAAAAAATTTCAAGTTTTAATTATTCCTTATTTCAAAATCAAACTTTAAAAAAAAATCAAATATTCATCAAAGTAACAAAACTGATATCAAAGTAACAATATCAAAGTGAAAAAAAGGAGTTGTGTCAACCTCGGAGTTTTTACTATCTGATGTTTGAACTATTATTGACAAAATTGCTATCTCAAAATTTTTATCAGATGGGTTTGGGGAAAAAGGGCGTGGGGGGTCTAGATTAAGCTTCGGTCTCTTTTGAATCTTTAAAATTGGACTAGAACTTTCTATTTTTAATCAAATGAGCCCGCTCTGAAGTTTATACGAGTATCACTTCTATGAGAACGATATATTTCCCCAGAGTATAGCTTACAACGCCTATCCCTGGGTCCTGGGGGGTTTTGTCGACCTTGGAGTTTTAATATCTGATGGTTGAACTATTTTTAACAAAATGGTCACCTGAAATTTTTATCGGATGGGTTTATCCATACAATACATCCAAATAGACCCCGGCGCCGCGCCGATGAAGGAAGACCGGCGGCGGTGGGGCAAAAAAACAGCACGCCACGCCGCGCCACCGGTAAGATGTCGGCGGCGCGCCGCCGGCGCGATCAATTATGACCGCAAACATTAATGTTTTCATCAGTCTTTCTCAAATTACAGCTTAAATTTGCAACAGATTGGAGCCTATTCATGAGTTCAAAAATTCACAAGTCGCTGGCTGGAAACTGGTCTTCTTCGTTATTCATCAAGAGAAGTAGAAATCTGGTGGAAACGAAATGGCTGTGGCGTTTCAGAACCCTTGCATAATACGAGTAGTTGAAGTATCTATTAGCTATGTATTCTTAACATAAATAATTATCAAAATTAGTAGTTTTTTTTTCATCGGGCATTACTGCATATAAAACTTCAAATACCGTATCACAAAATTCGTCAGTTATCTGGGTAAAAACTTTGAATATAACTTTGAACTTAGAAGCTTAATTTTTTCATAATGCCCTTTGCCTATATCTGTTTTGTCACCTTTAAAACAGTTGAAATTGGCGACTTTGATATTGATTGTTTTTTTTTGCTCTTTTGGATTCCTAAGAAGCCTTCTTGTATTAAAAACTAGTTTTTAATTACAATTAAAAAAAAAATGCATTTTAAAGTTATTTTTGGCTTCTTTATAGAATATATGTCATATAGGCTAAGGCTGAACTGCTGCTTTTTATCGCTTTTGGCTGCTCTTTTGGATATTATTCATTTTTTCTTTTGGGGATTCATTCCAAATTATAAACTGATAAATATCTAATATCAGTCAAATTATAAACTGCATCTAAAAGGAGTAAATTTATCAAATTGAAAAATACATGAACACTTCACATGAGAATACTTCAATTACAATGACACAAAAAACACTTAATAGTTTATTCGCTATGAAGAAAAATGAAGTGCCAGCTATTTTCTTAGGTAAAAAATGAAAAGCTCATCCGTTTTAAGTGTAATTAAATGAAATAATATGCAGACTGAAGTAGCTCCAGGAAGATGTTGAAATGTTCATCCTAGTTGGTCACTTTTAATCCAAGCAAAATGTTAGGACACTTAGTATCAGTTATTGAGTTTAAGCTTTGATTTCCAAATGCTCACAAGAATTACCAAATTTAAGAAAGTCGCAACAATAAGTCACCTGTGGTCAAAATACTTAGACTCCTCTTTGATCCCCACCCAGGCTCAAAGCTTCTGCTATGGTCATTTCCATGGAAATCTCCAAAGAGTTTCTTTTTAAAATAGCTTTCAAGCGTAGTTAGGGGTATTTAGACTTTTTTGCTTTTCTTCAAAGCTTTGAAAAAAGTGTTATAATATTCCAAATGTTACATTTGTGCATATTTTTGGTAATCATTTGTGGGGTGATCGAATTTTCTAAACCTCTCTAGATACGTAAGAACGTTGCAACATCTAGTACCCTGAGGTCATAAGACTGTCAAAGACTCCTCCTTGAACCTCCCAAATTGAAAGCTTTTATTATGACCTGGCCTTTTAATGTAACTTGGGCACTGGACCAAGGGCACCATTGTTACTCGAGCGCAACGTTAGGTGGGGATTTCGATATCGCTTTCGTCACACCAATTCGTTTTAGTGTGAATCTGCCTGGTACATATGAATGAATGTTTTCAAAGTAAACCCGTATCATCAATAGGAAAAAAAACGGATTGGATGCATATGTCCCTTTCCCTTTGGACGATAAAACCATGCAAGTGCTGTATCAAGTATAACTCACGAAAATCTTGTTAATTTTGTCAACTTTTCAACTTTTTGGCATCCCTGCTTTCAATAAAAAAAAAATCAAGGTACTATCACTTAAATATAATAACTCCTTATGCCCCCCTTCTGGATACCATCTTGATAGGATACCGTCTCTGCTTTAAATAAAAAAAAATTAATTAACTTATTGGCACCCCTGCTTTAAAAAAAATCGAGGTATTATCATTTAAATATGTTAGCTCAATACCCCCCTCCCCCCCTCTGGATACCACCTTGATAGGATGCCGTCTCTGCTTTAAATTAAAAAAAAATGAACTTTTTGGATCCCTGCTTTCAATAAATAAAATTTCGAGCTATTATCATTTAAATATAATACCTCCCTACCCCTCCCCCCTCTGGATACCACCTTGATAGGATACCGTCTCAGCTTTCATTAGAAAAATAATTTACTGAATAATTAACAAGGTCACTATATGGTTCAAACAAACACGCAAAATAACGTTAAACAGCTTAGTGTTACTTGAAAAAAAAATTGAGGGTATGAGTAAAGGGGTACAAAGACAACAACAAAATGTCGAAATTATTCAGATATACCTCAAATTATTGGAAAACTGAGTGATAGATTCGCCATGGCATTCCATAAGATCCAAAGAATCTAATTAAAAGGGAGCACACACAAAAGCCAAATAAGGCCAGTAGCCTATGAGAAATCGCAAAATACCCAAGACAATGAACAAGTCCTAATGGGGGGGGGGCCTGGGTCTATCAAAATATTTCAATGGTTTCCCAGGGAATTTGATATCATTTTCTTCTGTCTCCACTTTAAATGAAAAAAATAAGTATCTTTTTGGCATCCCTGCTTTCAATAAAAAAAAATGAGGTATTATCATTTAAAAATGATAGCCCCCTATCCCCCTCCCCTATAGGCAATAATTTACAATTTATTTATGAATCATATTTTTGGGGTAACTTCCGGTTCAATCTTTAATTCCCCAACCTTGTACATAGCTTAGTCTATAGCTAAATTTTGTCTCAACCGAAGGCTGTTTTTTTTTTTGGGGGGGGGGGGGGTAAAAATGTTCCAGAAAGAAGATTGTATTTTCTATCAGGTGTTCTATAATTGAGTATTAAACATTAAGAAAATCTTATCTAAAAACAGCAAAAAAAAAATCTGCAAACTTACAATTCAGCTGTAGAAACAATCTGTCGGCTGTCAATTTCAAAATCCAACAAAAGGCTGAAGCTGTATAGTAGTGAATGCGTTCTATAATTCTATTCAACTTGAAAATAAAATTCTTGACTACGAATGATGTAAGAAATAGCAATTGGGAAACTGTATTCGAAATGATTTAAACTCATTTCATAAAGACGATACTTTTTTTGTCAACATATGAAGAACTGTGTATATTTCAATATTTGCAATAGCATATTGTATCTGTCTGGTTTTTATGCAAAGTAAAAAAGAGACGAAAATTAATGAACAAGAGATTAGTGAAGAATTATAGCATACAAAGTAATATTTGGCAGGGAAAGTCACTGGTGATAAATCACTAGGGGTGGCACCGTGATTGCGTGATTTTCGGGGATTCGGGGAACCAAATTTTTTTTGGGGGTGACGCATAGATTTTCGGGAAAATACCCGAAAATACGGGGATAGTGCAACCTCTGCTTGATTTCTAATCAGAAAAATCGAAATACTTAACCACACGAGAAGAAAAAGCTCCGACTTTGCGGTTGACGCAATAAACAATTGCCGCGAAAATAATTTAAAGTCGACCGAACGCCACCGCCTCTGCCGGCGGCGGCGTGCCTGCGGCGCGCCGGCGGCGTCACGACACTTCGGCGGCGTTCGACCAGGCCTCTCGTTGGCGGCGTTCGGTCGATCCGCCGGCACTGCGCCGGGGTCTAAATCCAAAGGTGTGGAGGGTGGGAGGAGCTAGTTGCTTGGATGGTGGGAGGAGCTTTTTTCACTCTGGGAAAAGGAACTAAAACGTTTAATTTCAATTCAAATTAACCCTCTCTGAAGTTTATACGAGCATACCTTCCATAAGAATCATATATGCCCCCAGAGCAATACGTACAACGCCTGCCCCGGCCCTGGGGAGGGAGGTGTCGACACAGGAGTTTTTCTTATCTGATCTTTGAACTGTTTTAACGAAATGACCATACGTAAAGGAGTTTTTGTTATATGATCTTTGAATTTTTTTAACAAAATGGCTACCTTAAATTTTGTATCAAATTTATTTGGGGGAAAAGGGCTTAAGGGGGGGGGCAGTTGCCCACCGATCACTTTTGATTCTACAAAAGGGCACTAGAACTCTCGATTTCCAATCGAATGAGCCCCCTTTGAACTTTGTACGACGACCCCTTCTATATGAAGTGCCTCTGGGAAAAAAATCAATGGAGTGTGGGGGGAGACCAGCTGCCCTTCAATCTTTTTTTACCCTTAAAAAGTGAAATACAACTATCAATTTCCAATCAAATGAGCCCTCTAGGAATTTTATACGAGCATCCCTTCCATAAGAACCATATATGCCCCCAGGGCATAACTTACAACGTCTACCCCCGGGCCCGGGGGGGCTGTGTCGACACCGGAGTTCTTTGTTATCAGAACTTTGAACTATTTTAACAGAATGTCTATCTCAAAATTTTTATCTGATGCACTTAGGGCGTGAAGGAGGGGGGACTAGTTGCCCTTCGATCTCTTTTGACTCTTAAAAAGTGAACAAAAACTTTCAATTTCAAATCAAATGAGCCCTCTCCAAAGTTTATACGAGCATCCCTTCCATAAGAACTATTTATGCCCATAGAGCATTACTCATAACGCCTGCCACTGGGCCCTGGTGGGTTCCGTCGACACAGGAATTTTTCTTATCTGACCTTTGAACTATTTTTAATCAAATGGCTATTATAAAAATTTTATCGGATGGGCTTGGGGGAAAAAGGTTGTGGGGGGGGGGCTAGTTGCCCTAGGATATCTCTTGAATCTTAAAAATTGAACTAGAACTTTCAATATCCAATCAAATGAGCCCCCTCTGAAGTTTATACGAGCGTCCCTTTCGTAAGAACCATATACGCCCAGGACAACACTTACAACGCCTATCCCCCGGGCTCTAGGGGGACTTTTTGATATCTAACTTTTGAAAAATTTCCAAAATACTGGCTATCTCAAAATTTTTAGTGAACGGTTTTGGGAAAAATCGTGGGGAGGCTAGTTTAACTCTCTTTACTCTTAAAAAGTGAACTAGAACTTTCAATTTTCAATCAAATGAGTCCTCTCTGAAGTTTTTACGAGCCTCCCTTTCATAAGAACCATACATGCCCTTAGAACATAACATAGAACACCTTCCCCTGTGCCCTTGGGGGTTGTATTGACACCAGAGTTTTTCTTATCTGACCTTTGAACTATTTTTTTTTTTAACAAGATGTCTATCTCAAAATTTTCATCGGATGGTTTAAAAAAAAAAGGCGTGGGGGGCTAGTTTCTCTCGGATCTCTTTTTACTATTAAAAAGTGAGCTCGAACTTTCAATATCCAATAAAAGGATCCCTCTCTGAAGTTTGTACGAGAATCCCTTTCATACGAACAATGTATGCCCCAAGGCATAACTTACAACACCTACCCCCAGGCCCTGGGGGGTTGTGACGACACCTGAGTTTTCGTAATCTGACTTTTGAGAAATTTTTA
>CM051273.1:47122866-47137866 GCA_027921565.1 Artemia sinica | reverse complement strand
AAATAGATTTTGTATACTTTTAATATTATAGTCTATTTTTGATAAAAAAAAAAAGAGCTAGAAGGAGTTCATGTATTTTTCATTTTCACCAAGGCACTTGAAATGAAGGAGTTGTAGAAACTTCAGAAGGGCTTATTTGATAGGAAAATAAAGCTTCTAGTAACCTTTGTAAGAATCAAAATTGATTGTATGTCCACTCCCTCCCACACCCTCTTATTTCCAATTCCGTCTGATTTAAAGTTTGTGCTGGTCACTAAAAACTTAACTGTAACGACAGAGGAGTAGATGAGGGGGTAGTCCCCTTATATGATAACAATCTCTGGTCGTTTTTAGTTTCAATGCTACTCCATATTCTCAGTTGAAAAGATTTGTTATTTTAATTTAATTTCAGATTGTTTTTCAAGTCATGCCGGGAAATGACTCCAACACCCTCCCCCCTGGAAAATCTTTGTCGGGAAATCCCACTCACAAGAAATTCCACCTGCGAAAAATTCTGTGGGCATTGAAATGCACTCTTTTAGGCATTTAACAGGAATAGTATCTAGATGTCAGACCGAGTTTAAAAAGACGTATAAGATATAATAATTTAATGTAGGCCTACTCAGGAAAGGATAACGTTGGAAATTTTATAATTATACTTGTAATTATATAGTTTTTAGGCTCTTAAGCATTAGCCAGGTCATTTTGCTTTAGATCTGTAAGTAAGGAGCGAACCGAGCTAATAGCACAAAACTCATAAAAAGGATATTTTTTTAACATGTATTCATAAAAAAATATAATTTTTCTGCTATTTCTGTAATAAAATAGCAGAAAAATATGAATGTGTAAAATATGAATATGTTTTTTACATATAAAAATTTGTAAAATTCATCAAGTTTAAAATTACCCTTCAAAAGCTATGAGCCTAAGACAATTAACCGGATTTTAGAAAAACGGAAAAACTCCCCAAGGGACTTAATCATCTTGATAAACATTAAACCATCAAACTTATAATTATATAGTTTATAGGCTTTTAAGCATTATCCAGGTGTTTTTGCTTTAGATCTGTAAGTAAGGAGCGAATCGAGCTAATAGCACGAAACTCATAAAAAAGGATATTTTTTTTAACATGTATTCATAAAAAAATATAATTTTTCTGCTATTTCTGTAATGAAATAGGAGAAAAATATGACTATGTAGAATATGAATATGTTTTTTACATAAAAAATATGTAAAATTCATCAAGTTTAAAATTACCCTTCAAAAGCTACGAGCCTAAGACAATTAACCAGATTTTAGAAAAACGGAAAAACTCCCAAAGGGGCTTAATCACCTTGATAAACATTAAACCATCAAACTTATAATTATATAGTTTATAGGCTCTTAAGCATTATCCAGGTGTTTTTGCTTTAGATCTGTAAGTAAGGAGCGAATCGAGCTAATAGCACGAAACTCATAAAAAAGGATATTTTTTTTTAACATGTATTCATAAAAAATATAATTTTTCTGCTATTTCTGTAATAAAATAGCAGAAAAATATGACTATGTAGAATATGAATGTGTTTTTTACATAAAAAATATGTAAAATTCATCAAGTTTAAAATTACCCTTCAAAAGCTACGAGCCTAAGACAATTAACCGGATTTTAGAAAAACGGAAAAACTCCCCAAGGGACTTAATCATCTTGATAAACATTAAACCATCAAACTTATAATTATATAGTTTATAGGCTCTTAAGCATTATCCAGGTGTTTTTGCTTTAGATCTGTAAGTAAGGAGCGAATCGAGCTAATAGCACGAAACTCATAAAAAAGGATATTTTTTTTTAACATGTATTCATAAAAAATATAATTTTTCTGCTATTTCTGTAATAAAATAGCAGAAAAATATGACTATGTAGAATATGAATATGTTTTTTACATAAAAAATATGTAAAATTCATCAAATGTAAAATTACCCTTCAAAAGCTACGAGGCTAAGACAATGAACCAGATTTTAGAAAAACGGAAAAACTCCCAAAGGGGCTTAGTCATCTTGATAAACATTAAATCATCAAACTTATAATTATATAGTTTATAGGCTCTTAAGCATTATCCAGGTGTTTTTGCTTTAGATCTGTAAGTAAGGAGCGAATCGAGCTAATAGCACGAAACTCATAAAAAAGGATATTTTTTTTAACATGTATTCATAAAAAATATAATTTTTCTGCTATTTCTGTAATAAAATAGCAGAAAAATATGACTATGTAGAATATGAATATGTTTTTTACATAAAAAATATGTAAAATTCATCAAGTTTAAAATTACCCTTCAAAAGCTACGAGCCTAAGACAATTAACCGGATTTTAGAAAAACGGAAAAAACTCCCCAAGGGACTTAATCATCTTGATAAACATTAAACCATCAAACTTATAATTATATAGTTTATAGGCTCTTAAGCATTATCCAGGTGTTTTTGCTTTAGATCTGTAAGTAAGGAGCGAATCGAGCTAATAGCACGAAACTCATAAAAAAGGATATTTTTTTTTAACATGTATTCATAAAAAATATAATTTTTCTGCTATTTCTGTAATAATATAGCAGAAAAATATGACTATGTAGAATATGAATATGTTTTTTACATAAAAAATATGTAAAATTCATCAAGTGTAAAATTACCCTTCAAAAGCTACGAGCCTAAGACAATGAACCAGATTTTAGAAAAACGGAAAAACTCCCAAAGGGGCTTAGTCATCTTGATAAACATTAAATCATCAAACTTAGTATATCAGAAAAATGTTATCAAATTCCTGAATACAAAAATGTGGACTATTGCTCCTTTTTTAGAAAAAAATAATTGGTGCTTGTATATTGTTTTTTTTTTTCTTGTGTGAACGTATCAAGCCAATAGTCCTAAAAAAATCAAAGAAAGCTCATAAGGACGGAAATTAACCACTCTAGAGCCCCTTTCCAGAAGGCGAAGAGTAAGTCATGGTAGAGAAAACGGAAAAAAACGTAAAGAAGAGAGAACCGAGGATAATAAAAGCCAGTGAAAAAACAAAGAGGACAATGCAAATATTTCGAGCAAGACCTCTACTTGACGGTCTTCAGTGCAGAATAACATAAATAAATACCGATAAAAATCTAAAGGATAATATAAAAACCAAACGTTAAAAAAAACACACTAAAATAGGGAGACCCTCTCTAAGCAATGATGAAAGGGTAACTGATTAAAAAGTACAATACTGAATGGTATTTCAATGTCTTTTAATTGTATATTTCTTTGTTCTTTACTTTCATGGCAGGCTTGTATATATTTGATTCTCTAATTACGCATTAGCATAACCATCCCGTTGATTTTTCGTTTTAAGTCATGAGGTATCACTTCCGTTTTTTATTCATTGTCATTGTCATTGTCGCGTGTCTTCAAACCGCATATCTTTTTGTTATTCACTTTGGTTTTTTATTCTTTGAGATTCTTGATGTCATATTTCTCTTAACAGTATATTTCTTTACTCTTCTTTTTTACTTTTGATTCTATCTGATTCTCATTGTTGTATGCCTTGTAACCGAATATTTTTTCTGTTCTTCTATGTGGTTTTTGACTCGTTGTGATTCTCGCTGTTGTATATCTTCTAACCGCATAGTTCTTTGCTCTTCGCTTTGATTTTTGATGAGTTGTCATTGTTGTTGTCACTTGCCTTGTAGCCACATATTTCTTTGTTCTTCCTTTGTCGACTTTTACTAATTGTGATTCTTTATTCCTCTTATCTTCTAACCCCAAATTTCTTTGTTCTTGCTGTCGCATATATTCTAACCACATATTTTTTGGTCTTTACTTTCATTTTTGATTCGTTTCGATCCTCGTTGTCACATGTCTTTCATCCGCATATTTCTTTGTTCTTTACATTCGTTTTTGACTTGTTGTAATTATCGAGATTTCTGAGGCCTGAATTCTTCAGTCAAAATGTCAATACGACAGTGATTTTTAATGCTGTCACTTATAAAGGGTACTATATCTATAATTATTCATGCAAACGAGTGCTTTTTTTAGAAACTTAAGACTATGGACTACGGATGTTCACATGTGTGACAATCCTTTTTCGAAAACTACTACTACTACTACTACTACTACCACTGCTACTAAAAACTCACTGGAGCACCAATCCACCCGAGGCCAAGAAAGCTAAGCACGCTCCTCCTCCCTTACAATCTACTCAAAGCCTCTCTCTTTACACCCTCCCAGGAAGTTCCCAAATCTCCTAAATCTTACCTTACGACATCCTCTCACCCCAACCTAAGACGACCTTCTATTCGTTTAGCCCTAGACGGTTGGCAGAAAAGGAATTTTTGGCAATCCGTCAACCTTCATCCAGAAAATATGCCCTAGCCACCTTAACTGTTCTCTCATTGTACCCCTAGAAAGTGGGATTGAACCACGCTTTTTGTACAGCCTACTGTTTGAAATCTGGTCGGCCAGTCGAGTGCCCAAAACTATCCGTAGGGATCTCTTTAGAAAAGTAAGAAAATTCATATTTGGTTGATAGCTGCCTTAGAGTTCTCATTCATGTTCAATTTCAATGCAAAATTTCCATCAATACTGCCCCCCTTTCGGATGAATTCAATTCCTTTTCTCAAAACTACGCATTTTTTCATGCGCTAATAACTTTCGCTGAACAACTTCAAAATTAAAACGTTTTACATATTTATAAACAACACAAACAATAGATTTTATTATTGCACAAAAATTATAAATTTGAACAATTTAGGCTTCTATTGACCATTGTCGTTCTTCGCCTACAGTTTTTACTAAGAACCATTTGATCCAAGGCTTTCATAAATCTGAGACAGACTACTCCTCCCTTCTTCAACCCCCGTTTTTGCATTCAAGTTTAATATTCCTATAATAATGCTACTAGAATCATAGTCATCCAAGAAAAGGTGCACCCCTCCCGATTATGCTTGGAAGTGGAAGGGCCTGAAATAGGGATGCCTCCTATGAACGCTAGCAGAAGTATAGGGGTCAATGTCTTTCGCGCAATACGAAGAGATTAAAAAATGTGTATGATTAGAAAAATGAGAAATATCTATATTTTAATTTCAATCCATACAAGGCTCCATACAAGGTAGAATTTGCCTCCTTCACTCCTGTAAAATTTCTCGGTGGCCCTCTTGATGTCTGTCCACCTCTCGACCATTTGTGCTGTTAAGCATAAGCACTTAACGTATTACGTTAGATAGAACTTTTCTTGTAATAAGAGGGTACCAATCGTCGTGAAGGACTCATAGTATTCCAAAATGTACGGGTATAAGTGTATTCAATGAATATTCCTGCGAATAAAACAAGATTAGAGATTGATTTCACCCCCTCCAACATATAAAAATAAAAGAAAATCCATTTATGTTTATCTCAATGGCCATGAAGAACGAGAGAATTTAGGCATAAAACACTTCCTAAGGCTTCAGGCACCCTACCTAGTATTTGAAAAATAGTAGTGTGTACCTAACTATATATATATATATATATATATATATATATATATATATATATATATATATATATATATATATATATATATATAATATATATATATATATATATATATATATATATATATATATATATATATATATATATATATATATATAATATATATATATATATATATATATATATATAATATATATATATATATATATATATATATATATATATATATAATATATATATATATATATATATATATATATATATATATATATATATATATATATATATATATATATATATATTATATATATATATATATATATATATATATATATATATATATATATATATATATATATATATATATATATATATATATATATATATATATATATATATATATATATATATTATATATCTATATAGGAAATCACAAGCTAAATTACTTTAGGAAATTATTTGACTGAATAATTTTGAGGGACTCCCCCAAGCCACTCAGCGCGTCACCAGGTGGCGGATAGGGGACGTCCGACAGATATGTTGGGTATCTCCATTGAGTAAGAGGCCCATTGAGCAAGGTGGGACCTATTCACTGGGGGTCCATATTAGAAACTGAGGCACCCTGGCCCGGGGGACGTAAATACTGGCAGAGGAGGAAGAAAGATCCTAGAATGTACAGTTGGCAGGGCTCATCTGCCTATGGACATATCCCGTGAATTCTAAATCTTCTCCCAGCAATCGGTTCAATTACATGGGGGAGCAGAATATCATCGTGGAGAATTCTCTATAGGTGAAAATTGCGGTAGGGTGTTGGATCCATATTTATAGACAACGGCATCTGCATATGGTGAGTAGATAAGGGATTTATCCAACCCAAAAACTCCTTTAAAAGGGGTGCTACAGCCTCATGAGGTGAGTGGAGCCGTCCCAAGTATTTCAATATTTAGGTTTAACCTAGTTCTACTCAAATCCTAGGCCTAAGGTTGGCTGGTCTTGAAAACCCTCCACCAGAAACTGATTGCTATGAAAAGCATAGTAACTGCCTAGGACGAACAATCCTTTTTTACCCAAGACACTTGCATGTCCCTGAACCAAAAATTGGCCCTGGACCCTTTGAATTTTCTTCACCAAGTTGTCCTCGATGACAAGTCTAAGAAGCGTCTACTGTTATAAATCCTATCTCAGATAGAATCGCCTGCGCCCGTCTCATTCTCAATCAAAGCAAAGCGACAGTCCTTATTTGTTATACTCCGACAAATGAAGATGTCTAAAGTCTCAACTCATTCAGGTTCAGGTTCTTTTATTTACGAACTAAATACAACTACAATATGGATATGCCTGGCTTAGAGTTTAGCTCATACTACCGGAAACCAATAACAAATAATAACAACAAAAAGATAATATATAATTGTATTTGTACACAATCATACTCTTTTGTAAATAAAAAAAAATGTATGACTTACCAAGCATCACCCCAAGCCAGCAGTCAAATGGAGAACTAACAATAACAAATTACCAAAAATAGTGAAGTCAAGCCGTGAGGAAACTCGACTAAGAGAATTTTATCACGCTGTCATCACACTTGTCATCTTGTTGGGTGACTTCAATGCCAGCGTTTGCAATAGTCACGATGTTTGGCTGTAAGTTATCGGACCAGATACTCTAGACCGTCTAAATGACAATGGATTAAGACTTCTACAACTCTGTAGAATCCGCTAATTTGTCATCTCGAACACCCTGTTTGTCAGGAAAGGCATCCAAAAATACACGTGTTACGGTAAAGATGGTCGCAAAGGAAAAATTTATCGACTTTTATCATCATCTCACAGGGATGGTGATCATGCCTTTGCAATTGTAGGACGTACGGAGCAACTGAAATCAGCAATACTGATAATTCCCTGGTAGTCACAAACGTCCGTATACGCCTCAAAGCTCATCACACAGAGCCTAGATCCAAAAAAATGATGTACCCGGCCTCTGCAAACTTGAAGTATGCTTTAGATAAGACATTGATATTTCGAATCGTTTTGATACAATTTACCGTTCATGGACTCAGAGGGGTCATGGCGTTTGATTAAAAGAACGTCCTTGACTCAGCAGATTCCATTGTTGGACCAAAAAAGCGCGTTAACAAGCAATGGATCCAGGCAGACACACTCAAAACCATAAACAAGAGATGTCAGGCCAGGCTGTTTGAAGACATACCGAACTACAGAAGACCCAGCGGTGTCCGGAACCGGTTAGTCCAAAGAGACAAGTAGCTCTTTCTAGAAGGTAAAACGAATGATCTCAAGGAAGCTACCATGAAAGTTGATGTTTGGAGCCTCTACAAACATATTCGTGATCTTACAAAAGATTATGCTCCTTCGCTTGAACCAGTTGTGTCTGTAGACAATCATCAACTCAGTGGCGAAACTGACCAGTTACACCAATGGAAGGAATACTTCTACAATCTCCTAGATGCTGATGCTTTCATGCAGACTAAAAAAGACCTTGCAAGCCTGTCAGGTAGTATTCATGAACCACCAACAGAGGAAAGTGAAACTTCCTTCACACTGGCAGAAATCCTGTCATCAAAAAAGCTTTTTAAGAGTTAATAGAGCTTCAGGAGTATGTGGAATATGGAATATCAGAAGGGCTCCTCAAGAACGCGGGGCCAGCTATACTACTCGGGTTTTTTTTTCGGTTTTTTTCCGGCATGCAGTAATGCATTGGATTGTGTTTTTTAAATGAGATGTTTGTTTATTTATTTATTGTAACCCGTTCGTAAATAAAAAAAAAATAAATAATGCTCTGGCTCCAGATGCTCTTCTCTCTAATATGGCACATACAATAGATTCCGACGGCCTGGCGTGCCGGCATCATCCTACCTTTGTGGAAAAGGAAGGGGAGCAAGAGCATCTGTTCAACCTACAAAGGGATTACTCTTCTTTTGGCACCCGGAAAGTTCTTTGCAATGGTTCTATTTAATCACAGTAGGAATTTTCTGCGAAGACAGAGGTAAATCCAACAGGCCGATTTTATACCTGAGGGTTCTATTGTTGAACACATTTTTCCAGTGCGGCAGTTGGTGGAAAAGACGAAACAATTCTGTGGAAACAGCTCATACAGCCTTTGTGGACTTTAAGGCTGCCTGCGATTCGGTAGACCGTAAATGTCACTGCTTTATACTCCACTCCTTTGGACAGCAATCCAAATATTGCCTACTCCTTGAAAAGCCATACGAGGAAACTGAAAGCTGCATTTAATGAATGAGAAGTGGAGCACGTCGTTTACCATCAAAGCTAGAGTGCGACAAGAATATGCTGTCACCCCAGAATTGTTTAATTGTGTCCTAGACCATGTCATGACTCGAAAAATTGACTGCTCTTTGGCCTCCAATTTGAAAATCGAGACCTGGCCATCGTCGACGTCGCAGATGACCTTGCGCTTGCTACTGACTCCATGCAGCAGCTGCTAGATGCTCTGAATGTCCACCAGGAAGAAATTGCAAAAGTCGGGCTTAAAGTAAATCAACAAAAAACATAAATAGTAGCAGTCAAACCACCAACTCTAATTAGACCCACGGAATTCATTACAGTTTGTGGAGCTCACGTCGAATTTGTTACTAACTTCACCTATCTTTGATTTGTGATTTCAAATAATGGCCTTGTGGACGCAGAACTGGTCAGCTGAATCGCAAAAGCTTCTTCTGTCATCAGAAGACTCAAAGCCATTTGGAGATCGCCCAATATTTCTAGGAGCACGAAAATTCACATATATAATTCATCTAAGAGCTCCATCCTGCTCTATATGGCTAAGACATGACCCCTCAAATCCATCATTTTCAGCACGATAGACGCCTGCCGGACGAAACAACCCTGTTGAATAAAGGGGCTCTGATGGGACGATTTTATGAGTGATGAAAGGCTCCACGCCCTTACTCACCAAGAACTTGGTTACGCCCGAGGGATGGACCCAGGTGGTCTATCCCTCCACCTGGGATAGACCAGATGGAAGGAAAGCCTACCAAACCTCCTCAAGATGGCCGACATTGCCAATGTCAAGGCCCTCTTCAAAGCAGCAGGTCGGTCCACCTGGAGGAGCAAAGTTGCTATGCTTTCTATGTCATTTATGGTGTTTGAATTCATTAGAATATATTCAATACAAGATCTTAATGGATTCAAAAACAGAAAACTGAATTAAAAAAAAAGAAACTGGGGAATTATGTTGAAATCAAACGAAATGAAGGAACGACATAGTACTTAGCTGAAGCACTCCATAGTCCCCCATTCTTATATATGTGCCTGTTCAATACAGTTAGTTCGCAATTAAATACCATCTCGGTATGCATCTCTCTTCTCATTTCCGAAAATAAATTATATCCTTGGAATATTGATGCCTTACAATTCCAATTTATACTTGGTATTTATTTGCGCCAAGCATACGAAAATGTTGACTGAAATATAAAAATATAAGTATATTTTCATAAATACAAAAATAAAATATAAACATAATTATATATTAAGTATATTATAAAAACATAGGAAAAGTGTATATTTGTAAATAAATATAATATTCAGTGTAATATTTTAATATATGTCTGCAAAATTGAATAGCTGCACAGACAAAGAAATGAAATACATTTTTTTTAGAAGATAGACATCTTCCTTGATATTCAATAAAAGAAAAGATACCCTCTTCCACTCATCCTCGTCATCAATTTCTGTTTCGCTTTTTTAATTACTGTCTTGTTATTGAATTTATTATCACCCCATTACTGAACACAGAGATGAAAAGATGGAGCCTACTGCCATCTATTAAAGCTAAACTTCTGGAACGGTCCAGCATCTAAAAACATATTTTGTTTAGAGAGGAAGTGTTCCAGAACTTTGCTGTTGTTATGGTGATTAATTATTAGTAATTATTTTAGTTCCAAGACAATGGATAACAAGAAATTTGGGCAATTTGTATTACTTTAAGTGCAGAACGGACTGCAATGTTAGCACTTTTTTATATATTACAAGCATTTTAGGACTTTGTTTATGACTACTAAAATAATTAATAACCCTTGATGATAACTGAATTTTGGAGCCAATATGATTGGAACGATGTTCAAATTAATGAACAATTCACGGAACTAGAGGTGATTCTTATCTTTGACTAATTAACTGTCATCTAATATTATCAATAAAACAGGTGACAGCACTAACTCGAACCATCAAAGATTCCATCTAATGACTTGACGTAAAAATAGTGTATGTATGCCTTTGTTTTTAGTTTCTAATTTTTGTTTGGTTTAATTTTAATTCATTTTCTTATTCCTAGTAAGTTTATTAATTAATTCATCCACTAATTTATCCCCCATCCAAATTAGCTATATACTCTTGTTTGGGGGAAGTTATTTCATTTTGACGTTTTGTGGTGATTTGTCAATAGTTAAATTAAATTTTGATTTAACTCACTAGTTAACAGACTACAGCTGATAGGTTTTTGGGGATATTTGTTAATCTCAATATATACAGAGAGCAATAAAGCAAACTGTTTTCCTTTAATTCCAAATTTTATTAAAATTAATTTCATTCATTATTTCAGAACGAAACAATAAGGTTCCTGTTTTTTTTTTTACCTATGGCTCGAATATTACAATTTAACTCATATTAATTTGCAGTTCTTCTGATAATGAAAATTGAATCAAGTTAAATTTGAAACATACTTAGTTATAGTACTATAGAATGTGAAAAGGAAATCTGACGTTTTGAATCGATTAAAAGGAAACTTAAACAACCAAATACATCTTAAAAAAAATAAAGCGAGAATTCAATTTCTAACAGAAAACATTTCAATGTGTAGTTATATAGTTTTTGATAAAAGCAGGTGCCAAACTGAAAAAAGAAACATGGTTGGACATTGGCAAAAACTAACTAAAAACATTTAGCCACGTAAAAAGGCATAGCTTTCCTTTGAATTTAAAATTTTGTTGGTAAATAAGAGTTTTTTAATATTTCAATTATTACTGACGAAAATCATTGTCAAGTTTAGCTAATTTGACATATTTTTAAAGTTCAACGTGGCAACACTGGCGAAAATGTGGCACTGACTGATAAGTTTCATAGATGTTGAAATAATAAAAAAAGAAAACTTTAAAAATTACGGTTCTCAGGTGCGAACAAACCTAAAATGGGTTTAGGGGAGGAATGGCGTTTTCAATTTGTTGTCCCTGGCGCTTTGAGATAGTTACTTTTTTATTTTTCTAGGTTTATTAATTTAGCCTGAATAGTGCCAAAATATTATTGATCAGGAAGTTTGGGATAGCCAATCATTGAAGAACTTCTATGGGCTACATGTGAAGCCTTTCGGCTTCTAACAACGTACCGACTGGTGGTGGTTTATTAGTTCCGAAACTCTCATAAATTTAAAAACGGACAGTTGATATAGACAACCAATTATCAGCTTCGTTTAAAGAGGCAAAATTTGACAAAAGGCTAAAAACAGATGTAAAACAAATAAAGCTAATTGACATTTAAACTTTTTTTAATGCAACTTTTTTCTAACTATGGTAGTGGTATTGAGGAGGGGGGAGCTTGTAACCCCTTGATTTTTTCACCCCCTAGATATTGAAAACTAAATTTCTCCCCCCTAGACATTGGAAAAAAAACACTTTGCCCCCCTCACTCGCTCTTACAATTTTCATGAATTGATACCACTGAACTATGAAGAAGGTTTCTTGATAGTTGTAATATAATAAAGAAATCATACTCTATTTTAATTATTCGCATAATTGTGGGGGGGGGGGTCTGTATTCAGGCAGTAGACATGAATGATTTTATTTTTTCGACTTTGGACGTTTTTGCATAAACTGCAACAGATTTCAGAAAATTTCCAAGGCTCGGATATTAAAGCCCCGCCCTTCCACACTTAGAGCTTACTTTTGATCAAGTTTGTGAGTTAAAGTCCATTAAGCATACTTATTTTAGCATTCCGATTGCATTTCAAGTTAAAAGCTAAAAAAATGCAAGAAAGTTGGAAGTTAAATATGAAAGACATTGCAATTATTTTTTTTTTTATTTCCAATTATTTTTATTGAAATACCGTAGCGTTAAGTTTCCTGCTTGGTATTTGAATCATTAGTTGTCTAAATACCAACATTTAGTTATTCCACTAAACACAGATTCACTTTTAATTAATGACTCGCGAATTTATTTTCCTGCGTTACACATATATTGTCATACATAAGTTTCTTTTTAGCCCTCTGGTTAGAAAAGTTTTCTGGGAAGAGTTTAAATATTTTAGCTAGAAAAAATTGTAACAGTTACTATGTGTAGTGGGATTAAGTCCACAATCAAGTCACTGAAGAAAATGCCCCTCATCCAGGCGGATTCACCTACGAACTCACTAACGCTGGATCGAGTGAGATAATCGATGTGTGCCACACTATTGTGGCTGCGGTATGGAAAACTGACCACGTTCCCCGACAGTGGGACAAAGCTGCTATTGTTCTTATTTACAAAAAAGGATCAAAGAAATAGTGCGGAAGCTACCGTCCAATCAGCCTCACGATCTATCTGTCACGTGTCCTGACAAAAGTTCTACTTCGACGAATACAAGCAACAACTGCTATTGCCACAGGAGAATATCAGGCCCACTTCCGCCCTGAAAGATCCACAATCCATCAGATGTTCGTCGTTCGAAAACTTATGGAGCGTTACATGGAATTCAACCAAGAAATCTACCAAATATTTGTTTGTTTCCGTTAGGCAGTTAACCTGATATGGCGCAAAGGACTCTGGCATATGCTTGTTCAATATGGGATCCATTATAAGATAGTCCAGATCATCAAAAGTCTGTGTAACCAGTTTCAAGGCCAAGTAATAATCATTGATGGGCTGTTAGAAGAGTGCATAACTTCATCAGGAGTGCTTCAGGGTTACATCTTATCGCCACACCTCTTCAGCCTCTTTCAAAATACAATTCTATGATTATACATTTGGGATATGGCGTTACTGGCAATCTTACCTACACTGATGGTATTGATATGCTAGTAAATTCTTCACAAGAACTGCAGGCACAAGCTCACAAACTCTAAAATGCGAATGCCTTTCAGGATGGAGGTAGTTTCAGCAAGATCAAAGTCATAGTAACTACGAGCCATGAACTAGACAACCAACCCATTATCACCATAGGTGGGACACAGGTTGAAACGGTTATACATTTCTTGTCCTTAGTAAACTACTCTCCTTTGATAACTGCCATAGCTGTGATGTGAAATGGCACCTCCGAAGACTAGGAAGCCTCGAGAACAGTAACCATATATCCAACAAACTAAAAATGCACCTATTCAAAAGTTTAGCAATTCTCATAGCTATGTGTGAATGCAAAACATGGACACCGAAAACCGAAGACTATGTTTGGCTTTCAAGGGGAGATGTCTCCATCGGATTGTTAGAATCAAATACGCCGACCACATCACAAATATAGAAAACACTAAGGGGTCCAGTCGACTGAAATCATTCTCGGTAATATCAAGAAACAGCAACTACGCTGGTTCGGCCAAATCAAGCGAATGGACCTAAGCCGCCTCCCGAAAATAGCACTTGAAGGATCTCTGCATGGCCTTCGTCCATGAAAGCGATGGATAGATAACTTCAATTTCGACAACCTCAAATTAGCCCAGTTATCAGGTACGTACTTGATAGAAGAAAGTACCAAGCCCTTGCGCAAAAGCTAGCAGGAGGAGTGCCCCCAAGTTTCCAACGAGGATGGTTGGGACCTAAGTAAGTATGTAGGTGATAATTGTAGCAGTAATAATACTAACAGCAGTATGAACATATCACCTCTTGTTTTTTATAAAGTCCCCCTCAACATACGCTGGAAGTTTTAACTTAATGCCCTAAGCAGTTCCTGGGACGTTACTTCTACTTTCTTTTGACAACCTGCATGCACATATACTTAATTAGTTCAATAACCTCTGAACATTCACTGAAATTTTACTTTAATACCCTTAGCTTGAAGGATCTCTTGAAAATTGCACTTGAAGGATCTCTGTATGACCTCCGTCCATGAAAGCAAATGATAGATAACTTCAATTTTGACAACCTGAAATTAGCCCAGTTATCAGGCACGCACTTGATAGAATAATGTACCGAGCCCTTACGCAAGAGCTAGGAGGAGGAGTGCCCCCAAGTTTCCAACGAGGATGGTTGGGACCTAAGTAAGTATGTAGGTAATAGTTGCAATAATAATAAAACTAATAGCAGCATGAACATATCACCTCTTGTTTTTTATAACTTCCCCCTCAACATACGCTGGAAGTTTAAACTTAATGCCCTAAGCAGTTCATGGGACGTTGCTTCTGCTTTCTTTTGACAACCTGCATGCACATAGATTTAAGTAGTTCAATGACCTCTCAAAATTTACTAAAATTTCACCTTAATACCCTTAGCTTTACAATAAGTAGTAGTAGCATTAGTAATAGTAATAATAGCAGTATTAGTAGTAGTAATAGTAACAGTAGTAGTATTATTGTAAGTTTCAACTTAATATTCCAAGCCGTTCCTAAGGTACTGCTGATGC
>CM051273.1:46927866-47117866 GCA_027921565.1 Artemia sinica | reverse complement strand
AGGCCCTCAAGCAGCACCGCACGAATGTGAAAAATGACTGTTTAGAGAGAGTAATTAATGATCCAAGTCTTCTATGGAAAAACCGCATGAAAGATCGCCCAAACACGCCTAAGTCCATGCCTAATGATCCAAATGACTGGCAAGCTTACTTTACGAACGAATTTAGTGCCCCGAATCCTAGTATAGCTAGACCGTATATTGAACAACTTGTATCTGTGCTATCAAACTCGAGTTTTCCGGACTTTTCCGTATCTGTTTTGGATGTAACTGTAAATGCCTATAGACTGAAAAAGAAAAAATCACGTCGAGTTGACGGTTTGTGTGCACTTCACCTTCTGAATGGTACTCGTCTTTTGTATGAAATGCTAACAATGTTTTACCAGATAATATTCGTAGTCGGTTTGATATCCGATGTTTTCTGTACAGGAGAACTTACGCCCGTCCTGAAAAAAGGGAAGTCAGCTAACTTATGCTCCTCGTATCACCCAATTACTGCATCACCAGTTTTATGCAAGCTTCTAGAAATGCTTATATTGTCAAATGTTAGACACTGTTGCCAAATGCCAAACCACCAGTTTGGTTTTACGGTGGGGCTCGGTTGCGTTGATGCGCTGTTCACCCTTGCTGCTATTTTGTCTGATTCTGAGGCAACGGGTGATCCACTAGTTATTGGCTCTTTTGATGTGAGCCGGGCTTTTGACTCTTCAGTGAACACGCAAGTCCGTCTAGAAGCATATAAGCAAGGGCTAAATTTGTGCATTGTCGGAGTATTACATAATATGTACAATAACCTTAGAGCGCAAATCAAAATACCCTCAAATCTGGTTGAATCCGTTGTTGCACCAGTCCGTAAAGGAGTCAGGCAAGGTTCAGTTTTGTCTCCGAGTTTGTACAACAATGGTGTTCTGCCGGCACAAGCCCAAGTAGCTACTTCACGTGTTTCAAAGGGGATAGATGTTTCATTGATGACGTGTGCTGACGACTTGCTTAATTTGAACAGGTCCGCTGATCGACTATCGAAGTGATGTGTTGAACAGGGAATAGAATAACGTAGGTTTTCGTTTAATGTGTCAAAATCTGCCATCTCATTTTTCAATGGGGAGCAGTGCGAAGAAGAAATCCAATTGGGCGATTCAGTTGTGAAACCATCTGAGAATATTGCTTACCTTGGTTTACCAATCGGTCGAAGCCTCCACTCCACCGGAACGCTGCTTATACGCCACGTAAAATTGAAAATCCAGATTGTGTACAAGTTAATTATTGGTAATAGTCAATACTACTACTACTAATAACTCACCGCAGCACCAAGCCGCCTGAGGCCAACACAGCTACGCACGATCCTCCTTCACCCCAAGCTATACAGAGCCTCCCTTTTTACACCCGCCCACGAAGTTCCCATTTCCTTTAAATCTTTCTTTATGACGTCCTCCCACCCCAGACGGGGACGACCTGCTTTCCGTTTAGCCCTAGATAGTTGGCCGAAAAGAACAATCTTCGGCAATCTGTCATCCTTCATCCGCACAACGTGCCCTAACCACCTCAACCTTTCTTTCATTATAGCCCTAGAGAGTGGTATTGAACCACATTTTTCGTATAACCTATTGTTTGAAATACGGTCAGTCAGCCGGGTTCCCAGAAGAATCCTTAAGCAATTTCTCTGGAAAAGATCTAGCAAATCTTCATCCGCTTTTCGGAGCGTCCATGCTTCAGAGCCATATTTGACCACTGTCATCACTGTAGCTTCTAATATTCTAATCTTGGTTTGCAGACTTATCTTCCTGTTCTTCCAGACTTTTTTTAACTGTGAAAAAACACCCTGAGCCTTGGCTATTCTATTTTTAACATCTTCACTGCTCCCACCATCTTTACTAATAATACTACCAAGGTAAGTGAAGCTGCCCACCTGATCAATCTTTTCATTACCCAACGTCACCTTTTCATCTTTACTTATTCCTAGCCTTAGTGACTTAGTCTTCCTAACATTAATTTTCAAACCAATTCTAGCACCCTGAACTTGCAAAACCTCTAAAACTTCATTCATTTTGCTCACACTTTCATCTAGGATGCTTAAATCATCAGCATAATCCAAGTCCAGGAGATTTTTTCTCCCCATTTGATTCCGTGGTCTCCCATCGCCTTTCCTGTGCTCCTTAAAACAAAGTCCATCAAAATAATCCATATAAAGGGGGATAGAACACAGCCCTGCTTAACTCCTGATTTAATACAAAACCAGCTGCTAACCTCATTTCCTACCTTAACCGCAGCAGTGTTATTCTCGTACATAGCACTAATCACTTTAATGTATTTGTCTGGTGTACCATACAAGGATAAAACCTTTAATAAAACTCTTCTATCAACAGAATCGAACGCTTGCTTGCAATCTATAAAACTGAGGACCAAAGGTGTTTGAAAACTCAGGCACTTCTCAATTATTAGCCTATGAAAGATCTTAAGCCGAACTGGCCAGCCATGACAAAAAACCAACAAAGAGAAAAATCTCTAAAAAAAAAACAAACAAACGAGACTGTGGCCAGTGGAGAGAAAAGAAAACAACAGAAACAAAACAACTGAATAATAATTATTCAGTTGCGAAATAATCCTTTTGTTAGCTATTACTGAAGCAAATCGTTTTGGTCTATCAGGTAAAATAGTCCCCTGGTGATTATTTAAAATCTTTACTCCCTTATTGACTGTTGATTCACTCTTTAGAAGGTTATCGTAAATTGGGTCAATATTTAAATTACCCGTGTCCCTATTTATGGAAAGGTTAGCAAACATATGTTTTTTAATTTCTATGGCTTCCCTGGCCCATTGGGTGTACCCCTTATCATTAGGAATAGCCAAGGCTTCATCAAATTTTACAAAACGATCTGGTTGAAGCCAAATATGCTCTGCTAAAGCTGAAACGAAAGTTTCTGGAGGCTTGCTTAATTGTAGGGTTTTTTCTATTGAGTTTCGGTGTTCAATAAACATTTGGCTTCAACCAGATCATTTTGTAAAATTTGATGAAGCCTCCTCCATGACGATTAATGCAAAATTATACATCTCTGTACATGGGCGTACGGAATGGGGGAGGGGCATTGGGGGAACATGCCCCCCCCCTAACTTCAAATTTACACTAGATATGGCTGAAAAAGCAGATGGTTGAAAAAGCGGCTGAGAAAAGGTAGATGGCTAAAAAAGCAGTTGATAAAATATAGATGGTTGAAAAAGCTGCAAATAAACAGATGGAATGACAGAATAAAAGTCGAACAAGAAGCAATTATCCATAATGTCTTGGAAAGACTTAGCTCTAATCCAAGAAGACTGATCAATCCTGAAGCTTACTGATGATTTATGATTTTTGATGATTACTTACTAATAAAGATTTCATAGATATGATAAAACTTGCTGGCAATGTAAGGTTTTGTGAACTGCCAATAGTCGCATAACTTCAGCCCCCCGCCCTTCATCACAGAATCCGCAGCCCCCCCCCCCCCTTAGAGAAGAAACTACGTACGCCCATCCCTCTGTACGTAATTTTATCAAGCCGCGAATGAAAAAACTTTAGTTCTTTCAAAAAAAGAAGATTAAAATTAAATCAGTTTCAGTTAAATCAAGCTTAGAATAAATGTCTAATTTAACCGTTTTCTTTGTATGGACTACCTGCATCTTTAGAATCGACTGCTTCACCACGCGGTATTACTGCCTCTGAAACTGGAAAGCTCAATAGTTTCTGATTATTTTAAATCAATTAGTTATCACAGAATTTTCACTCTGTGGCTTTAAAGCACCCACTGGGCCAACATTGTCGTTTCGCGCCTCAGAATTGAAGAAAATACCTCTCTATTATGGCACAATATTTTGTTGTTTCTTATACAGGTGAGTAGAACTTTCAATTTTCTTTCTAATGAACATTATTAAGGGAGAATATGGGATGGGGGAGAATTATCTGTTGGGAATTTTCCGTGGTTGGAGGAATTTTTCGAGGGGAATTTTTCACGGTGGGGCATTTCCCGGGGGGTAACTTCTGGGGGGATTTTCTACAGATTAAATTTTTTGGGGGATTTTCTGGAGGAGGCTTTTCTGCAGGAAGGGGACAATTCTCCGGAGGGGAATTCTTTGCAATGTTTCTCCTCTTTTTTGAAAATCAAGCAAATATTCTCAGGCTCTTTGCTTTTGATGGGTAAAATTAAAGTTTCGTTAAACGAACTGTTTGACTGTCAATTAAGCTAGAAGTTGAAAAATATTTTCTCTTAGATTACCGAACAACAACACAAATTTGTTTGATTCAGCTAATTATTGTTTATTAGCATGCTTGAACTTGGACTGCTGAGAACACGCAATGACGTATGCCAAAGCTAGTAAAAATTACATAGCTAATTAATTAATGTTTCTAAGATCAATAACGTACCATAAATGGGACATGTCTAAAACTTTCTAATCCAGAGTAGCGCAAAACTTATACCCGAACAGTGGTGTCTATTGAGAAAATTTAGAAGTGGAGGGGGGTATGCTTTCCAAATTTAGAGGGGTGGGAGCAATTTTTTTTTTTCAATGAAATTACTACAAAAAGATGGTTTTCAGTGAAAATACCAAAAAAAGGTGTTTTAAAAGTCTAGGAATGTGGGAGGGGCAAAAAAATCCAGTGGTGGTAATTAGCACTTTGAAATTGACTCTTCTGTACCCAATACCAAGCCAAACTAAAGTCACAGTTTTATAAGACTGAACATGCCAAATTAAAAATTATTATCATACGAGTATATTAATCTTAAACTGAAAAGGAAGAAAATGAAATTTTAGTCCTTATGTCAGGACTAGGAAGATTTCAATGGGATCATTTAAAAATATTTCTTCAGAAAATAAATATGGTAATCTTTATAATCTCCAATTGGATTCAGTAGGTGCAACTAAGGTTCTAAAGTTACTTGCCATGAGTAATTTCATATGCTGTGCTCTGTTCAACATTGGTCATTGTTGGAGCATTCTATCAAAATTATTAACTAATAATTTTCAATTTGATTATTAGCAGTTCAAAATTATTAGCAAATAATAACGTTTCCTTGAGCTAACAAAGAATTATTAGCTAACAAAGTTAAGAAATTTCTATTACAAATCAAATGGTTGTTGACATAGTTTTTTGATATTTTGAATTAAGATCATCTTGGTGGAAGTGAATAAGAACTTGAGAGCGATGGCTAAATAGAGTAAAGCCAAGACAGATGGTCTTTTTGAGAGGCAAATATGGCATAACTTTTTCAGAATTGTATAAAAATGATTCATTTAACTTGTTGATAGACAGTCTATCATCCATCCTAGGGCATAACTACGGTAGATAGGCATAGAGTAAGGATAATACAACAGGGTGACTAGTTTCTATGCAGTAAGTAATCTTAGAGAATCCAAAATGTTCACTAATTTGTTCGGAACCGAACTAGCAGAGTGGTTAGCGCGCAAGACTTGCAAGTCTGTGACTGTAAGGGCATGGGTTTGAGTCCAAGTGTCTCTTGTTATTTGGTTTGGACAGCTGTCGACTGAAGGACAGCTACACACTGTCGACTGAAGGGCTCTGAAATGGAAATGAGCACGGCCAGTTGGGACTGTAAAATTTAGTGACTCATACTTTATCTTTTTACCTCAGTTCGTTCGTTGGTTTCCAGCAAATATTTTCAGAAATAGGTAGTATAGTGGGTTATGCTGATTTTTTTTTTCAAGTCCTTTTTGGGTTTTATTTACTGTTTTAATGTTTTAATTTCTTAATTAATCAGAAATCTATCCATAGAGCTTGAATACTCTTTTTAATTTACTAAATCCTTAAATTAAAGGATAGTCTGTATTTTTAGTGACGAAAAAATATCTTGTATTGTGGACATTGTTATTCTACTTTCTACTTTAGAAGTTTGTTATTCCTTTATAACACTTCAATAACTGTAATTAGTAAGGTCAACCTTAAGCCCATTGAAAGCTAGTTAAATCATCTGGAACACACTCCCAGAGCCTGCACGAAGCTGCCACTTGTTTGGTATCTTCAAAAAGAATGTTAGAAAGTTTCTTGCTAATAATTAAGTTTTTTTTCCGGTTTCCCTTGGATTTGATGTCTATGAATTGAGTTAAGTGTTTTCTTTTTTTTCTTTTTTTTAGCTGGTGAATTATTGCACTATTATCTTGCCTAGGTTTTGTTTTTTGGGAGTTTTGAGGGGGGGGGGGTGAAATTATTTGTATTTTGTTTGTATTTATTATTTAGTATATTAGTAGATTTAGTTTATTGCATTTTCCTCCTGTGATCCCTCCTGGCCATGAAGTCTTACGGGAGAGACTATATTGAAGTTGATTTTGTTACGTGAGGTTATTGTTGTTGACCTATGTTATGTTTCAGAAATAAATCTTTTCTTATAGTGAAGTGCTTCTGAGTGAGATTTCTTACTAAGCATAAGTTACTGCTGCTTTTTAACGAAGATCTCCCCCCCCCCCCCCTAATGACCCTCGTTTTAACCGAAAAATACACTGAAGTTTCGACCGCAAAATGTGTATTTTTTTCAATTTATATGACCTTTTTTGTGAAATGAATGTAGGGAGTAAGTGCACAATCCTAAATCAAACATTAGTTTGAGTTTTACCCCCCTCGTTTCTCTAGGGCTAAATTTCCGGTGATGCACATGCTTATAGTATACTTTCTACCCACCTTACATATTTAGTAAAATGCCACTTGCACAGCAGTTTTCACTGTGGGGATTAAAGAGGGTTAAATTTATAATTCCTGTTCATTTTGAGGTTAAATCTACCCTTGAAACTGACATTAAAACCCTATTTCCACTTAAACGCTTCTGTTATTTGAAGATGAAAAACTAATTTCGTGATTTTGCTTGGTGTTTACCAGTTAGAATTTTACAGTACCGATTGCATTGAAAAAAACGTTATTCCCCTTTAACTTATAATAGGTCTCTACATTTTTGAAAACTGCAATTATCACAAAATTTACTTTTGCTTATTTCAAAAGTATGAATATTTGAGGAATTACCACATTTTTCCACGTGTTACCATGTTTGACCCTGAAGTAAATAAGCAAGATTAACGTTTATATAACTTTTAAATAAGCTTTAAATAAACTTTATTTAGCGTTAAATAAGATTAACGTTTAAATAAGCAAAGTTAACGTTTTTTGTTTGTAAAAAGTCAACACCAACAATCCATTAATTCCCTAAGAAAACTGTATCTTCAGATGAAAAATCTACCTTCTTAAGGTACTTCGTATTGTATCTTTTTCATTTTCGACATAATAAGTGAAATTAGGTATTTTTTCAAGACCAAATTATTTTTGTACCTTTTTCTTAGCTTTTTTTTATGAGTTTTTACCCACCTTTCCTTTTTAAATTCGACCTCACTACTATCAAAAACTGCAAAACAGCACATGGTGGTCTTTTTCATTAAAACTTGGAATTTTTTTCTTTATTCTGAATTTTCCAAATTTTATAAGATAAATCAAGTTGTGCAAGGTTCCACTTAACCAATCAAAACTATTAGATTTCATTACCACTGTCCTTAGTACTTTGAAGACTGACATATCATATTACACTTGAAGGGGAACCACACAATCGGTCTTATACGATCATATCAAGTATCACATTTCAGCTCGATTCAATAGTTTCTTCCTCAATTCTTTTAAAACTAGACCAGAATCAAAGGGGAATTGTGTGAGGTTTCCTTAACTAATTATCCTGTTGAGAGGGGATATCACGGAATTTCACCTAGCTCCAGGTGTATGCGTCTAAATAGATGATATTCAGTATGTCGCGGAAACAAAAACATAGTTTGTCCTAGAAACTTGAGGAATTAGTAAGGACATGGACTTAGTTCAATGGCTTTTTCTAGTTAACCGTGTCTTAGGTAAATTTTAAAACCGTATTTTAGTAATATACTCTTTTGTATACCGATAAAATTTTTTAGTAGGATGGTCAGTGAAGTACGAAGGAATTTGCTCGTTTTTAATTATGTTCCCTGCAAGTTTTATGCATATTCCCTTCAATATTTTTTATAAAGTAATAAAAATGTTCCTCAATCTGTTGAAGATTAATTAAAAAAACTTTTCCAACAAAATAAGTTTTTTTTTTAAAGTAAAGAACTCCATTAAACCAAAATCAATAAAAATAGAATCACAACTACCACAAATCAGTATCAATAAATACAAGAAACCCGACACAAGCAGAAAATAAAATAAAGAAGAGAACTCAAAACGAGTAGTAACGAGTAATATGAGTAGGGTTCGAAACCCCAAGCTTTCTAAAAGCCAGAATATAATTTGTACTTTGCTGAAAATAATTCAAATGCATTTACTGAAAAAATCTGCATTGTCAGTTTAATATACATATGCTGATATTTATTCCTTAAAACCTTAACTGATTTTTGATTTCTTAACGTTAGAAAAGTGAAAATATTTAAAAGATTTTTTTCAGTTCAGTACAAATTTTATTCTGGCTTTTAGAAAGCTTGGGGTTTAAAACCCTACTCATATTAATTTCTGCTCATTTTAAGGTAGACTCTTATTTATTTTAATTTCTGTTTACATTGGGGTTCATTTATTTATTGATACTGATTTGTGGTAGTTGTATCCTTGGTAGATTATTTGATTCTATTTGTGTTCATTTTGGTTTAATGGGGTTCTTTATTTTTTTTAAACTTATTTTGATTGAAAAAGTTTTTTTGATTAATTTCTGTTTGTTTTATATTAACATAGTCTTTTTCAGGGAGAAAGAATGAGCCTCTTCTACAGTTAAACAATCTTTCCTTCAATAAAAACCTTAAATATCCCCTGGGCATAGCTTACAACACTTGCATCCAATCTCTGGGGATTGTTTCAACCCCAAAGGCATTGTTGTATGATATTTAGACCATTTTGAATAGAATAGCCATCTCAAATTTTCTATTAGATGCATTTCGGGACAATAAGACGTGTGTGTGTGTGGGGGGGGGAGGGGGTAGCTGCCATCCGATAAACTTGACTCTTAAAAAGAATACTAGAGCGTCTGATAACCAATCCAATGAGCCCCCTCCAAATTTTATATGACCACGCTTTCTATAAAAACCTTATATGTCCCCAGGGCATAACTTACAACCATTACCCTGACGGATAGGGGTTTTGTTATCCTCAATGACGTAATTTCCAGAATTTTCTGATACGTTGAACAAAATGGCTATCTCAAAATTTAATTGGAAGTGTTTGGGAAAATTATGGGCGTGGGGGGGGGGGTCATTTGCCCTTTGATAACTTTCTAATAATTAAAAAGACACTAGTCTTCTTATTTTCCAATCAAATGAGCCCCTTTTGAAACTTCTACGACAAAACTTTCTATAAAAAACCTGATATAGCCCAAAGGCATAACTTATGACCCTTGTCCTGAGGGCTATGGGGAGGGGGGGGGGGAGGGGAGAATTGTCATCCTCAAAGATATAATTTCAAGACCTTTCAACTACGTTGGAGAAAATGACCGTATCAAAAGGTTGATCGTTAATGTTTGGAGAAATGATGGGCGAGGGGGGGGGGAGATTCTCCCTCCGAATACTTTCGGCTATTAAAAAGGGCAATAGCCCTTTCAATTTACAATCGAATGAACCCTTTTTGAAATTTTTACGACAACGCTTTCTATATTATATGCCCCCAGGGCATAACTTAAAACCTTAGCCCCAAGGGCTGTGGGGGGGGGGGGGGGGTTGTCATCCTCAAAGACCTAATTTCCAGAACTTTCGACTACGTTCAACAAAATGGGTATCTCAAAATTTTTATTGGATATGTTTGGGGAAATGGTAGGCGTGAGAGGGGGTTAATTACCCTCCAATCACTTTCGACTATTAAAAAAGGCACTAGCCCTTTCAATTTCCAATCGAATGAGCCCTTTTTAAAGTTTTTACAACATTGCTTTCTATAAAAATCTTATATGCCCCCTGGGCATAACTTACAACCCCTGCCCGTAGGGCTGTGGGGGGTTGTGATCCTCAAAGACATAATTTCCAGAAACTTTCAACTACGTTGAAAAACAATGGCTAGCTCAAAATTTTGATTGTATATGTTTGGGGAAATGGTGGGCGTGAGAGGGGGCTTGCTGCCCTCCAATAATTTTCAACTATTAAAAAGGGCACTAGCCGTTCAAATTTCAAATCTAATGAGCCCTTTTTGAAGTTTCTACTACAACTTTTTCTATAGTACTCCTGAGATGCCTTATTGGGAATTAGCATTAACACAGTGCATTTTGATTTAATCTTATGGCAACATTTAGTTTTTAAACATAAAGGCAAATGGGAGGGTGGGCGTGGGAGGGGGATTAGTTTCCTTCCAATCACTTTCGACTAATAAAAAGGGCATCAGCCCTTTCTATTTTTCATCGAATGAGCCCTTTTCGAAGTTCCTACGACAACTCCGTCAATACAAAGTGCCCTGGTCCAAACAATAACAACAACAACAAAAAATACATTATACGCACATCAACCTTTACTATAAAAATTTCCAGCCTTCCAATCACTTTCGACTATTAAAAAGGGCACTAGGCCTTTCAATTTCCAATCGAATGAGCCCTTTTTAAGTTTCTACGACAACACTTTCTATAAAACACCTTATATGCCCCCAGGGCATAAATTACAACCCTTATCATTAGGGCTGTGAGTTAGGTTGTCATCCTCTAAGACCTAATTTCCGGAACTTTCAACTACGTTAAACAAAATGGCTATCTCAAAACTTTTGATTGGATGTGTCTGGGAGATGGTGGGCGTGAGAGGAGCGTTAGTCGCTCACCAATCACTTTCAACTATTAAAAAGGCACTAGCCCTTTCAATTTCAAATCAAATGAGCCCTTTTGAAGTTTCTACGACAACGCTTTCAATAAGAACCTTATAAGCCCCCAGGGCATAACTTACAACTCTTGCCCTGAGGGATGGGGGGGGTATCACCCTCAAAGATCTAAGTTCCAGAACTTTATGCAACGTTGAACAAAATGGCTATCTGAAAATTTTTATTGGATGTGTTTGGGGGAATGGTGGGCGTGAGAGGGGGGTTAGTTACCCTCCAATCACTTTCAAACTATTAAAAAGGGCACTAGCCCTCTCGATATCCAATTGAGTGAGCCCCTTTTGAAGTTTTTACGACAACTCTATCTATAAAAACCTTATATGCCCCCAGGGCATAACTCACAACCTTTGCCCTGGGGGCTCTGGGGGATTTGTCATCCTGAAATACTAAAAAACTAATTTCCTTAAATACTAATTTCCAGAACTTTCAACTACGTTGAACAAAATGGACATCTCTAAACTTTGATTGAATGTGTTTGGGGAAATGGTGGGCGTGAGAGGGGGGATTAATGACTTTCCACTCACTTTAAACTATTGAAATTTTAATTTCCAATCAAATGAGCCCCTTTTGAAATTTCTACAACAACTTTCTATATAAACCTCATATCCCCCATGGGCAAAACTTACAACTCTTGCCCTGAGGGCTGGGGGTAGGGGTTGTCATCCTCAAAGACCTAATTTCCAGAACTTTATGCAACGTTGAACAAAATAGCTATCTGAAAATTTTGATTGGATGGGTTTTGGGGAATGGTGGGCGTGAGAGGGGGGTTAGTTACCCTCCAATCACTTTAAACTATTAAAAAGGAAACTAGCCCCCTCAATTTCCAATTGAATGAGCCCCCTTTGAAGTTTTTACGACAACTCTATCATTAAAAACTTATATGCCCCCAGTGCATAACTTACAACCCTTGCCCTGCGGGCTGTGGGGGGTGGAGGGGGGTAGGTGTCAAGCTCATAGACCCAATTTACAAAACTTTTAACTACGTGGAACAAGATGGCTATCTAAAAATTTTGATTGGATGTGTTTGGGGAAAAGGTGGGCATAAAAGGGGGGTTAGCTGCCTTCCAATCAATTTCGACTATTAAAAAGGACACTAGCTCTTTGAAATTCCAATCGAATGAGCCCATTTTCAAGTTTTTACGACAAAGCTTTCAATAAAAACCTTATATGCCCCCAGGGCATAACTTATAACCCTTGCCCTGAAGACTATAGGGGGAGTTTCCTGCTAAAAGACATAATTTCCAGAGCTTTCAACTGCGTTTAACAAAATGGCTATCTCAAAATTTTGATTGGTTGGGTTTGGGGAAATGGTGGGCTTGAAAGTTTAACACTCAATTTCATTTACCTTTGTTTAAATTAATTAAAAAAACTTTTTCCAAAAAATAAGATTTTCAAAGAAAAGTAAAGAACTCCATTAAACAAAAATGAGCAAAAATAAAATCAAATAATCTACCAAGCGAGAAACTACCACAAATCGGCATCGATAAATAAATGAAACCTAAAACGAACAGAAATTACAATTAATAACAGAGTCAAACTCAAAACGAGCAGAAATTAACATAAGTTGGGCTCAAAACCCCTATGCCTTCCAAAGGTCAGAACATAATTTGCACTTTACTGAAAAAAATATAAATGTTTTTACTTTAATAACTTTAATAAATCAAATAATATTAACATTTTGATTACTAAATATCAGTATATTTATGTTAAACTGACAATGCACATTCATTTCTGCATTGTAAGTTATGCCCTCAGGGCATAACTTGCAACCCTTGCCCCGAGGGCTGTGGAGGAGTGTCCTCCTCAAAACATAATTTCTATCTGGAAATCAACTACGCTGAACAAAATCGCTATTTAAAAATTTTGATTGGATGTGCTTGGGGAAAAGGTGGGCCTGAGAGGGGGGCTAGTTGCTGTCAAATAACTTTCGACTATAAAAAAGGGCACTAGGCCTTTAAATTTCCAATCGAATGAGCCCTTTTTCAAGTTTCTACGACAAAAGTTTCAATAAAAACTTATATGCCCCCAGGGCATAACTTATAACCCTTGCCCTGAAAACTGTGAGAGGAGTGGCCTGCTCAAAGGTTTAATTTCCTGAAACTTAAACTGCATGGAACAAAAAGCCTATCTCAAAATTTTGATTGGATGCGTTTGGGGATATGGCGGGCATGGAAGGGGTAAAAAGTGCACTAGCCATTTTAATTTCCAATCGAATGAGCTCTTTTTGAAGTTTCTCCGACAACGTCTTCTATAAAAACCTTATATACCCCCATGGCATAACTTACAACCATTGCCCTGAGAGCTGTGGGGGGGGGGGGTTGTCATCCTCAAAAACCTAATTTCCAGAAATTTCAACTACGTTGAACAAAATGGGTATCTTAAAATTTTGATTGCATGTGTTTGGGGCGTCAAGGTGGGTTAGTTGCCCTCCAATCACTTTCGACTATTAAAAAGGGCACTAGCCCTTTAAATTTCCATTCAAATGAGCCTTTTTTAAGTTTCTATGACAACGCTTTCTATAAAAACCATATATGCCCCCAGGGCATAACTTAAAAACCTTGCCCCGAGGGCTATGGGGGAGTGTCCTCCTCAGAAACCTAATTTCTATCTGGAAAGCAACTACGCTGAACAAAATGGCTATCTCTAAATTTTGATTGGATGTGTTTCAGGAAATGATTTGCGTGGAAGGGGTGTTAGTGGCCTGCCACAATCACTTTCGACTATTAAAAAGGGCAAAAGCCATTCTAATTTCCAATTGAATGAGCCCTTTTCGAAGTTTCTACGACAACTTCTTCGCTACGAGGTGCCCTGGTCTAAAGGAAAAAAAATAATACACTGTACCAACATCATTCTTATATGCCCCCAGGGCATAACTTAAAACTCTTGCCCTGACGGTTGATGGGGAGTGACCTCCTCAAAAACATATTTTCTATCTGGGAATCAACTAAGCTGAACAAAAAGGCTATCTCAAAATTTTGATTGGATGTGTTTGGGGGAATGATGGGTGTGGGGGGGCTTTTTGCCCTCCAATCACTTTCGACTAGTAAAAAGGACACTAGCCACTCCAATTTCTAATCGAATGAGCCCTTTTCGAAGATTCTACGATTTGAAATTTCTACGACAACGCCTTCTATAAAAACATTATATGCCCCTAGGGCACTTACAATCCTTGCCCTGAAGGCTGTGGGGGAGTGTCCTCCTCAAAAAAATAATTTTTATCTGGAAACCAACTACGCTGAACAAAATGAATATCTCAAAATTTGATTGGATGTGTGTTGTGGAATGATGGGCGAGGGGGGGGGGCTAGTTGCCCTCAAATCACTTTTGACTATTAGAAAGGGCAATAGCCCTTTGAATTTCCAATCGAATTAGCCTTTTTTGAAGTTTCTACGACAAAGCCTTCTATAAAAACCTTATATGCCCCCAGGGCATAACTTACAACCCTTGCCCTGAAGGCTGTGGGGAAGTGTCCTCCTCTAAAACATAATTTCTATCTGGATATCAACTACGCTGAACAAAATGGCTATCTCAAAATTTTGATTCGATGTGTTTCGGGAAATGGTGGGTTTGGAAGGGGTATTAGTTGCCTTCCAATCACTTTCGAGTATTAAAAAGGGTACAAACCACTCCAAATTCCAATTGAATGAGCCCTTTTCAAAGTTTATGCGACAACTTCTTCGATACGAAGTGCCCTACTCTAAAGGAAAAAAATACTTAATGTGGGCGTGGGGGAATTGTGGGCGTGAGAGGGGGGTTAGTTACCCTCCAATCACTTTTAAACTATTAAAAAGGGCACTAGCCCTCTCAATTTCCAATTGAATGAGCCCCTTTGAAGTTTTTACGACAACTCTATCTATAAAAATTTATATGCCCCCAGTGCATAACTTACAACCCTTGCCCTGCGGGCTGTGGGGGGTGGAGGGGGGTAGGTGTCAAGCTCATAGACCCAATTTACAAAACTTTTAACTACGTGGAACAAGATGGCTATCTAAAAATTTTGATTGGATGTGTTTGGGGAAAAGGTTGGCATAAAAGGGGGGTTAGCTGCCTTCCAATCAATTTCGACTATTAAAAAGGACACTAGCTCTTTGAAATTCCAATCGAATGAGCCCATTTTCAAGTTTTTACGACAAAGCTTTCAATAAAAACCTTATATGCCCCCAGGGCATAACTTATAACCCTTGCCCTGAAGACTATAGGGGGAGTTTCCTGCTCAAAGACATAATTTCCAGAGCTTTCAACTGCGTTTAACAAAATGGCTATCTCAAAATTTTGATTGGTTGGGTTTGGGGAAATGGTGGGCTTGAAAGTTGAACACTCAATTTCATTTATCTTTATTTAAATTAATTAAAAAAACTTTTTCCAAAAAATAAGATTTTCAAAGAAAAGTAAAGAACTCCATTAAACAAAAAATGAGCAAAAATAAAATCAAATAATCTACCAAGCGAGAAACTACCACAAATCAGCATCGATAAATAAATGAAACCTAAAACGAACAGAAATTACAATTAATAACAGAGTCAAACTCAAAACGAGCAGAAATTAACATAAGTTGGGCTCAAAACCCCTATGCCTTCCAAAGGTCAGAACATAATTTGCACTTTACTGAAAAAAATATAAATGTTGTATTAATGTTATGTATTAATAACTTTAATAAATCAAATGATATTAACATTTTGAATACTAAATATCAGTATGTGTATATTAAACTGACAATGCACATTCTTTTCTGCATTGTAAGTTATGCCCTCAGGGCATAACTTGCAACCCTTGCCCCGAGGGCTGTGGAAGAGTGTCCTCCTCACAACTTAATTTCTGTCTGGAAATCAACTACGCTGAACAAAATCGCTATTTAAATATTTTAGATACATTTTGCCAACTTCGTTCTTATATACCCTCAGGGCAAAACTTAAAACCCTTACCCCGAGGATTGTGGGGGAGTTTCCTCCTCAAAAACATGTTTTCTATCTGGAAATCAACTACGCTGAAAAAAATGACTATCTCAAAATTTTGATTGGATGTGTTTGGGGGAATCATGGGCGTGTGTGGGGGGGGGGGGGCTACTTGCCCTCCGATCACTTTCGACTATTAAAAAGGGCTCTAGCCATTTCAATTCTCAATCGAATGAGCCTTTTTTGAAGTTTCCACAACAACGCCTTCTGTAAAAACCTTATATGCCCTCAGGGCATAACTTAAAACCCTTGCCCCGAGGGTTGTGGGGGAGTGTCCTCCTCAAAATCATATTTTCTATCTGGAAATCAACTACTATGAACAAAATAGTTATTTCAAAATTTTGATTGGATGTGTTTGGGGGGATGGTGGGCGTGGGGGGGCTAGTTGCCCTCCAATCACCTTTGACTATTAAAAAAGGACACTAGCCACTCCAATTTTCAATCGAATGAGCCCTTTTCAAAGTTTCTACGACAACTCCTTTGATACGAAGTGCCTGGGTATGGAGGAAAAAAATACATTGTGCCCACATCGTTCATTACTTAGGCAGCACTATTACGCTACCTATGCTCAGAGGCAACGCTATAGCGTTGCCTATAGTAAAGGCCATACGGTTCTAATGTTTTATTATCTATTTATTATTATTATTTATTTTTGCTATCCAGAGTGACTTCATATGGAAGGAGTCGTCGTAAAAACTACAAAGGGGGCTCATTCGATTGGAAATCGAGAGTTCTAGTGCCCTTTTTTAGGGTCAAAAGTGATTGGAAGGCAACGAACACCCCTTCCATGCCCACCATTTCCTCAAACACATCCAATCAAAATTTTGAGATAGCCATTTTGTTCTATGTAGTTAATTTCCAGATAGATATTATGTTTTTCAGGAGGACAGTCCCTCACAGCCCTCATGGCAAGGGTTGTAAGTTATGCCTAGCGGCATATAAGCTTTTTATAGAAAGTGTTCTCGTAGATACTTTAAAAAGGATTCATTCGATTGGAAGTTCAAGGGGTTAGTGCCCTTTTTAATAGTCGAAAGTGATTGGAGGGCAACTAACCCCCCTCTCCCGCCCACCTTTCCCCAAAAAAAAATCCAATCAAAATTTTGAGATAGACATTTTTTTCAAAGTATTTGAAAATTCTTGAAATTAATTGTTTCAGGATGAAAACCCCCTACAGCCCTCAGGGCAAGGTTTGTAAGTTATGCCCTGGGGGCATATAAGGTCCTTATAGAAATCGTTGTATTAAATTCTTCAGAAAGGCTTCATTCAATTGGAATCTTAAATGGCTATTGCCCTTTTTAATAGTCGAAAGTGATTGGAAGGCAACTAATAACCTTTCCACGCCCACCATTTCCCCAAACATATCCAATCAAAATTTTGAGATAGCAATTTTGTTCGATATAGTTGAATATTCTGGAAATTATACATTTGAGCATGACACACTCCCCCAAGGTCTTCAGGGCAAGGGTTACAAGTTATACCCTGGGGGTATACATGGTTCTTATGGAAGGAATGCCCGTATAAACTACAGAGATGGCTCATTTGATTGAAAATTGAAAGTTCTAGTTCACTTTTTAAGCGTCAAAAGATATTGGAGGGTAACCAGCCCCCACGCCCTTTTTTCCCAAATGCATCCGATAAAAATTTTGAAAATGCTATTTTGTTAAAAATAGTTCAAATATCATATAACGAAAACTCCGCTGTAGACACAACCCTCCAGGGCCCAGGGACAGGCGTTGTGAGTTATACCCTGAAGGCATATATGGTTCTTATTGAAGGGATGCTCGTACAAATTACAAAGAGGGCTTATTTGATTGGAAATTGAAAGTTCTAGTTCACTTTTTAAGAGTCAAAAGAGATTGGAGGGCACCTAGCCCCCCTCCACGCCCTTTTTTCTCAAACCCATCTGATATGAACTCTGAGATAGCCAGGTTTTTAAAAAATATTTCAAAGATCATATAACGAAAATTATGGGGTCGACACAGCCCCCCAGGGCCCGAAGGCAGGCGTTGTAAGTTATGCCCTGGGGGAATATATGGTTCGTATGAAAGGGATGCTCTTAAAAACTTCAGAGAGGGCTAATTTGATTGGAAATTGAAAGTTCTAGTTCAGTTTTTGAGAGTCAAAAGAGACTGGATGGCAACTAGCCCCCCCGCACGCCCCTTTTCCCGAATGCATCAGATAAAAATTTTGAGATAGCTATTAAGTTAAAAGTTGTTCAAAACTCAGATAACAAAAACTCAGGTGTCGAAACATACCCCCAGGGCCCGGTGGCAGGCGTTGTAAGTTATGCCCTGAGCCATATTTGGTTCTTATGAAAGGGATACTCGTATAAACCTCAGAGAGGGCTCATTTGATTGGGAATTGAAAGTTCGAGTTCACTTTTTAATAGTCAAAAGAGATCCGAGGGCAACTAGCCCTCCCCACACCTTCTTTTTCTAAACCCATCTGATGAAAATTCTGAGATAGACATTTTGTCAAAAAAAAAAAATAGTTCAAAGGTGGGATAAGAAAAACTCCGGAGTCAATACAACCCCCCAGGGCCCGGGAGAAGGCGGTCTAAGTTGTGCCCTAAGGGCATGCATGGTTCTTATGAAAGGAATGCTCGTATTAGCTTCATAGGGCTTCTATTGATTGGAAATTGAAAGTTCTAGTTCACTTTTTAGGAGTCAAGAGATTTAAGGGCAACTACCCCCACCCCAAGCCCTTTTTTCCCCAAACCCAACCACTAGAAATTTTGAGATAGTCAGTTTTTTAAAAATTGTTAAAAAATTAGATAACAAAAACTCCGTTGTCAACACAACCTCCCAGGGCCCAAAGTGTAAGCGTTGTAAGTGTTGTCCTGGGGGCATGTATGGTTCTCATTAAAGGGATGCTCGTATAAACTTATTGAGGGCTCATTTGATTGGAAATTGAAAGTTCTAGTTCACTTTTTAAGAGTCAAAAGATATCCAACGGCAACTAGCCCCGCCCCTCCCCCCCCCATTACACCCTTTTTTCCCCAAACATATCCGATAAATTTTTTAAAATAGCGATTTCATTAAAAATAATTTACAGGTCAGATAAGAAAAACTCCTGTGTAGACGCAATCTCCCTTGGCCCGGTGGTAGGCGTTGTGACTTATACTCTGAGGGCATACATCGTTTTTATGGAAGGGATGCTTGTATAAACTTTGGGAAGGGTTCATTTGATTGGAAATTGAAAGTTCACGTTCACTTTTTAAGATTCAAAAGAGATTGAAGGGCAACTACCCCCCCCCCCTCCTCTCCACGCCCTAAATGCATCAGATAAAAAACTTCATATTCACATTTTGTTAAAAATAGTTTGAAGTTCAGATAACAAAGCTTCAGTGTCGACGCAGCCCCCAGGGCCCGAGGGTAGGCGATGTAAGTTATGCCCTGGGGGCATACGTGGGTTGTTATGGAAGGGATGTCCGTATAAACTTCATAGAGGGCTCATTTGATTGGAAATTGAAAGTCGTAATTCAATTTTTAAGAGTAAAAAGTGATCGGAGGGCAGCTAGCCTCCCCCCACGCTCCATTTGTTTTTTTTCTCAGACGCACTTCATATAGAAGGGGTCGTCGGATAAACTTCAACGGGGGCTCATTTCAAAGGGGGCAAAATTTTTTCACTTTGTTATTGTTGCTTTGATACCAGTTTTGATACTTTCATGAAGATTTAGATTTTTTTTAAGTTTGATTTTAAAATAAGGAATTTTTAAAAACTTGAAACTTTTTGAAATCAAAAACGAACAAAAATTAATTTAAAAAAAACTTTCCGAAAAATAAGTTTTTCAATAAAAAGAAAAGGCCATTTTAAACTTTAGCTTAGCAGATACAAATACCTGTTAAAACTCAAACTCAAAACGACAAAGAATAACTATTAAAGAAGAAACGAAACCCAAAACGAACAGAAATTAAATAAACAATCACAGGAAAAAACATACAACAAGTAATAATATAAATGAATAAATAGATCTTAAAGCGAGTAATGCTTAGATTGAATATGAAAACCAAAATTTTTTTTCTTCTTCAATTTTTTTTTTTAATTTGCCACCCGCTACTGCCAAAAATTGCAGAAGTTCAGATGGAAGTCTTATCAACACAAAGGGATTTGTGTTTTTTTTCTAAGTTTTTAAGACACTTTTGGTGTGTAAATTCCTCTTTTTCTTGTTCCTTAACACTTTTCAACAAAACTATAAGAAACTCAAACAAAAGTTTCAAATTTAGAAACCTTATTTTCCACATTGGGGGGGGTATTTTCCACGAGGGTATTTTCCTAGGAGAGAGTATTTTCTGCGGGGCTTACTTTCCGTAAGGGGGTTGGGGGTGCTTTTCTTGGGGGGGGGGGCATTTTCCGAGGTGTTAAACTCCCCCCCCCATTCACTATATTCATTTATGTTATTTTACTGTGTTCACGGCCGTATATTTTGCTTTAAAATACACTTATTTGTCTATCTATCTAATATGCAGAATAATTGTACCAAACACATTTTGCAGCCAGACCCGCTATGCTTACCCCCCCCCCCCTAATGTCCAAACCTATAGCGCAAATTTCTTTCTAAAGTAACGAAGAAACTAACAAAAAAAACCTTTGTGTTCTTGAATTTACAGAGCGTAAATTGTGTGAGTGGCGCATAATGCACAAGTACCAAAATTCCTTCCCCCTACGGAAATTAAAAAAAAAAATAAAACTCAAATAAAATTCTCGAGTTTGGAAAGCCTTATTTTCCACGTTTTTTTTTGGGAGGGGGTGTATATTTTCCGGGGGGGATTTTCTGCGGGGGGGAGATTTTTCGTGGGGGAGGTGGTATTTCCTGGGGTGTTATTTCCTGGGGGGTATTTCCCGCGGGGGGTATTTTCCGGGGGGGAGTATTATACGCGGGGGGGGGGGATATTTTCCAAGGGGAGGTATTATACGCGGGGGTAGGGGGTATTTTCCGAGGGGGGTATTTTCCGGGGGGGGGGGGGTATTCGCCTAGAACCGAATACTATATGTGTCTTGAACGGTCTTGGAAAGTATAAACAAAAATCAAATTGAATATTTGACATATAATACATTAATTGTTTAAATATCCATCAGTTCAAGATTTTATTCACTGTAATTTGATTTTTATTTTCAATGCTGTAAGAACTGGAAAAGAAAATATTTGAAATATAATTCGTTTTCAGTGAAGCGCCAATGACGCAGTGGTCTTTAGGTTTTTACGGTTAAGGAAGGGGATAATTTTAGGAGTCTTGAACAATTTTAGAAAGAACTAATAAATTAAACTGAATATTTGATGTATAATGATATTAATTGCTGAAAGCCCATCAGTTCAAAATTTTACTGTTTTTTCATGTTTATTTTCAATATTAAGCGCAAAAGAAAGTATTTGTAATACAATTCGTTTTCAGGAAAGCGCCAATGACGCAGTAGGCTTTTGGTTTTTATTTACAGTTGAGGAAGGAGGCAGTACCCAAACGTCTTGTTTGTAGTGAAACTATATTCGTCTTGAACAACTTCAGAAAGAACTAATAAATTAAACTGAATATTTGATGTATAATGATATTAATTGCTGAAAGCCCATCAGTTCAAAATTTTACTGTTTTTTCATGTTTATTTTCAATATTAAGAACAAAAGACAATATTTGTAATAAATTTGGTTTTCAGTAAAGCGCCAAAGACGAAGTAGGTTTTAGACTTTTACAGTGAGAGAAGGAGGCGATACCCAAACTCTTGTTTGTAGTGATTTTTTTTCGTTTCAAGCTTGATTTGCATATTCAATTTAAGGTCCACTCGTTTTAAGATTTATTTATTCATTTACATTAATATCTATTGTATGTTTTTTTGCATTTATTGTTTATTTAATTTTTCTTCTTTTTAAGTTTGATTTATAATTCAAAAGCAAATATTTTTTTTCGTTTTAAGCTTGGTTTTTATATTCAATCTAAGCATTACTCGCTTTAAGATCTATTTATTCATTTATGTTATTACTTGTTGTATGTTTTTGCTATGATTGTTTATTTTATTTCTGTTCGTTTTAGGTTTCATTTATTCTTTAATAGTAATTTCTTGTCGTTTTGAGTTTGAATTTTAACAGGTATTTGTATCTGCTGAGCTTCAGTTTAAAATGGCCTTTACTTTTTTTTAAAAACTTATTTTTCGGATTTTTTTTTTTTTAGTTAATATCTGGAAAAGTAGCAACTTCACTGAGTGCATTTGCCACTCCTTTGGTTTTTTTCCTTAACAGCTTCACCGATATTTTCTTGGTATGATTCGAGCTGAGATTGTTGAACTGTTAAAACTTCATGCGTGCCGTAACAGAAAACGACAAATGTGTTCCGTTCTTCCTTTGAACTGTGTCCACGATTCGAACGGGCCAATTTCAAGTCCTCCGGGCATCTTAGGAAATAAGGAAAGATGTTACCTTGTTACTACCTTTCTTATTTATAGACGAGCCGGCCTTCGTCTGTTGCTCAATGAATTCAGCTACACGCCAATCCTTAATCCTTGCAAGCGATTAAATAAAAAAAAACAAGTTTTTTTAAACTGAAAGTAAGGAACGACGTTAAAACTTAAAACGAACAGAAATTATTCCGTACATGAAAGGGGCTGTCCCCTCCTCAACGCCTCACTCTTTACACTAATGTTTTTTATTGTTTAAAAAAACAGAGTTGTGAAAGAGTCAAACTTTAGCGTAAAGAGCGAGGTGTTGAGGAGGGGACAGCCCCTTTCATATAAGGAATAATTTCTGTTCGTTTTAAGTTTTAATGTCGTTCCTTACTTTCAGTTAAAAAGCTTGTTTTTTTATTTAATTTTTGAACGTTTTTGAATTAATGCAGATTTTGCTTTTGGCTCACCGTACATGAATAATTAAAACAAAATTTGAATATTAATTTTACTTTTATCTGGTTAAATGGCTTTCTCGAAACTTGTTTAATTTTATTTACGAAGGTTTTTATTAGTAATAAATATACGTAACTTACGAATTAACTTACGTAACGAACTTCTATATTCATATATTTTTAGTGCGTATATTAGAGAGTTCACCCCCTAGACAATACCTTGCTCTTTAAGCTCAAGTTCGAATTTTGTTCCAATTCTTTAAAAATGACCCCTTAATCACAAAGGCCGTTAATTAGAATAAATAGCTCTTATGAAAGTACTAAAAAATCTTCGGCTTAAATAGCGAGGTATTGACTAGGGGGTGAACCCAATCATATACGTAATATTTTCTGTTCGTTTTAAGTTTTGATGTTGCTCCTTACTTTCAGTTGAAAAACTTGTATTTTTATTTAATGTCTGATCTTTTTTTAATTAATGCTGGGAAATCCGGCGCCCCCTTCATAGCAATGTCCCTTCCCCCATGAAAACTTCTTTCATGGAAAGATCCTCCCACATAACCCCTGATCCACACCCCCCCCCACTACCAGAAAAAATCCCCCCCTGAAAACGTCTGTATACATCCCAATAACCAATACTATATGTTAACACTGGGTAAAGTTCAAAATCTTCAGCCCCCCCCCGGGGACTTCGGGGGATTAAGTAATCCTAAAAGACATCGTTATCATATTTTCGACCATGCTGAACAAAATGGCTATCTCAAAATTTTGATCAGGGGACTTTGGGAAAAATGAGCGTGGGAGGGGGCCTAGTTGCCCTCCATTTTTTTGGACACTTGAAAAGGGAACTAGAACTTGCCCTCCAATCACTTTCGACTATTAGAAAGGGCACTAGTCCTTTAAAGTTATGCTTTAGGGCATAACTTATAACCCTTGCCCTGAAGACTGTGGGGGGAGTGTCCAGCTCAAAGATATAATTTCCAGAGCTTTCAACTGCGTTGAACAAAATGGCTATCTTAAAATTTTGACTGGATATGTTTGAGGAAAGGGTGGGCGTGGAAGGGGTGTTAGTTGCCTTTCAATTACTGTCGACTATTAAAAAAGGGCGCTAGCCATTTTATTTTCGAATCGAATGAGCCCTTTTTGAAGTTTCTACGACAACGCTTTCTATAAGAACCTTATATGCTCACAGGCATAACTTACAACCCTTGCCCTTAGGGCTGTGGGGGGTTGTCATCCTTAAAGACCTAATTTCCAGAAGTTTTAACAACGTTGAACAAAATGGCTATCTCAAAATTTTGATTAGATGTTATTGGGGAAAAGTTGGGCAGGAGAGGGGGTTAATTGCCCTGAAATCACTTTCGACTATTAAAAAGGGCACTAGCCCTTTGAATTTTCAATCGAATGAGCTCTTTTTGAAGTTTTTACGACAAAGCTTTCTATAAAAACATTAAATGCCCCTGCGTATAAATTACAACCCTTGCCGGAAGGACTGTGGGGGGAGTGTCCTCCTCAAAAACACAATTTCTATCTGGAAATCAACTACGTTGAACGAAATGATTATCTGAAAAAATTGATTTGATGTGTTTGGGGAGTTGATTGGATGTGTTTGGGGTGGGCGTGGAAGCGGTGTTAGTTGTCTTCCAATCACTTTTTGACTATTAAAAAGGGCACTAGCCATTCCAATTTCCAGTCGAACGAGCCCTTTTCAAAGTTTCTATGACAATTCCGATACGAAGTGCCCTGGTCTAAAGGAAAAATAAATAAATAAATAATACATTGTGCCACTACCGTTCTTTACTTAGGGAGTGCTATTGCGTTGCCTATTATAACTACATAAATATGATTGTTATAAATTTGTTCTATACAAGTTAGATGTATTTTGCCTTTCTTAATGACATTTAAAGTAATAAAAACATGCCTCAGTATGTTGAAGATAATTACATAAATATGATTGTAAGAAATATGTTCCCTATAAATATGCTAAATTTTCCTACAACTATGCCATAAACATGATATACATATCATATACATGATTGCACAGATGTGCCAATAAATATGATGAAAATGCTATATGCACAAGATAATTCAAATTTTGAAATATTCACCAACCGTGTTTGGACTTGGACTCATATTAGCCTTGTAACTGTACTCAACAGCCAAAGAAACTCTTTGTACAAACTGTGACAGACATATAATACCAAGCATGAAAATAGAGACTATATATTAGCTTATTACTTTTTTGTCTGGTGTTGCCAGTCGGGCAGCTGTGGCCAGTTCGGGCAGCTGAGCACCAATGGATGTTTAAAAATAAGGTAGTGAGGTATTCCTTTAGTAAGGGTTCATACTTTCTATTATATCTATTTAATCATTATTATTGGCCTTGCTATTGTTGAAAAGGCCAGAAAGAGATTCTTTGGTTTGTGTTTTTCTTGCTTTTTTACATTTTTTTTTTTTTTTTTTTTTTCAATTTCTTGTTTTATTTATGGATAAACATTTATTCAGCAATTAAGAGTGTGCAGCGACTCCACTGCTAGACCTTTTCTGAATGCTTTTTGTATTTGTAATACATAAATTGTAATTAAATGGAATTTTGATCTAGAATTCTCACAAGATGCAACAATTCACGAAAATATAGGGGTGGGAGTAACGACTTTTTTTAATGAAGATGCAACAAGGGTACTCTAGGGAAGGAAGAATTTTATTTTATTATTTTTTTCAATCCTTGTTTGCCGTTTTTGTCAAAAATAAAACATCATTTACGAAAAAAAAATTTACCAGATGTTGATTGGAGACTTTTATTTAGGCAATATTAACCGCTGGTGGTTTACCAACAAATCCAAGATCCCTTCGATGCAAAGTGTAGGTGAAAATTGGAAGACTTTCTCGGAATATATATTTATGAGCTGTGCTTCATGATAGTCATACTACAAAACTAATAATTTTTGTCGTTGTTAACACTGAATATTGCACGACCATTTCCTAAATATTTTCTGAATGATTTGTGCATTTGCACAACATGTCTGTTTCTCAAACATATCTTTTTATACAAGGCTAAGGGCGCAGCCCTTAGTAAGGGCATAAAAACCTTAATTTGCAATTGAATGACTCATCCTTATACTTCATACATACCTTATAAATTATGAATGCTATATGATAAAGCTAGAAGAAATTAAATTAGGGAAGACATATTGCTCTTTACTGAGTGATGAACATTAAGACGATTATGATTGCGGTAACCATTACCGTGAGCCTCTGAGCTGTCACAAAAATATTTGTCTACGTTTTTTTCCACCAGAAGGATGACACAAAAATCATTTTAATTTACTATTTTTAATCTTTTTTATATTTAAAGTTAAATTAATGAATTAAAGTTAAATTAGTAAATTTATTTTACAGATACTATATCATAATTTCTTGACTTATAAGGCCTTATGATACAGGGAAAATGCTAGTAGGGGGTTATGAATTTGCGCTGGCCCATATTTTTGTCCTCATTATAGCTATAAATGTCAATGTAATTTTTACCAGTGTTTTATTTTATTTTCCAGGTGTCCTTTCGATTTTACTCAGCCAAACAGTGACATAGTTGCTCTTAGAGATTCGATCGAAGTCTTATTTGACACCAATATTACTAATATGTCGGTTAAACTCACATATTTAAATGGTAATATATCTATACTAGAAGACTCACTGACAAACTTAAATGAGAGTTTCATATTACCATGTGAAAAGTTAAAGTATGGCGGTGTATATATGATTACGGTTCATGATAATGATGATATTTTGGAAAGTGATATTATTATCCTTCATTGGCCAAAGGTTCGATTCGAAGCACCTCATTCGATCGAAATACACAGAAGTGGATTTGTGGTGACCTTGAGTCTTACCCAAAGTGTTTGTTATGTAGATGACATAGATTTCACACTGGAGCTAGTATTCTGCGGACCAAGAACTGACAACTTATGTATCCTGCCAGTTTTGCAGAGTTTAAGAACTGTCAACGACTTGTACTCCAAGAAGTTAGTTCAACTAAAATATGATTGCCAGACGATTGGAAAGTCTGGACTGTATTACTTTCAACTTTTGTTTGGACAAGAAGTGGTTGCCAGGAGTGATCCTATATTTGCTAACATCAATGAGGATTATTTTCTTTCATTTGTTGGAAACAGCATATTTCCTTGCGAAGAGGTACATGATATATTTACTTTTAATTCTTAATTAGGATTGAAATGAAAAAAAGGAACTAATAATGTAAAAGCTTTAGAAAATTGCAATATCTTTTTTTACCGTTTTTAATAGTTTTGCATGATTTGTTTCACCCAGTATTTTTTGAAAGAATCCTAGTGAGACTGGATAATTTAAATTAAGTCTTTCAAGGAGAGTTTAATCTAAAATAAAACTAAAAATATCCTCACCAACACTACATTACATTATAAGAAAATAATGATTCTCACTATATTTAGCCCTTTGGCATCGATCTTGCCATTTTGGACCTAAATTTGGATAGAACTCTTACTATTTCTGGTACTTGATAAACTAAAAAATAACAGATATTGAGGATACAGCTGATATTTTAGGAAAATCACAGACAGTGCGCTGGCGCTGCCTAAGTAAAGAACGATGTGGGCACAATGTGTGTGTTTTTTTTTCTCCATACCCGGGCACTTCGTATCCATGTAGTTGTCGTAGAAACTTCGAAAAGGGCTCATTCCATTGTAAATTGGAGTGGCTAGTGCCCTTTTTAATAGTCGAAAGTGATTGGAGGGCAACCAGCCCCGCCACCCCCCACGCCCATCATTCCCCAAAACACATCCAATCAAAATTTTGAGATTGTCATTTTATTTAGAGTAGTTGATTTCCAGATAGAAAATATTTTTTTGAGGAGGACACTCCCCCACAACCCTCAGGGCAAGGGCTTTATAGAAGGAGTTGTCGTAGAAACTTCAAAACAGGCCCATTCGATTGGAAACTCAAAGGGCTAGTACCATTTTTAATAGTCGAAAGTGATTGGAGGGCAACTAGCCCCCACCCACGGCCATCATTCCCCCAAACACATCCAATCAAAATTTTGAGATAGCCATTTTGTTCAGCGTAGTTCATTTCCAGATAGAAAATATGTTTTTGAGGAGGACACTCCCCCACAACCCTAAGGGCAAGGGTTGTAAGTTATGCCCTGGGGGCATATTAGGTTTTTGTAGAAGGCGTTGTCGTAGAAACTTAAAAAAATGCTCATTCGATTGGAAATTCAAAGAGCTAGTGCCCTTTTTAATAGTCGAAAGTGATTGGAGGGCAACTAGCCCCCCCCCTCCCCCACGCCCGTCATTCCCCAAAACACATCCAATCAACATTTTGAGATAGCCATTTTGTTCAATGTAGTGGATTTCCAGAGAGAAAATATGTTTTTGAGGAGGATACTCCCTCGCATCCCCCAGGGCAAAGGTTTTAAGTTATGCCCTGGGGGCACATATGGTTTTTAAAGAAGGCGTTGTCATAAAACTTCAAAAAAAGCTCATTCGATTGGAAATTCAAAGGGCTAGTGCCCTTTTTAATAGTCGAAAGTGATTGGAGGGCAACTAGCCCTCCCCCCACGCCTATCATTCCCCCAAACACATCCAATAATAATTTTGAGATAGCCATTGTGTTCAGCGTAGTTGATTTCAAAATAGAAAACATATTTTTGAGGAGAACACTCTCCAACAACCCTCAGGGCAAGGGTTTTAAGTTATGCCCTTGGGGCATATAAGGTTTTTATTGAAATCTTTGTCGTAGAAACTTGAAAAAAGGGCTCATTCGATTCGAAATTCAAAGGGCTAGTACCCTTTTTAATAGTCGAAAGTAATTTGAGGGCAACTAACCCTCCTCTCACGCCCACTTTTTCCCCAAACACATCCAATCAAAATTTGTAGACAGCCATTTTACCAACGTAGTTGAAGGTTCTAGAAATTAGGTCTTTAAGGATGACAACCCCTCTCCCCACTGCCCTCACAACCACCACAGCCTCATTGTAAATAGAGAGTTCTAGTGCCCTTTTTAATAGTCGAAAGTTATTGGAGGGCAATTAGCTCGCCCCACGCCCATCATTCCCCCAAACACATCCAATCAAAATTTCGAGATAACCATTTTGTTCAGCGTAGTTGATTTCCAGATATAAAATATGTGTTTTGAGGAGGATACTCCCCCACAACCCCAGGGCCAGGGTTTTAAGTTATGCCCTGGGGGCATATAAGGTTTTTTTTATAGAAGGCTTTGTCGTAGAAACTTCAAAACAGGCTCATTCAATTGGAAATTCAAAGGGCTAGTGCCCATTTAATAGTCGAAAGTGATTTAGGGAAACTAGCCCCCCTCCCTCACGCCCGTCATTCCCCCAAACACATCTAATCAACATTTTGAGATAGCCCTTTTGTTCAATGTAGTGGATTTCCAGAGAGAAAATATGTTTTTGAGGAGGATACTCCCTCGCATCCCCCAGGGCAAAGGTTTTAAGTTATGCCCTGGGGGCACATATGGTTTTTAAAGAAGGCGTTGTCGTAAAAACTTCAAAAAAAGCTCATTCGATTGAAAATTCAAAGGGTTAGTGCCCTTTTTAATGGTCGAAAGTGATTGGAGGGCAACTAGCTCTCCCCCCACGCCTATCATTCCCCCAAACACATCCAATAGTAATTTTGAGATAGCCATTGTGTTCAGCGTAGTTGATTTCAAAATAGAAAACATATTTTTGAGGAGAACAGTCTCCAACAACCCTCAGGGCAAGAGTTTTAAGTTATGCCCTTGGGGCATATAAGGTTTTTTATAGAATGCTTTGTCGTAGAAACTTCAAAACAGGCTCATTCGATTGGAAATTCAAAGGGTTAGTGCCCATTTAATAGTCGAAAGTGATTTTAGGGAAACTAGCCCCCCCCACGCCCATCATTCCCCCAAACACATCCAATCAAAATTTTGAGATAGCTATTTTGTTTAGCGTAGTTGATTTCCAGATAGAAAATGTGTTTTTGAGGAGGACACTCCCCCACAACCCTCAGGGCAAGGGTTTTAAGTTATGCCCAGGGGGCCTATAAGGTTTTTATAGAAGGTGTTGTCGTAGAAACTTCAAAAGAAGCTCATTCAATTGGAAATTCAAAGGGCTAGTGCCCTTTTTAATAGTCGAAAGTGATTGGAGGGCAACTAGCCCCCCCTCCCCCACACCCATCATTCCCTCAAACACATCCAATCATAATTTTGAGATAGCCATTTTGTTCACCTTAATTGATTTCCAGATAGAAAATATGTTTTTGAGGAGGACACTCCCCCACAACCCTCAGAGCAAGGGTATTAAGTTATGCCCAGGAGGCATATAAGGTTTTATAGAAGGCGTTGTCGTAGAAACTTCAAAACAGGCTCATTTGATTTGAAATTCAAGGGTCTAGTGCCCTTTTTAATAGTCGAAAGTGATTGGACGGCAACTACCCCCCCCCCTCCACACACCCATCATTCCCCCAAACACATCCAATCAAAATTTTGAGATAGCCATTATGTTTAGCGTAGTTGATTTCCCGATAGAAAATACGTTTTTGAGGAGGACACTCCCCCACAACCCTCAAGGGAAGGGTTATAAGTTATGGTCTGGGGCGTATAAGGTTTTTATAGAAGGTGTTGTCGTAGAAACTTCAAAACAGGCTCATTCGATTGGAAATTCAAAGGGCTAGTTCCCTCTTCAATAGTCGAAAGTGATTGGAGGGCAACTACCCCCCCCCACCCATCATTTCTCCAAACACATCCAATCAAAATTTTGAGATAGCCATTTTGTTTAGCGTAGTTGATTTCCATATATAAAATATGTTTTTTAGGAGGACACTCCCCCACAACCCTCAGGGCAAGGGTTTTAAGTTATGCCCTTGGAGCATATAGGGTTATTATAGAAGGCTTTGTCGTAGAAACTTCAAAACAGGCTCATTCAATAGGACATTCAAAGGGCTAGTGCCCTTTTTTATAGTCGAAAGTGATTGGAGGACGACTTCCCCCCCCCCACACGCCCATCATTCCCCCAAAAAAACAACGAAAATTTTGAGATAGCCATTTTGTTTAGCCTAGTTGATTTCCAGATAGAAAAAATATTTTTGAGGAGGACAGTCCTCCACAACCCTCAGGGCAAGGGTTTCAAGTTAATGCCTGGGGTCATATAAGGTTATTATAGAAGGCGTTGTCGTAGAAACTTCAAAACAGGCTCATTCGATTGGAAATTCAAAGACCTAGGACACTTTTTAATAGTCGAAAGTTATTGGAGGGCAACTAGCCCCCCCCCCTCCACGCTCATCATTCCCCAAAACACATCCAATCAAAATTTTGAGATAGCCATTTTGTTCAGCGTAGTTGATATCCAGATAGAAAATATCTTTTTGAGAGGGACACTCTCCCACAATCCTGAGGTCATGGGTTTTAAGTTATGCCCTGGGGCCATTTGTGGTTTTTATAGAAGGCGTTGTCTTAGAAACATCAAAACATGCTCATTCGATTGGATATTTAAAGGGCTAGTACTCTTTCTAATAGTCAAAAGTGATTGCAGGGCAACTAGCCCCCCCTCCACGCCCATCTTTCCCCCTAGCATATCCAATCAAAATTTTAAGACAGCCATTTTCTTCAGCGTAGTTGATTTTCAGATAGAAAATATGTTTTTGAGGAGGACACTCCCCGACAACCCTCAGGGCAAGGGTTTTAAGTTATACCCTGGGGGTTATAAGGTTTTTATAGAAGGCGTTGTCGTAGAAACTTCAAAACAGGCTCATTCGATTGGAACTGCAAAGGGCTTGTGCTCTTTTTAATAGTCGAAAATGATTGGAGGGCAACTAGCCCCTCCCCCCCCCCTCCCAACGACCATCATTCCCCCAAACACATCCAATGAAAATTTTGAGATAGCCATTTTGTTCAGCGTAGTTGATTCCCAGACATAAAATATGTTTTTGAAGAGGACACTCCCCCGCAACCCTCAGGGCAAGGGTTATAAGTTATGCCCTGGGGGGCATATAAGGTTTTTATTGAAATCTTTGTCGTAGAAACTTGAAAAAGGCTCATTCGATTTGAAATTTAAAGGGCTAGTACCCTTTTTAATAGACGAAAGTTATTAGTCATTGTTGTTGTTGTTGTTTAGACAAGGGCACTTCGTATCGAAGGAGTTGTCGTGGGAACTTTGACAAGGGCACATTCCATTGAAAATAGAAAGGACTGATGCCCTTTTTAATATTCGAAAGTGATTGGAGGGTAACTAATCCCCCTTCCCCTCCCACCCTCCTATTTGCCCATTATGTTAAAAACTAAATGTTGCCTTAAGATCAAATCAAATGCACTGTGATAATGCTAATTCCCAATAAGGCATCTCAGCAGTATCCCAAGAACGACTGAGGGTATTATGTTCAAACTTTCGGGGCTACTTCTGCTCTTAAAATTTAACCAGATCAAAATAGCATAAGTGTATCCAAGCTGTTAAAGAAAGTAAACAGATTTTTTTGCGAATGGTATGAAGTTTTCCATTTCAGGTCAACTAGAGGAGGTATGAAACTAAATTAAACAGTACTATTTGTGTCCAGATTTTTAAAAGGGTGTATGTTGTTAAAAATTGCTGAAAATTTGTCTCCAGCATACAAATAGCAGGCCAAACTATAAAGTCTTAAAAAATGAAAAGGTTTAAAGTATTATTTTCTTTTTCCCTGAAAAGACTATGTCAATATAAAACGAACAGAAATTAATTAAAAAACTTTTTCCACAAAATAAGTTTTTCAAAGAAAAGTTAAACAAAAAATGAGCAAAAATAAAATCAAATAATCTACCAAGTGTGAAACTACCATAAATCAGCATCGATAAATAAATGAAACCCAAAACGAACAGAAATTACAATAAATAACCGAGTCAAACTCAAAACGAGTAGAAATTAACACAAGTTGGGCTCAAAACCCCTATGCCTTCCCAAGGCCAGAGCAAGATTTGCATTTTACTGAAAAAATAAAAATGAATGTGCATTGTCAGTTTAATATACATATATTAATATTTAGTAATCAAAATGTTAATGTTATTTTATTTATTAAAGTTATAAAAGTAAAAACATTTATATTTTTTTCAGTAAAGTGCAAATTTTGTTCTGGCCTTGGGAAGGCAAAGGGGTTTTGCGCCCAACTTTTTTCTGGTAGTGGGAGGGTGGGGGAAGTTTTCATGGGGGAAAGGAAATTGCTATGAAGGGGATTCTGGATTTTCCAGCATTATTTAAAAAAGATCAGAAATTAAATTAAAAAAAAAACAACAAGTTTTTCAACTGAAAGTAAGCAGCAACATCAAAACTTAAAACAAACAGAAAATATTACATATATGAATGGGTTCACCCCCTAGTCAATACCTCGCTCTTTAAGCCAAAGATTTTTTAGTACTTTCATAAGAGCTATTTATTCTAATTAACGACTTTTGTGATTAAGCTGTCATTTTTAAAGAATAGGAACAAAATTCGAACTTTAGCTTAAAGAGGAAGGTATTGACTAGGGCACAAACCCCCTAATATACGTATTTAAAATATATGCATATACAAGTTCGTTACGTAAGTTAATTCGTAAGTTACGTATATTTATTACTAATAAAATCGTTCGTAAATAAAATTAAACAAGTCTCGAGAAAGCCTTTTAACCAAATCAAAGTAGAATTAATATGCTCATTTTGTTTTAATTCTTCATGTACAGTGAACCAAAATCAAAACCTACATTAATTCAAAAACTTTCAAAAATTAAATAAAAAAAACAAGTTATTTTAACTGAAAGTAAGGAACGACGTTAAAACTTAAAACGGACAGGAAATATTCCGTATATGAAAGGGACTGTCCCCTCCTCAACGCCTCGCTCTTTACGCTAAAGTTCTTTATTGTTTAAAAAAATAGAGTTGTGAGAAAGTCAAACTTTAGCGTAAAGAGCGAGGCGTTGAGGAGGGCACAGCCCCTTTGATATACGGAATAATTTCTGTTCGTCTTAAGTTTTAACGTCGTTCCTTACTTTCAGTTAAAAAAAACTTGTTTTTTATATTTAATTAATATACTTCATCCAATATAGGCACAACTATAGTATAACAGCTATAGTGTTAAGTTACTATAGTATTAAGTTAAATATTACTGTGAATTGGATGAATTGGGTGGTAAATTGGGGGGCACCTGCGTTTAAAAAACGAAAACTAGAATGGCGTTTATTGTTTTTTGCTTCTGTTCTTATCAATTTTTAATTTCCTCCTCCCCCCCCAAAAAAAAATGAAGAGAGCATAGTTTATTATGAGGAAAAGGAAAGACTCTTAGAACTCTTTACAAAATTTAATATTTCCAAGCTAGGAACTCGTCTTTTTTTGGATTGAATTAAAAAAAACTTTCCGAAAAATAAGTTTTTTAAAGAAAAGTAAAGGCCATTTTGAACTTAAGCTCAGGAGATACAAATACCTGTTAAAATTCAAACTCAAAACGACCAGAAATTACTATTAAAGAATAAATGAAACCCAAAACGAATAGAAATTAAATAAACATTCGTAGCAAAAAACATACAACAAGTAATAATATAAATGAATAAATAGGTCTTAAAGCAAGTAATGCTTAGATTGAATATGAAAATCAAGCTTAAAACGAAAACGAATATTTGGCTATTAAAGTATAAATGAAATTTAAAACGAACAGAAATTAAATAAACAATCAATGCGAACAAACATACAATACATATTAATGTAAATGAACAAATAAATCTTAAAACGAGTGAAACTTAAATTGAATATGCAAATCAAGTTTGAATCGAATAAAAATAACTACAAACAATAGTTTGGGTATCGTCTCACTGCAGAAGCCTAAAACCTACTGCGTCATTGGCGCTTTACTGAAAACAATTCTTTGAAATATTTTCACTTTTGTAACTTTAAGAAATCAAAACTTAATTAAGATTTTAGGGAGTAAATATCAGCATATGTATATTAAATTGACAATGCACATTTTTTTTCAGTAAACTCATTTGAATTTTTTTTCAGTAAAGTACAAATTATATTCTGTCTTTTCGAAAGCATATTGGTTTTGAACCCTACTCACATTAATTTATGCTCGTTTTGAGTTTGACTCTAATATTTATTTTAATTTTTGTTCGTTTTGGGTTTCATTTATTTATTGATACTGATTTGGGGTAGTTGTATGCTTGGTAGATTATATGATAGTCCGGACGCCAGGTGTTGAAAATGTGAACCATACCACGACGGAATGGGGCTGCTACGAGAATTAGCCTACCCTCCACCCCCTAAATTGACCATACGGATTCAAAAATACCAATGGCACTTGCTTGCAAGTGGTGGAACACTCCGAAACTTGACATTTTATTATATTTTGATGTTTCATGTAAGAAAATGCATGTTCCACAAAGTTTGAGGTGCAGTTTTCTGCTCAAATAGAAATGCCTAGAAGCCATAGAATGTTTTCATAACAAACTAACACGATAAGTTACAAAAAATGGCAAAATTATATGAGTCTTGAACAGTCTTGGAAAGTATAAACAAAATCAAATTTAATATTAGATATATAATGGTATTAATTGTTTAAAGATCCATCAGTTCAAGATTTTTTTTCACTGTAATATTTATTTTCATTTTCAATGCTGTAAGAACAGGAAATTATTAAATCTGTAATATACGAGTAATTCGTTTTCAGTGAAGCACCAATGACGCAGAAGGCTTTAGGTTTTTACAGTTAAAGAAGTATCCAAAGTATCCAGTATCCAAGAAGTATCCAGTATCCAAATTTTGCTTGTAGTGAAACTAAATTTGTCTTGACAAATCTTGAAAAGAACTAATAAATTAAACTGAATATTTGCTGCACAATGATATTAATTGCTAAAAGCTCATCAGTTCAAAACTTTGCTGTAATTTTAATATTTATTTTCAATATTAAGTACAAAAGAAAACATTTGTAATATAATTCGCTTTCAGTAAAGCGCCAATGACGCAGTAGGTTTTAGGCTTCTGCAGTGAGACGATACCCAAACTCTTGTTTGTAGTTATTTTTATTCGACTCAAACTTGATTTGCATATTCAATTTAAGTTTCACTCGTTTTAAGATTTACTTATTCATTTACATTAATATATATTGTATGTTTGTTCGCATTGATTGTTTATTTAATTTCTGTTCGTTTTAAGTTTCATTTACACTTTAATAGCAAGATATTTGTTTTCGTTTTAAGCTTGATTTTCATATTCAATCTAAGCATTACTCGCTTTAAGATCTATTTATTCATTTATATTATTGCTTGTTGTATGTTTTTTGCTATGATTGTTTATTTAATTTCTGTTCGTTTTGGGTTTCATTTATTCTTTAATAGTAATTTCTGGTCGTTTTGAGTTTGAATTTTAACAGGCATTTGTATCTCCTGAGCTTAAGTTTAAAATGGCCTTTACTTTTCTTTGAAAACTGATTTTTCGGAAAGTTTTTTTAATTAATTTTTGTTCGTTTTTGTTTGCAAAAAATTTTGAGTTTTTGTGGCATGAGGGGTGCTTACTGTTCGATTATTCTTGACTTTAAAAAACAGATTTAGAACTTTCAATTTAAATCGAATGAGGCTTTTTTCAAAGTCTATACGATTACCTCTTTGATAAAAACCTTATATATGAACAACAGACAGCTTGCATAACATGTGGAAAGCGATTGACAACAATGAATGGATTGAAAAAATAGCTCCAATAAGGGGGTTTAGACCATTTCACTTGCTGACACAAAGGGATCACGACTGTTTTGAACCTTAATAGGAATTTGTGTGCCAAAGCAATTTTGCATCTATCACAGAGCATGTATTTTAACCTTATAATTGGATAACTATAATAGATTTCCTATGTGTTCTTCCGATACAAAACCCCTCCCATAAGTTATAAACCCCCCTTAATAAGTTATGCCCCAGGGCATAATTTACAACGCCCACCCCTGGGCCCTGGTGGGCTGTGTCGACACCGGAGTCTTTTGTTATCAGAACTTTGAACTATTTTAACAAAATGTCTATCTCAAAATTTTTACCTGATGCATTTTGGGCGTGGAGGAGGGAGAGGGACTAGTTGCCCTTTAATCTCCTTTGAATCTTAAAAAGTGAACAAGAACTTTCAATTTTCAATCAAATGAGCCCTCTCTAAAGTTTATACGAGCATCCCTTCCATAATAAATAATATGAAGGATTCGGAGAATCCTTAAATTACAACCCTTGCCCTGAGGGCTTTGGGGGAGTTGTAATCCTCAAAGACCTAATTTCAAGAACTTAAAACTACGTTTAATAAAATGGCTGTCTTAAAATTTTGATTGGATGTGTTTGGGGGAAAGGTGGGCGTGAGAGGGGGGTTAGTTGCCCTCAAATCACTTTCGACTATTACAAAGGGCACTAGCCCTCGGAACTTCTAATCGAATCAGCCTTTTTTGAAGTTTCTACGACACCGCCTTCTATAAAAACCTTATATGCCCCCAGGGCATAACTTAAAACCCTTAACCTGAGGGTTGTGTGGGATTGTCCTCCTCAAAAACATATTTTCTATCTGGAAATCAACTACGCTCAACAAAATGGATATCTCAGAATTTTGATTGGATGTGGTTGGGGGAATGATGGGCGTGGGGGGGGGGGGTAGTTGCCCTCCAATCACTTTCGAATATTAAAAAGGGCACTATCCCTTTGAATTTCCAAATGAATATGCCCGTTATGAAGCTTCTACGACAACGCCTTCTATAAAAACCTTATATGCCCCCAGGGCATAACTTAAAACCATGGCCCTGAGGGTTGTGAGGGAGTGTCCTCCTCAAAAATATATTTTCAATCTGGAAATCAACTACGCTGAACAAAAATGGCTATTTCAAAATTTTGATTGGATGTGTTTGGGGGACTGATGGACGTAGGGGGGGGGGGGGCTAGTTGCCCTCCAATCACTTTTGACTATTAAAAAGGGCACTATCCCTTTGAATTTCCAATCGAATTAGCCTTTTTAGAAGTTTCTATGACAACGCCTTCTATAAAAACCTTATATACCCCCAGGTCATAACTTAAAACCCTTGCCCCGAGGGTTGTGGGGGATTGTCCTCCTCAAAAACATATTTTTTATCCGGAAATCAACTACGCTGAACAAAATGGCTATCTCAAAATTTTGATTGGCTGTGTTTTGGGAAATGATGGGCATGGGGGGGGGGGCTAGTTGCACTCCAATCACTTTCGACTATTAAAAAGGGCACTAGCTCTTTAGTTTTCAATCGAATGAGCCTGTTTTGAAGTTTCTACGACAACGCCTTCTATAAAAACCTAATATGCCCCCAGGGCATAATTTAAAAACCCTTGCCTTGAGGGTTGTGGGGGAGTTTCCTCCTCAGAAACATACTTTCTATGTGAAAGTCAACTACGCTGAACAAAATGGCTATCTCAAAATTTTGATTGGATGTGTTTGGGGAAATGATGGGCGGGGGGGGGGAGGGGCTAGTTACACTCCAATCACTTTCGACTATTAAAAAGGGCCCTAGCCCTTTAATTTCTTATCGAATGAGCATGTTTTGAAGTTTCTACGACAACGCCTTCTATAAAAACCTTATATGCCCCCAGGGCATAACCTAAAACCCTTGCCTGAGGGTTGTGGGGAGTATCCTCCTCAAAAATATATTTTCTATCTGGAAATCAACTAAGCTGAACAAAATGGCTATCTCAAAATTTTGATTGGATGTGTTTGGGGGAATGATGGGCGTGGGGGGGGGGGCTATTTACCCTCCAATCATTTTCGACTATGAAGAAGGGCACTAGCCCTTTAATTTCCAATCGAATGAGCCTGTTTTGAAGTTTCTACGCCAACGCCATCTATAAAAACCTTATATGCCCCCAGGGCATAACTTAATACCATTGCCCTGAGGGTTGTGGGGGAGTATCCTCCTCAAAATATATTTTCTATCTAGAAATCAACTACGCTGAACAAAATGGCTATCTAAAAATGTTGATTGGATGTGTTTGGGGGGAATGATGGGCGTGGGGGGGGGTTAGTTGCCCTCCAATAATTTTCGACTATTAAAAAGGGCACTAGAACTCCCGATTTCCAATCGAATGAGCCCCCTTTGAAGCTTCTACGACAACCCCTTCCAAATGAAGTGCCTCTGGGAAAAAAGAAATAATAAATAATAATAAAACATTGGACCCGTATGGCCTTTTCTATAGGCAACGCTACAGCGCTGCCTCTGATTTCACATTGTCACATTTTATTTAAAGTTGAAATGTTTGTTTTACTTGGATTAATATTCAGGGCTATAATTATGGGCTTATTGAAAAAGGGAACAATGATTCAAATTTCACACTTCAAGCACTATTCAGTGGGATAAAAAAAAAAGCTGTATATCGTCATATTTAGGGTTCGATATCGTAGGAACTATGTCTAATATAATTATTTCAATAGGGTTGTGAAAATTATTTCGACAAGTTGTTTTTACGCATATATATACTCAGGAGAGACAAAAAATAGAGGTTGAAAAAAAAATTAACTCCCATAACTTATATGCTACAAACATGTGGCTAGCTGGGATGCCAAATGGACACTTTTAGTGCCTTTTGGACACTTTTTCACTCTGAAGGACACCGGGACACTATTGGATCAAAAAAGGCAGCTTTTTGAAATAAAGGACACTTTTTGGACATTTTTCCAAATCAAATGTCTTTATTTTCTTCTTTTTTTTACTTTTTTTTAATTTGTACTTTACTTTTAAGCTTTGGTAACGGCTTGGGGATTTTTCTTAGATGTTTTTGTGCCCTGCGCAAGCACCATTTATCAACCGAATAGGACCTAAAGTTTTAAATAATTTCTTAGACCACACTGCTTTTCCATTTACAAAACATTAAACAAGAAAAACGGGTTTTAATTTCTATAAAGCAGTGAATACATAAAATTCTATAAAGCAGTGTCTATAAAGCATGTATTCACTGCTTTATAGAAATTAAAACCCGTTTTTCTTGTTTAATTTTTTGTAGACCTAAAGTCTTAACCAATGTGGTATGCTAGAACTATCAAATCCATCTTTTTCTTCTATCCTACGGTTGTCGTTTGTCATCAAGTCGGTCAACGTCAAGGATCTAGCTACTGCTTGTGGCAAAGTCACCAAGGCCACTGAGAAGGCTGGAAAGAAGAAGTGAATGGCCATTCCCTGCTGGCACGTTCCGCGTAAATCCCTTTGGCGTGTAGCCGTGTGCATATGGCTGATATTATAAGCCTTCTGAAGCCTATTACTGATTCTAAGGGGGAGCAAAGGGGTAGCTAAGCCTGAAAATTTCCACGGCGGTGGTGGGCCTCCAGGCAATGAGGCTTGACTCTTCGTCCCAAGGCTGCATAGGAAGTCTGCTAGCGCACCTCAAAGTGGTGAAGGGATGTAAACATCACCGAGCTCCATGCCGAGCAAGGTGATGGCCAACGCGCTTTGGGTGACCACAAGACTGGGGACCTTGTGATGTACCTTATCCCCAAGAAACGCTCAATAATGATGACAAATATGATGATTAAAAGTTTGGCTACGGCATCCCCGGTATTATGCAATGCGATGAGAATGGCGTTCTCGTCGAAAAGTATGCTAGCTACCGTCCTATCAAGAAGACAAGGCCTGAATATCGGCTGCTGGAACCTGTGCTCGATTAAATGTTTATTGACACAATCTTTTGTAGCTTATGAATATTATCTTTATAACTTTGATAATCTGTGTGTTTCTGACACAAGACTAAATGGACATAACATCTTGACCCTTGAATTTTCGGCTGGGAAGGCGGTATCTTTTTTAACTCGGTACCATTAGATGGATCTGGCCGGGCAGGAGTAGGTATCCTGTTGTCCCCCAAAGCAATCACTAGGCTCATCGAATATGAGCCTGTGTCTGAGAGAATCGTACGGGCAAAAATTAAAGGTCGCACGAACAATCTGACTATCCTTAGCGTTTATGCCCCAATAAGAGATGCCACTGAACAGCAAAAAGATCCGTTTTTCAGTGACCTGCAGACAGTCATTGATAAGATTCCCCGGAAAGATATCCTCCTACTTGGAGGTGACTTCAATGCCAGAATCGGCAGAAAGCTGAATAACTTGGAACAGGCGATCGGTAAGCACGGCCTCGGAGACCGGTGCACAAATAGAAACAGGCTTCTGCTGTTGGCAATGCAGAACAATCCCGCTGTGGCTAACACCTGGTTTAGGCACAAGTCGTGTCATACGTATACATGGAAATTTCGTGATGGAAGAGTAAAGGCCCAAATAGATTATCTCCTTGTATCCCTATGATGGAAATCCATGGTGTTGGACTCGAGAGTGCGCAGAGGTGCTGAAACGGAATCAAGAAATGGATCTGACCCCTTCTTGCTGAAGACAAGGCTAAAGTACAGACTTTGCTCAAGGAAGACTACTATGCCGAACAAGAAAATACACGTGTTGAAGCTGAAAGCAGATGAGTACCGAGGAGCATTTGTCCTTGAACTCTCAAACCGATTCGTTGTCCTTCAAGATGACACCGAGGAGGCAACCCCGACTGATCAGTGCCCCAACTGCCCCAAGATAAAGATTGAGAAGAAATGGAGCAAAATCAAGGACCACATCAATGAAGCTGCCTCAAACATACTTGGGTTTGTCAAGCATAAAACCAAGAAATGGATCTCAGAAAGGACACTCAAACTCTGCCAAGAAAAAAAAATGACCAACAAGAAATCCTCCACATACAAAGTGCTACGACAGGAATGTCACAAATCGGGAAGAGCTGACAAAAAATCCTACTGGTCTAATGTTCCCAGTGACATGGAAAGAGCCGCATAACGGAACGATGCACGAAAACTCTCTAAGATACTTGGAGAATGCACTGGGAAGAAGAAGCAAACTACCATCCTCTCGCTTAAGGTGAAGGATGGAAAAATACTCACAAGTAGCGAGGAGCATATCGAAAGATGGCGTGCTCACTTCCAAGAGCTATCGAGACCAGAAGACAATAGTAATCGAAAGCAACCACTTACTGCACCGCAAAAGCCCCCACACAATCAGGCTTATGAAATGTATGTACGGACCCACCCTCCAGGGATGAAGTAATTAAGGCGATCCAAGTTTTGAAAAACCATAAAAGCCCAGGAATAGCTGGGATTCCTGCCGAGCTACTGAAAGATCTCCCTGAGGTGCTGATGGATAAACTTCATAGCGTGATAACTGAAGGCTGGGACAATGAATACACCCCAGATGACTGGAAGACCTCAATTATTGTCCCTATCTTCTAAAAAGGAGACCTAATAGACTGCAAAAACTACCAAGGTATATCCTCTATCCCTATTGCTGCCAAGCTGTTCGCAGTCATACCTTTAAATAGATTCAGAGACAGCCGAAACAGACGAACGGGACTCAACCAAGCAGGATTCAGGCAGGGCATGGGTTGCTGTGACCAGATTTTTAGCCTGTGACAACTCCTTGAACACCGGTTTAAACACCAGCAGGAAACAATTCAAATATTCATAGACTTCATTACCGCGTTTGATTCGCTCCATCGTGATGCAATATGGGAAGCAATGAGAGAGGACGGTATGCCTGAGAAGATCATCAATCTGCTCAAGGCATACTATGCTGGAACAAAGGCCCGGGTAAGAGTCGATGGTCATCTTTCAGATCTGGTCCTGATCGAGGAAGGTGTACGACAAGGCTGTGTCCTTTCACCATCTTTGTTCAACTTCGTCATCGATTGGATCCTCAGGGTCCTGGACAAGTATAAAGGCGTTGCAATGAGCCCGTCCTTCTCCGTCACAGGTCTTGACTATGCTGACAATGTAAACATGCTTGCTGAATCTGTTTCAGAATCCCATGCTATGATAATTGACATGGCAGTCAAGAAACTCTCAACTGGTCTCCAAATAAGCCTACCAAAAACAAAATCCATGCGAACAGATGGGATGGATGAAACCCCTGTTGCCCTAAATGGTAATCAGATAGAGGACGTCCAGTAGTTCAAATACCTCGGATTGATGGTAAACCGTGCCGGCAAATCTTCAGAAGGAATCCAGAGCCGCATATCGTCAGACTGGAGTGTCTTCCTTCAACTACGGAAGCATGGAAGCAGAGCGAAATATTGCCACGCACAAAGTTCCGAGTATATGAAGCTTTGGTTCTCTCTGTCCTCCTCTATGGATGTGAAACGTGGTCACTTAAAGTAGCCGAGGCGTTGAGCTTGAATATATTCAACCACAAAAGCCTGCGCTATGTCCTGGGTATCCGCCTCTCAGATAGAATCTCGAATGAAGAAGTAAGGAGAAGATGTGGGGATCGCCCACTTGTCTCTGACATTGTTAAGCACCGGAGACTGAGATGGTTTGGCCACACAATGCGCAGACCAGATGACCATATAAGCAAAATGTCTCAACTGTCTACCACTACCGGCATGGAAGAAGAGGGCAGGAGGCTTAAAGAAGACGTGGCTAGCAATAGTTAAGTCTGATCTGGAGCCAATCGGAGGATTCCGAAAATACGGCCGTCGCTTGGATCTCCAGTGGCATGAAATGGTGGAGCCTGCCCCTCTCGAGCGAAACCTATGGAAGGAGACATGTCGTCATCTGCTGGGCGCCACGATGAGTCTGGATACGACTTGAACGTGCAACAAGTACAAGTAAGCACAAGGTTTTTATTATACTACTGTCATAGAAAGAAAGGAGTTTCGCAGAAAAGCTGTGTTGCGGCTCAATTTTACTTATAGCCGTTAGCGAATGTTTCTGTTTTAAATTCTATATTTCCAGCTGTGATTTTTTGTCTAACGCTTGTCGCCAGTTTCTATCGAGTATAACTCAAGCGAATTTATTTCAATCAGCCTTGTCTTCTCGCTTTTTAGTTCTCGAAAACGTCATTTTTTTCTCCTGGCTACTTCTAAATGTTCAGAAAACGACAAGATAGAGGAGTTGTTAAATGAATTTAACCCCTTGACCAACCAGTTGACTGAGTGGGTAAGGAGATTGACGTATTTTGTTGAACTTTAAAACCATGTAGGTCAAAATAGACATTTTGTTGCTACAGCCGTTTGGACCTTGTCGCACCCAAAGTTCAAGTTTAGTTTTAGTTAAGAGTTTTAGTTTAGAGTTGTAGTTTAGTTTTATTTAAGAGTTTTAGTTTAGAGTTTAGAGTTTTAGCTTAGAGTCATATATTTAAGTTTTAGTTAGAGTTATAGTTTAGTTTAGTTTAAGCTAAGAGTTTTAGTTTAATGTTGTAGTTTAGTTTTAGTTAAGAGTTTTAGTTTAGAGTTTAGAGTTTTAGTTTAGAGTCTTAGCTTAGAGTTTTAGTTAGAATTATAGTTTACTAAAACTAAACTACAACTCTAAACTAAAACTCTTAACGAAAACTAAACTAAACTATAACTCTGAATTAAAACTAAACTATAACTCTAACTAAAACTCTAAGCTAGGACTCGAGACTAAAACTCCAATCTCTAAACCAAAACTCTTAACTAAAAATAAACTAAAACTATAACTCTAACTAAAACTCTAAGCTAAAACTTTAAACTAAAACTCTTAACTAAACTATAACTCTAAACTAAAACTCTTAACTAAAACTAAACTAAAACTATAGCTCTAACTAAAACTCTAAGCTAAGACTCTAAACTAAAACTCTAAACTCTAAACTAAAACCATAAACTAGAACTCTTACCTAGAAATAAACTAAAACTATACCTCTAACTAAAACTCTAAGCTAAGATTCTAAACTAAAACTCTTAACTAAAACTAAACTAAACTATAACTCTAACTAAAACTCTAAGCTAATACTCTAAGCTAATGCTCTAAACTCTAAACTAAAACTCTTAACTAAAACTAAACTACAATTCTAAACTAAAACTCTTAACTAAAACTAAACTAAACTATGGCTCTAACTAAAACTCTAAACTAAAAACTGTTAACTAAACTACAACTCTAAACTAAAACTAAACTAAACTATAACTCTAACTAAAACTCTAAGCTAAAACCCCAAACTAAAACTCTAAAATCTAAACTAACACTCTTAACTAAAACTAAACTACAAGTCTAAACTAAAACTCTTAACTGAAACTAAACCAATCTATAGCTCTAACTAAAACTCTAAGCTAAGATTCTAAGTTAATACTCTAAACTCTAAACTAAAACTCTTAAATAAAACTAAAAAACACCTCTAAACTAAAATTCTTAACTAAAACTAAACTAAACTATAACTCTAACTAAAACTCTAAGCTAAGACTCTAAACTAAAACTCTGATTAAAAACAAACTAAACAATAACTCTAACTAAAACTCTAAGCTAAGACTCAAAACTAAAACTCCGATATCTAAACTAAAACTCTTAACTAAAACTAAACTAAAACTAAAACTCTAACTAAAACTCTAAAGTAAAACTGTAAACAAAAACTATAAACTCTAAACTAAAACTCTTAAGTAAAACTAAACTAGAGATCTAAACTAAAATTCTTAACTAAAACTAAACTAAACTATAACTCTAACTAAAACTCTAATCTAAGACTCTAAACTAAAACTCTAAATTCTCAACTAAAACTGAACTAAACCATAAATATAACTAAAACTCTAAGCTAAGACTCTAAACTAAAACTCTAAACTCTAATTAAAACTCTAAGCTAAGACTCTAACTTAAAACTCTAGACTCCAGACTAAAACTAAACTAAACTGTAACCCTTATAACCCTAACAAAAACTGTAGGTTAAGACTTCAAACTAAAACTCTAAACTAAAACTCTTATCTAAAACTAAACAACAACTCAAAACTAAAACTCTTAACTAAAACTAAACTAAACTATAACTCTAACTAAACTCTTAACTAAAACCAAACTAATCTATAACTAACTAAAACTCTAAGCTAAGACTCTAAACTAAAACTAAATCTATAAACAAAAGCTCTAACTAAAACTCTAAGCTAAGACTCTAAACTAAAACTCTTAACTACTATAACTCTAACTAAAACTGTAAACTAATAGCATACTAAAACTCTAAATTAAAGCACTAAACTAAACTATAACTCTAACTAAAAGCTCTAAGCTAAGACTCTAAACTAAAACTCTAAACTCTAAACTAAAGCTCTGAACTAAAACTAAACTATAACTCTAAAGTAAAATTAACTAAACTATAGCTCTAACTAAAACTCTAAGCTAAAACCCTAAACTAAAAATCTAAACTCTAAACCATAACTCTAAACTAAAACTAAACTACAACTCTAAACTAAAACTCTTAACTAAAACTTAACTAACCTATAAATCTAACTAAAACTCTACGATAAGACTCTAAGCTAAAACTCTAACCTCTAAACTAAAACTCTTACCTAAAACTAAACCATAACTCTAAACTAAAACTAAACCATAACTCTAAACTAAAACTCTTAACTAAAACTAAACTATAACTCTAAAGTAAAATTAACTAAACTATAGCTCTAACTAAAACTCTAAGCTAAAACCCTAAACTAAAAATCTAAACTCTAAACTAAAACTCTTAACTAAAACTAAACTACAACTCTAAACTAAAACTCTTAACTAAAACTTAACTAACCTGTAAATCTAACTAAAACTCTACGATAAGACTCTAAGCTAAAACTCTAACCTCTAAACTAAAACTCTTACCTAAAACTAAACCATAACTCTAAACTAAAACTAAACTATAACTCTAAACTAAAACTCTTAACTAAAACTAAACTAACCTATAACTCTAACTAAACCTCTAAGCTAAGACTCTATGCTAAAACTCTAAACTAAAACTCTTAACTAAAACTAAACTACAACTCTAAGCTAAAACTCTTAACTAAAACTAAACTAAACTATAACTCTAACTAAAAATCTAAGCTAAGACTCTAAACTAAAACTCTAAACTCTAAATATAACTCTTAAAAAAAACGAAACTACAACTCTAAACTAAAATTAACTTAACTATAGCTCTAACTGAAACTCTAAGCTAAAACCCTAAACTAAAACTCTAAACTCTAAACTAGAACTCTTAACTAAAACTAAACTACAACTCTAAACTAAACCTCTTAGCTAAAACTAAACTTAAATATAACTCTAACAAAACTCTAAGATATGACTCGAAGCTAAAATTCTAAACTCTAAACTAAAACTCTTTACTCAAACTAAACTAAAACTTCCAAAAAAACACTTAACTGAAACTAAAATTAAATACAACTCTAACTAAAACTCTAAGTGCTGAGACTCTAACTTGAAACTCTAGACTCTGAACTACAACTAAACTAAACTATAACTCTAACTAAAACTGTAAGCTAATACCAAACTAAAACTCTAAACTAAAACTCTTATCTAAAACTAAACAACAACTCTAAACTAAAACTCTTAACTAAAACTAAACTAAACTATAACTCTAACTAAAACTCTAAGATATGACTCTACGCTAAAAATCTAAACTCCAAACTAAAACTCTTAACTAAAACTAAACTACAACTCTAACCTAAAACTCTTAACTAAAATTAAACTAAACTATAACTCTAACTAAAACTCTAAGCTAAGACTCTAAGCTAAAACTCTAAAACTCTTAACTATAACTCTAATTAAATAAAAAAAAATACCATGTTAAAAAAATGGGGGGGGGGCAAAAACTTGGGTGGAAGGGGGGGGTTGTTCTTAAAAAAATATAATAAAGCCTTTGAAAAGTATTGCTTGGTGTTGGGGTGTTCAAAAAGCCGTAAATTAAAGTTGTAGGTGAAAAGGATGAGTACTTCAACTTGTAAAATTGGTTTAGGAGGAATATTAAGAAAGGACCTTGCTCTGAAATAATATAATAAAGGCTTTTGAAAAGTATTGGTTGGTGTTGGGGTATTCAAAAAGCTATAAAGTAAAGTAGTGGGTGAAAAGGATGAGTACTTCAACTTGAAAAATTGGTTTAGGAGGGACATTAAGAAAAGAACTTGTTCTGAAATAATATAATAAAGCCTTTTGAAAAGTATTGCTTGGTGTTGGGGTATTCAAAAAGTCATAAAGTATTGTTGGGAGTGAAAAGGATGAGTACTTCAACTTATAAAATAAGTTTAGGAGGAATATTAAGAAGAGAACATGATCTGAAATGATATATTCGGGAGGGGGGAGCCAAAAACTTGGGTGGAGGGGGTAGCCTTCTGTGTCAAGCTCGCAAAAAAAATTATTTAAAAAATGTTGGGGGGAAGTTGGGTGGAGGGGGGCCTTCTGTGTCCCAAGCGCGCAAATAAAAGTATTGTGAAAAATGGGGGGGGGGACCAAAAGTTGTTGGGAGGGGGGCCTTCTATGTCTCAAGCGCGCAAAAAAGTAAAAAAATGGGGGGGGGGGACAAAAAGTCGGGGGGAGGCGGGACCCTGGGGGGTTGGGGACCTTACAACACTGTTCAAATGTTAGTTGTGTATTATAAAGACCACAGAGTTTCACTCCAAATCATCCTCCAAAATGACGACTAATTTGTTTCGCCCAAATAATCACTAAAATGTCGATTAATTTTTTTCGCCCAAATAATCCCCTAAACGTATTTTCTGAATGTTCCTTTGTTTTGGCGTCCTTGCGCTGTCACATTTAAAATTCCCAGGAAACCATTTCCCGCGTTAAATATATTCAAATTGTCTTGTATCTCGTTTGAATTTCTTAAATATCTAAGGTGTTCCTAGTTACAATATTAGTTTTCTAAAGAATATTAATTTATCTCTGACACTAAAGTAGAGAAGCCATATTGTTTCTTAATCCCCTTATGACACATTAGAATTCCCCGTCAATTATGCAAATCAATTTCCCAGAAATCTAGTCTGATCTTGTCCCCTTCGTAGATCAGTAACATTGTCCATGGGTTAGGTACCGTTAGACTCGATTATCCAGCAATGTTGTTGATTTTATGCCTACATCCAAGAAACAACAAACAAATTGACCGACACTTATAACCATCAAACATCATCCAATAACCAGAAACCATGAAATAACCCTATAACCATCAACAAACAGAACAGAAAAAACATCAAATAACCATCAAGCAGAACAGGACATGAAAAAAAACCATCAAATCATCAACCATCGACAAACAGAATATAAAAAAACATCAAATAACCATCAAACAGAACAGAACATGAAAAAAAAACATCAAATCATCAACCATCAACAAACATAACATGAAAAAAAACATCAAATAACCATCAAACAGAACAGAAACATGAATAAATTATGTATTCGTCAAATCAATAGATGCATTCCTACTCAAGTGGAAAAGCTGGGGCTACTGGGCTACCGTAACTTTTAAGATGACGTTTAATGGCTCATTTGAAAGCTATTGCTCATATCTACATGATTTTTATCAATTCCACCATCCGTTAGCGTGATATAGCACTAAAAACGGTGGCGTAATTTCGTCAAAATTCTGGGGGGAGGGGGGCAAGATCAAGTGAAAATGTCAGTGATAAATGAAAAACAAGCCTTGTAGTACCATAAGGGCAAGGAATTACTAAAGAAGACTGGCCCGTTTCTCTGAATTATGCAGGCTTATCTTAGTTTAGACAAGTTTTTGAAGAAATTAAATTTCAGCTGGGGGCAAACTGGGGTCAGAAGGGGGACAAACTGGGGTCCAGTGAGAGTAGTTTCCCCCTGCCCCGTAACAAATTACGCCCCTGACAAAAAACAACACTTTTTGTGTCACTTCTTCAGTAGAAAAGCTTGGAAGTATAAAACGATATCATCATTGTAATAATTATGGCCTAAAACCCTTAACTGGAGGTTTGCAAGAACACCTTCCTTATGGTGCTCCTCGAAGCCCCTTTAATAAGCTACGCAATTCCTATGAGACGCTGAATAAACAAGGGGTTTCTCACTCCGGGAACTATATTTAAACTTTAGTTGTTTGAGGTTTAGGGTGGGGGGAAGATGCCTAGGCTAGGTTAGGTTACGTATTTAATACATGCTGTACAACCACCAATATATCAAATCAGATCATTAGAGGTGTGCTTCTGTTAGTACAGCGTTGGACTTGAAATTAGAGTGTCTTGGATTCGATTCCTAATTTTTTTTTTCAATCACGGTTTTTTCCCCTTCTATATGATCATTTTCAGATAATTTCAATGTTTTTATAATTGTGATGCACTCATTTTTTAAAGCATGTCCCGGGAAGGTTTTTTTCAAGCATTTTGATTCAAAAGGGAATAGAGGTAATCCAGTTCATGGTTTGCAACGGCATTTTAGTAGACCACTAAATCCATACCCCAAGGTATGGCGTAATTTTGTCAAAATCCTGTGGGGGATGATTGGTGAATCTAGAGCCAATTTTCCCAAATCAAGTAAAAATGACAGAGAAAACTGAAAAATGAGCCATATAGTAATAAAAAAGGTAAAGATGTACTAAAGAAAACTGACCTGTTTCAGTGGATGCTTGAATTATGCAGGCTTATCTTAGTTTTGACAACATTTTTGGGGAAACTAAATTTAAGCTGGGGGGGGGGCAAACTAGGATCTGGGGGAAAACGTGGTCTGGGAGAGGCAGTTACCCCCTCTGTCCCTTGGGAAATTACGCTCCTGACCCCAAGCCCTTGCCACTTAGTGGTTAGAGAAGTGTAGGCATGTGGTTCTGGAACCACTCAAATTTGTATAAAAGAAGGATTACCTATTGTTATACTTACTTATTCAAATTATTTACTTGACAATTCCACCGTAATATTCTCTCCATACGCAAGATTGTGCATGCAAAGTGGAAGAAAAACAAATGAAAACAGCTCTGTAGGAGAATTCAGGTAATTCTTCGCAAAATTTTTGAAATGAAAATAAACTTAGTTTATAATACCATTTATCGTACCTACATATGAAATGATCTTTTTTGAAATTCCGATTCATTTGTAAGTAATGAATGGCTTTTCTATTTAGGGACAGGTCAAATAACACCCTATGCATAAAGGCACATTTCTGTTCAGCTTGCAAAATTTTCCACAAGCATGTCGATATGCAAACCTATCCGCTTAGTTAACCTTTTGTGTCGGAGCTACTCGCCTGGAGCTACTTTCTTAAGTGCTATTATATTTAATTTTTTAAACAAAGAATTAAAGGTCTATTTCTTCTATTTAAAAAATCACAAAAAGGAACGACATTTTTTTCCTGGATTGGAGGTAATTAGAAACTATATAAAAAAAAGTTCTGAACTGAAACTTAGGAGCAACATTAAAACTCAAAACGAATAGAAATTATTCTGTAAGATAAAGAAGATCATGACAGTATTGTTCCCAAACAAAATTTTAATCGAAAACGAGCAGAGATTAATTTAAAAAATGAAATTTTTCCGAGGGATCGAGGGAAGTAAAGAGCGAAGTTGAAACTTAAAACGAGCAAGAATTGTAACTGAAAACCAATTCCTGAAAACCTGAAAGCCAATTTTTCATTTTTTCAGAGTTAAAAGAGATTGAAGGTCAACTATATCCCTCCTCCACGCCCTAATTGCATCAGATAAAAAATTTTGAGGTAGACATTTTGTTAAAATAGTTCCAAGTTCAGATAACAAAAACTCCGGGGTCGACACAACCCCCTAGGGCCCGAGAGTAGGCGTTGTAAGTTATGCCCTGGGGGCATATAAGGCTGTTATGGAAGGGATGCTCGTATAAACTTCAAAGAGGTCTTATTTGATTGGAAATTGAAAGTTCTAATTCACTTTTTAATAGTAAAAAGTGATCGAAGGGCAGCTAGCCTCCCCCCACACTCCATTTATTTTTGTATTAGACGCAATTCATATAGAAGGGGTCGTCATATAAACTTCAAAGGGGGCTCATTTCAAAAGAGGCAAACTTTTTTCCCTTTGATATTGTTACTTTGATACCAGTTTCGATACTTTGATGAAGATTTGATTTTTTTTTAAGTTTGATTTTGAAATAAGGAATTTTTAAAAACTTGAAACTTTTTGCAATCAAAAACGAACAAAAATTAAATAAAAAAATTTCCGAAAAATAAGTTTTTCAAAGAAAAGTAAAGGCCATTTTAAACTTAAGCTCAGCAGATACAAATACCTGTTAAAATTCAAACTCAAAACGACCAGAAATTACTATTAAAGAATAACTTAACGACAGCACACGCCTCATAACGACGGCGCACATCTTACGTATTGACAGTGCTTACATCACTGTCCTATAATACTTTTTTGACATTTCATTTTTGTCGAAACGTTCAAGGCATTTATTCTTCCTTTTAACTTAATGGCGGCGCACACTTTATATAACGTCAGCACACGTTGCGTAATGACGGCGCATATGTTGCATAATTACAGTTCGCACATCACTGTCACTTAATACTTCTTTGAGATTTTATTTTTAGCCGAAAAGTTCAGCGTTTTTTTTCTTTCTTTCAAAGCGTTTCCTTTTTGTTCTTTCTTTTTTTTTTAGTTATTTGTCCTCGCTGGGATTCGAAAGGTCAATTTCCTTCCAATGGAATAGCGCTCCAAGCATCAGGACGAACAGACCATTCCCAGTATTCTGTCCTATTTATTATATTCTAGAAAAAACCTATTGCGCCCAAAATGATTTCCCATTTTCAAGCATGATAGAAAGGCGTGTTTACTGCAATAATTTGGCACGCAGTCAGAGAATATCTATTTCTGGACATTATTGTTCCCCGTACTTTCTTAGAGAACGATACTAGATAATATTCTGGATTGTTCTTAATGTATTTTTAGTAATAAAGGCGAAAAGGGACTACAAGACTTTTGACTTAATTCCATATTTTATCAGTTTTTTCCTTTGTATTATTTTTTCCCACTTTCAAGCCAATGACGCATTTTAGAAAGGATCGTGTCTCATGCGGCATTGCCAACTCTGAAATTTGTGGTTCAACATAGCTATAGATTTTTGAATAAATTAACTATCTCAGAAACTTCACGCAATAGCTTTTTGAGCTTTTTTTGCTAGAATTGTTTTTTACACCACAAATCACCTGAAAAAAACCGCTTTACTGAGGGACAGATTTTTTGGCTAAAAGTAAATGTATATGTTAACCCTTATTTTATAAGACTACTTGCACCTTTAGAAACAAATGTGCTACCCTACGACATTTCTACCTCTGAAACTTGAATGCACATTATGCGTGTAGATTTTCGAATCAATTAACTATCTCAGAATTTTTCACACAATAAGCTTTTGATCATTTTTTAGCATGCATTGTTGTTTCGTACCACAAATCGCCTGAAAAAACCGCGTTACTGATGGACAGACTTTTTTACTAAAAATAAATGTATATTTTAATCCTTATTTTAGGACTACCCGCATCTTTAGAAACGAATATACAACTGTACGATACTACTGCCTCTTAAACTCGAGGCACAAAAGAGGTATATATCTTAGAGTCAATTAACTATCTCAGAATTTTCACGCAATAGCTTTTTTCCCTTCTTTTGGGTAGAATTGCTGTTTATGCCCATGATTTTTATTGTTCTTTGATGATTTATCTTTTTCGTGAGACTTATTTTATCATGATATTTTTCTTTGTGAAACTTGTTACTTGTTGATGTTTTTTCTTCGTGAAACATGATACTTGCTGTTTTTGTTCGAAAGTAAGTAGATCGAATTTAAGCAAACTTGAATAGAATTTTAAGCAAAAAGTCTTGATATCTATGGTTCGATCTAGATTTCTATGGTTGCGTCTGGATTTTTAGGGATGCCCCCGATTTTTATGAATTCGTCTCGATTTTTAAGCATTGGTTACGATTTCTATGAACTCCTCCTAAATTTCTTGCATTGATTATGATTTCTAGGTTTTTTTTTTTCTTGATTTCTACGGAACGGTTATGTTTACTACAGTTTTTTCATGGTGTCACTGGATTGGTCCGGATTCTTTGGGACGATCTTGATTTTTTTTTTTTTTTTTAACAAATTTGCGAGGATTTCCGTACAACATTTATGATTTCTATTTATTCTTCCAGATTTCTATGTATTGCTTATGATTTTTATGAATTCGTAAGGATTTCTATGTATTAGTCGGGATTTTATAGAGATCGGCCTTAATTTTAAAAGTTTGCTATTGAGTTCTACAGTTTGGTCCTGTTTTCTTTTGTTTGGTCTGGATTTCTAGGATCGGGCCTGATTTCTACAATTTGCTCTCGATTTCCAAGCATTGGTTAAGATTTATATGAACTCCAAGAATTTCTTGCATTGATTATGATTTCTAGGGGTTTTTCTAGATTTCTATGGACCGGTTATGTTATTTACAGTTTTGTCATGATATCACTGGATTGGTCTGGATTCTTTTGGATTGATCTTGATTTTTTACAAATTTGCGAGGATTTCCATACAACACATATGATTTCTATTAATTCTTCCAGCTTTCTATGTATAGGCTATGATTTTTATGAATTCGCATGGATTTCTATGGATTAGTCTGGATATTATAGAGATTAATCTTAATTTGAAAAGTTTGCTTTTGATTTCTACAGTTTGGTCGTTTTTTCTATGGTTTGGCCAGGATTTCTAGGATCGGCCTAATTTCTACAGTTTGCTCTCAATTTCTAAGCATTGGTTACGTTTTGCAGGAATTCCTCCTCAATTTCTTGCATTGATTATGATTTCTAGGAGATTTTTCTAGATTTCTACGGACCGGTTATGTTGTCTACAGTTTTGTTTTGATGTCTCTGGTTTGGTCTAGATTCTTTTGGGTTGATCCTGATTTTTTTTTTTTTTTCTTCTAAATTTGTGACGATTTCCATACAACACTTATGATTTCTATTAATTCTTTCAGATTTCTATGTATTGACTGTGATTTTTATGAATTCGTAAGGATTTTTGTGTATTAATCTGGATATTCTAGAGATTGACCTTAATTTTTGAAGTTCGTTATTGATTTCTACGGTTTGGTGTGAATTTCTAGGATCGAGCCTCATTTTTACAGTTTGGTTTCGATTTCTGTGAATCCTTCTGGGTTTCTAAGCGTTGGTTACCATTTCTATGAATTTGTCAGCTTTTCCATGTATTGATCATGATTTTTTAGAGGTTGACCATGATTTTTACAGTTTGGTTTGTTTTCTAGGGTTCAGTCTTGATATTTATGGTTTAGTCTGGATTTCTATGGTTTGGTCTAGATTTCTAGGGATGCCCCCCCCCTGATTCTTATGAATTCTAATGAATTTCTGTGTATTGGCTATGATTTTTATGAATTTGTAAGGATTTCTATCTATTAGTCGGGATTTCTCAGCGATTAATTAAAAATATATATTTAGTAATGATATTTGGTAATTAGAATGTTATTATTATTTGATTTATTAAAGTTATAAAAGTAAAAACATTTATATTTTTTTCAGCAGAGTGCAAATTATGTTCTGGCCTTAGGAAGGTATAGGGGGTTTTGAGCACAACTTATGTTAATTTCTGCTTGTTTTGAGTTTGACTAGGTTATTTATTGTGATTTCTCTTCGTTTTGGGTTTTATTTATTTATCGATGCTGATTTGCGGTAGTTTCACACTCCGTAGATTATTTAATTTTATTTTTGCTCATTTTTATTTAATGGAGTTCTTTACTTTTCTTTGAAAAAAATTTTTTGTGGAATTTTTTTTTTCAAATTCATTTCTGTTCGTTTTATATTGGCATAGTCTTTTCAGGGAAGAAGAAAATAATACTTTAAATCTTTTTTTTAAGACTTTATAGTTTGGTCTGGATATTCGACTCACTTTCGACTATTAAAAAGGGCAATTTCAATTTCTAAACAAATGAGCCCTTTTGGAAATTTTCTACAACAACTTTCTATATAAAACTTATATTTCCCCAGGGCATAACCTAAATCCCTTGCACTGAGGGTTATCATCCTAAAATATCTAATTTCCAGAACTTTCGACTACGTTGAACAAAATAGATATCTCAAAATTTTGATTGGATATATTTGAGAAAATGGTAGGTGCAAGAGGAGGGTTAGCTGCCCTTCAATCATTTTCGACTATTAAAAGAGCACTAGCCCTTTCAATTTTCAATTGAATGAGCCCTTTTTGATGTTTTTACAACATCGCTTTCTATAAAAACCATACATGCTCCCAGGGCATAACTTACAACCCTTGCCCTGAGGGTTGTGGGGGGGGGATGTGTTGTCATCCTTAAAATACCTAATTTCCAAAACTTTCAACTACGTTGAATAAAATGGCTATCTCAAAATTTTGATTGGATGTGTTTGGGGAAATGGTGGGCGTGGAAGGGGTGTTAGTTGCCTTCCAATCACTTTTGACTATTAAAAAGGGCACTAGCCATTTCAATTTCCAATCGAATGAGCCCTTTTTTAAGTTTCTACGACAGCGCGTTCTAAAAAAAACCTTACATGCCCCCAGGGCATAACTTACAACCCTTTCCCTGACGGCTGTGGGAGAGTGTCCTCCTCAAAAACATAATTTCTATCTTGAAATCAACAGCGCCGAACAAAATGGCTATCTAAAAATTTTGATTGGATGTGTTTGCGGAAAAGGTGGGCGAGAGAGGGGGATTAGTTGCCCTCAAATCACTTTCGACTATAAAAAGGGCACTAGACCTTTGAATTTCCAATCAAATGAGCCCTTTCTCAAGTTTCTACGACAAAGATTTCAATAAAAACTCATATGCCCCCCGGGCATAACTTATAGCCCTTGCCCTGAAGACTGTGATGGCGGGGTGCCCTGCTCAAAGGTATAATTTCCTGAACTTTAAACTGCGTGTAACAAAATGGCTATCTCAAAATTTTTATTGGATGTGCTTGGGGAAATGGTTGGCGTGGAAGGGGGTTAGTTGCCTTCCAACTAAAAATGACTATTAAAAAGGGCACTAGCCATTTCAATTTCTAATCGAATAAGCCCTTTTTTAAGTTTCTACGACAGCGCGTTCTAAAAAAAACCTTACATGCCCCCAGGGCATAACTTACAACCCTTGCCTCGAGGGCTGTGAGAGCGTTGTCATCCTCAAAGAGCTAATTTACAGAACTTAAAACTACGTTGAATAAAATGGCTATCTCAAAATTTTGATTGGATGTGTTTGAGAAAATGGTAGGTGCGAGAGGAGGGTTAGCTGCCCTTCAATCATTTTCGACTATTAAAAGAGCACTAGCCCTTTCAATTTTCAATTGAATGAGCCCTTTTTGATGTTTTTACAACATCGCTTTCTATAAAAACCATGCATGCTCCCAGCACATAACTTACAACACTTGCCCTGAGGGTTGTGGGGGGGGGATGTGTTGTCATCCTTAAAATACCTAATTTCCAAAACTTTCAACTACGTTGAATAAAATGGCTATCTCAAAATTTTGATTGGATGTGTTTGGGGAAATGGTGGGCGTGGAAGGGGTGTTAGTTGCCTTCCAATCACTTTTGACTATTAACAAGGGCACTAGACATTTCAATTTCCAATCGAATAAGTCCTTTTTGAAGTTTCTACGACAACGCGTTCTATAAAAAACCTTATATACCCCAGGGCATGACTTACAACCCTTTCCCTGATGGTTGTGGGGGAGTATCCTCCTCAAAAACATATTTTCTATCTGAAAATCAAGTACGCTGAACAAAATGGCTATATCAAAATTTTGATTGGATGTGTTTTGGGAAATAGTGGGCGTCGAAGGGGTGGTAGTTGCCTTCCAATCACTTTCGACAATTAAAACGGGCGCAAACCACTCCAATTTCCAATTGAATGAGCCCTTTTTGAAGTTTCTCTAAACAACTCTTTCTATACGAAGTGCCCTGCTCTAAGACCAAGAAATAAACAATTTATTGTGCCAACATCGTTCTTTACTTAGGCAGCGCTATTGCGCTGCATATGATAAGGCATAATCGAAGGTGAAAGAAGACTAAAACTTGTATTTTATACACAAGTCGCCTTTGTCTCTTCCTGCTTTGTAAGAACGTCAGGGATCATGATTTTTCCTGGAACACCAGTCTTTCTTGGCTTTAATATTTCTTGACAACAAGGCATAATCACGTTTTGTGGAGGTAAAGGAAGACTAAAATTTATATTCTTTAAACGAGCCGTTTTTCCTAGAAGCAGCAAGTTTTTTTCAACACTAACAAATTGTTTCCTAGAAGTAAGAACTTTTTTTCCTCAATACTATCAAAGTTTTACTTACTTAATACTAAAAAATGTTTTGTTAGAAGTAACAACTTTGTCCTTAATAATAACAAAATTTTACTCAAAACTATCAAATTTCACTTGGAGGTAACAGGTTTTTCTTAATAGTGAAAAATTCTTTCAAATAGCAGCAAGTTTTCCATCAACGATAACAAATTTTCTCTTAGAAGTAACAATTTTCTGTTTACGGTCTCAAGTTTTCAGTTAGAAGTGGCAAGTTTTTTCTTAACACTAAAAAATATTTTCTTCGATCTAACAAAATTTTCCTTAACACTAACAAAGTCTTACTTAATAATATCAAATTTCTCTTGGAAGTAACAATTTTTTTTAATAGTAAGAAATTATTTCTATTAGCATCAAGTTTTTCGTCAAAGACATTAACTTTTCTCTTAGAAGTAACAATTTTCTGGTTACGCTTACAAGTTTTCAGTTAGAAGTAACAAATTTTTCTTAATACTAAAAAACATTTTCTTAGAAGTAACCAGTTAAGCCTTAAAACCAACAAAGTTTTACTTAATAGTAACAATTTTATTCGAAGTAACGACTTTTTCCTCAATAATAGCTAAGTTTTACTTAATACTATCAAATTTCTCTTGGAAGTAGCAGGTTTTTCTTAATAGTAAGAAATTTTCTAATAGCAGCAAGTTTTTCGTCCAAGATAAAAATTTCTCCTAGAACTAACAATTTTCTAACAAGTTTTCTGTTAGAAGTAGCAAGTTTTCTGAATGCTAACAATATTTTTCTTAGAATTAACAACTTTTTTTCCTTAATCTACAAAGTTTTACTTAATACTATCAAATTTCACTTGGAAGTAAAAGGTTCTTCTGAATAGTAAGAATTTTTTCTAATAGCACCAAGTGTTCCGTCAAAAATAACAAATTTCTCTTAGAAGTAACAACTATCTGTTCGCGCTAAAAAGTTTTCAGTAAGAAGTAGCAAGTTTTTCTTAACGCTAACAAAATTTTTCTTAGAAGTGAAATTTTTTTTCCCTGATACTAACAAAGTTTTACTTAATACTAGCAAATTTCTTCTTGGAAGTAACAAGTTTTTCCTTAATACTGACAAAGTTTTACTTAATACTATAAAATTTTACTTAGAAGTAACATTTTTTTTAATAGTAAGAAATTTTTTCTAATAGTGGAAAGTTTTCTGTCAAAGATAACAAATTTCTCTTAGAAGTAACAATTTTCTGTTTACACTAACAATTCTTCTGTTAGAAAGCTTGTTAACTACATTAAGTTAACTAGGCTTAAGTTAGGTTAACATGATTTAGGCTAACATGACCACTCATGTTAGCCTAAACTAAATGAACCTAACTTAAACGTAGTGAACTGAGATGTCATGTCAACCAAGACTAAATGAACCTAACTTAAGCGTAATTCGTATTGAGGAAAAACAAGTTCATACTTCTAGAAAAAAATTGTTAGTGTTAAGAAAAACTTGCTACTTCTTTATGGAGTAGGCAAAGGAAGTTTTAGTCTTCCTTTGCCTCCAAAAAACACAATTATGCCTTACTGTCAAGAAATGCTAAAGTCAAGAAAGGCTTGTGTACCAGGAAAAATCATAATCCCTGACGTTCTTACAAAGCAAGAGGAGACAAAGGCGACTCGTGTATAAAATATAAGTTTAAGTCTTCTTTCACCTCCGATTATGCCTTTTTACCATGAAATATTAAAGCCAAGAAAGGCAGTGCGTTCCAAGAAACATCATAATGTACTTATCTACATGACAGGGTCAACCCCAGAACTTCGGACCAAACCATAGAAATCATGACCAAAGTGTAGAAATCATGGTTAACCTCTAAAAAATCATTACCAAAACAAAGAAACTCAGAAAAATTCATAAAAAAAAACAGAGCAACCTATAGAAATCAGGGGCAAGCCTAGAAATCAAGACTATAAAAGAAATCAAGAGCAAAGTATAGAAATCAAGAGCAAGCTCAAAAATAAAAAAGAATCCTGACTAATACATAGAAATCCTTACAAATTCTTAAAAATCCTAGTCAATACATAAAAATTTGAAAGAATTAATAGAAAACATAAGTAATGTATGGAAAGCCTTCCGAATTTAAAAAAATCAAGATCAACCAAAAGAATCCAGACCAAACCACAGAGATCAAGACAAAACTATAGAAAACATAACCGGTTCTTAAAAATCCAGAAAATTCCCCCCCCCCCCAAAAAAAAAATCATAATGAATGCAAGAAATTCAGGAGGAATTCATAGATATCATAACCAGTGTTTAGAAATCCAGACGAATTCACAAAATTACGGAGCACCCCTGGAAATCCTGATCAAACCATAGAAATCCCGACTAAACCCTAGATATCAAGACCAAACCTTAGAAATCAAGACCAAACTATAGAAATCATGGTCAACCTCTACAAAATCATGACCAATACATAGAAAAACCGACAAAATCATTAAAAATCGAGACCAAACTGTAACAATTAATGGCATCCTCATGAACTACAGACAAATTCATAAAAAAATTGAGACAAAACGGTAGAAATCAGGTTCAATCATAGAAATCCAGACTAAAATATAGAAATAAGGATCATACCTTAGAAATCAATTGCAAACTTTAAAAATTAAGTTCAGCCTCTAGAATATACTTACCAATACATGTGAATCCTTAAGAATTCATAAAAATCATAGCCAATGCAGAGAAATCTGGAAGAAATAATAGAAATCATAATTTTGTATTGAAAATCCTCATAAATTTGTGAGAAAAAATCAGCATCAAGCCAAAAGAATTTAGACCAAACCAGTGACATCAAGACAAAACTGTAAAAAACATAACCGGTCCGTAGAAATCCAGGAAAATCCCCTAGAAATCACAATCATTCAAGAAATTCAGGAGGAATTTATAAAAATGGTAGTCAATGCTTAGGAATCAAATCGAATTCATAAAACATAAGGGATATCCCTAGAAATCCTGACTGTACGATAGAAATCCATACCAAACCATAGATATTAAGACTGAACCCTAGGAATCAAGACCAAACTGTAGAAACCAGGTTCATTCTTAGACATCCAGACCAAACCATAGGAATCAGGACCAAACCGTAGGAATCAATGGCAAAATTTAAAAATTGAGGTTAAATTCTAAGAATCCTGATTAATACATGGAAATTCTTGAGAATTCATAAAACATTATCGATAAATCATAGAAATCTGGGAGAATTAATAGAAATCATAAGTGTTGTATGGAAATCCTCCCAAATTTTTAGAAAATCAGGACCTATCCAATGAATCCGGGCCAACCCAGAGACATCAAGACAAAACTGTAGAATACCTAACCGGTCCGTAGAGATAAAGAAAAATCCCAAGAAATCATAATCAATGCAAAAAAATTCAGGGGGAATTCATATAAATGGTAATCAAGGCCTAATTCAGATGAATTTATAAAAAAAGGGAGGGGGAGCATCCCTAGAAATCCAGACCAACCCATCGAAATCCAGACCAAATAATAAATATCAAGACCGAACCCTAGAAATCAAGACCAGACTGTAGAAATCAGGTTCAATCATAGAAATCCAGACCAAACCATAGAAATAAGGATCATACCGTAGAAACCAATTGCAAACTTTAAAAATTAAGGTCAACCTCTAGAATATCCTTACCAATACATGTAAATCCTCACAAATTCACAAAAATCATGGCCAATGGATAGAAATCTGGAAGAAATAATAAGTGTTGTAACGGAAATCCTCAAAAATTTGTAAAAAAAAACAATCAACATCAGGCCGAAAGGATCTAGACCAATCCAGAGACATCAAGACAAAACTGTAAAAAAACATAACCGGTCCGTAGAAATCCAGAAAATTCACCTAGAAATCATATTCGTTCAAGAAATTCAGGAAAAATTCATAGAAATGGAAATCAATGCTTAGAAATCCAGACGAACTCATAAAAAACAAGGGGTATCCCTAGAAATCCTAACTATGCTATAGAAATCCATACCAAACCATAGGTATCAAGACTTACTTACTTACTTACTTAAAGCTCTTGCTCGGCAGCGTCGCCAGCGTAGAGGGAACCAGTCGTCAGCGCCGTCAGTCTTCTCCAGAGTGGTCGGTTCAGGGCGAGGGTTGTCGCTTCAGCCGGGTTGATGTTTCTGGAGGCGAGCCGATCACGGATGACGTTCGCCCATCTGGTGCGTGGTCTTCCCCTAGGACGCCTCCAGCCGTTTGCAGCTGGGTCGAAATCGAAGATGAGCCGGGCCGGTGTTTGGGCAGGCAGACGGAGCAGATGACCATACCAACGCAGCGAGCGAGACTTAAGCTGCTCGGACAGGGGTGGGAGTTTGACGGACATGAGGATTGCCGAATTTCGTACCCTGTCGGACCATCGGGAGCGTTCGATTTTTCGGAGGTGTTTCGTCTGGATGGCATCTACCTTCAGCGTCTTTGTCTGAGTCAGCGACCAAGTCTCGGCAGAATAGAGCATAACGCTGGCAACCGAAGCAGAATATATTCGTGCTTTGGTGAGGCGGCTGATCTGGGGTTTATGGAAGACTGTTTTTAGAAGGCGACCGAAGACAGAGTTTGCTTTTGCTGCTCTTGCTGAAATTTTGGCATCTAGGCTTCCGTTTGAGCAGACAATTGAACCAAGGTAGGTAAACTGCTTGACTACCTCTACAGTTTGGCCACAAATTTCCACAGATGACAGGGGTTTGGATGGCGTTTTCTCAACGGGCATTATCTTGGTCTTCGACCAATTTATTTTCAGACCGAGTTTCTCAGCGGCGGAGGCCAGTGTTTCCAGTGTAGTTTTGAGGTCACTAATGTTTTCGCATATTAGCGCCACGTCGTCGGCAAAGTCGACGTCTGAAAGAACTCTTCGAGCAAAACCTATGCCAAAAGGCTGCACCTGCTGTGTTTTATTCAGGATGTGGTCTATTACACAGTTAAAGAGCTCAGGTGCAGCGGCACATCCTTGCCGGACACCGTTTTTAATTTTGAAATATCCAGAAGGCCGTCCATTTACGATCACCGCACTTTCAGTGTTATTATACAGCTCTTTGAGGAGACGGACGATTTTCGTGGTTACGCCAGCAGACTGGAGGATTAGCCATAGTGACTGCCTATCGACAGTGTCGAAGGCAGATCGAAAATCGACAAAGGCAATGTACGCCTTCCTCTTATATTCAAGAGTTTTCTCTACTAGCTGTCTAATCGTATGGATTTGCTCGGTGGTGGACCTGCCTGGCATGAAGCCAGCTTGCTGGGGGCGACGGAGGGCATGGAGGTAGCTTGTTGCCCGTTTGAGAAGCAGCATAGCAAAGAGCTTTCCAGGAACTGAGAGTAAAGTTATGCCATGATAATTGCTACATTCTGCTTTGCTCCCCTTCCTCTTGTAGATTGGTACAAGTAGGCCCTTCTTCCAGTCTGAGGGGATGTTTTCAGAGTGCCACACAAGGTTAAACAGCATTTGTAGCCAGGGGATCATGGCTGGACCTCCATTGTTAAGGAATTCCGATGTTAGGCCACATATTCCTGGCGCTTTGTTATTCTTTAGCTTGCGGGTGGCAGCTTATATCTCCTCAGCTGTAAATTCAGGACCATCAGGAGCAGGTATGGTAGTAGCCGCAGCAGCCACTAGCTCGTGGTCCGTCTGGTCTGGTGGATCTGAGTTGAGCAGTTTCTCAAAGTGGTCCTCCCACTGGCGGAGGCATTGTGATTGGTCGTAGATATTCTCACTGCTAGCGCTTCGAAGGTATGACGTAGTTTGAGTGTGCTGACCTGACAGCTCACGAAGAATCTTGTAGGTGGCTCCACTGTCCTTTTTCTTGGCGGCCTCTTGCAGTTCGGATGCCTTGCTGTCAATAAAAGCCTTGCGGTCTTTATGCAGCATGGAATTGCGCTCTTTGTTTAGCAGTCTGTATGTAGCCATGTCCCCGCCAAGACGTGCTTCTCGCCTGAGCTCTATGATGGCAAGGGAGCGATAACTGATCCAGTCCTTTTTCTTCCGTTGCCTCATTCCAACAACGTCAGTTGCTGCCACAAGAGTGTTCTCTTTGAAGGACTTCCATGCAACTTCACTATCATCGCATTGGCCGAGGACCTCAAATCTGTTGGATATCTCCACATGGTACCGCTCAGCAAGAGCGGGGTCCTGTTGGATACGACCGGCATCAATTTTCCGAGAAGACTGGCTGTTCTTCATAGCTTTGAGGCGGACCTTAATTTTGGCCGCTACTATCCGGTGGTCGGTGTTCCCGAGCTCAGCGCCACGGTAGGTGCGGCAATTCCGGACAGACGACAGCCATCGTCGACGTACGATGATGTAGTCGAGCATCTTCTTTGTTGATCCATCATTGCTATACCAGGTGTACTTGGCTATATTTGGTCTCTGGAACCAAGTGTTTGCAATCGTTAGATTGTGGGCCAGACATCAATTCAGCAGCCTCTCTCCATTATCGTTTAGGCTATCCACTGTAACAGGTCCAACAGCGAGATCCCACATGCCTGATTCGTTTGAAACACTTGCATTCAAGTCTCCTAGGAGGAGGAGGTAGTCATGGGGAGGTACAGAAGATAGTTCAGAACTAAGCAGGTTATAGAAATCGTCTTTGGCTTCTTCATCAGCGTCGTTTGTGGGGGCATAGCACGTAATGAAAGTTATTTTGCCGTGCTTCCCATCCAGTCTTGCGGTCAGGAGTCTAGGCGATACTGGTGCGAATGACAGGAGGGCCCTACGTGCAGTACTGTTCAGTACTAAGCCAACGCCTCCTCTTCTTTGGCTACCGCCAGACCACAGCAATGTGCATCGTTCACCTATGTCCTCTTCACCATGTCCAGGGAGGTGTGTTTCGGTGACTCCAGCTATTGTGACTTTATATTTTTTTAGTTCTTTTACTAAAAGAAGCTTCGAACCGGGTTGGTTCAGCGTCAGGACGTTCAAGGTGGCCACATTGGTGCCACCTTGGTCAACGATGTTCAGAGGGGATCGTCCTTGGGCGGTCCGGGGTCGAGGCGGGATTTGAGAAGACATATCCGAGGCTGAATTAAATCTGATTCCATTCGTAGCAATAAGGGTTTCGGGAGGAGGGCTGCCAACCCAACCGTCCCTAAGTGCATTTGGTTCCCCAGTAAGACCGGACCCAAGACCGAACCCTAGAAATCAAGACCAGACTGTAGAAATCAGGTTCGTTTCTAGAAACCCAGACTAAACCATAGAAATCAGGACCAAACCTTAGGTATCAAGACCGAACCCTAGAAATCAAGACCAGACTGTAGAAATCAGGTGATTTGTCCCCTATCGAAAGTATCTTTTCGAGTGTAACTTTGGAGGGATTTTCTATTAGTGGGTCTGGTTCGGAAAACTCGCTGGAAAAATGTTGTTCCCATAGTTTAAAAATTGAGCAAACTTTGAAAATTGAGGCCAATCTCTAACTAATCCTGACTAATACCTAGAAATCCTTACGAATTCATAAGAATCATAGTCAATACTCAGAAATCTGGAAGAATTAATAGAAATAGTAAGTGTTGCATTGAAATCCTCCCAAATCTGTAGAAAATCAGAATAAACCCAATGAATCCAGACCAAACTAGAGACATCGAGACAAAACTGTAGAACACATAGCCGGTCCGTAAAGATAAATAAAAATCCCCTAGAAATCCCATAATCAATGCAAAAAAATTCAGGGGGAATTCATATAAGTGGTAATGAATACTTGGAAATCCAGGAGAACTCATAAAAAAGGGGGAGGCATCCCTAGAAATCCAAACCAAACCATTGAAATTCAGGCCAAATCAAAAATATCAAAACCGAGCCCTGGACATCAAGACCAGACTGCAGAAATCAGGTTCGATCCTAGAAACTCAGATTAAACCATACAAATAAGGACCAAACCATAGGAATCAATAGCAAACTTTGAAAATTGAGTCCAGTCTCTAAGAAATCCTGACTAACACATAGAACTCCCCACGAATTTATAAAAACCATAGCCAATAAATAAAAATCATAAGAAGATTTCATTAACATCGGGGGAGGGCATCCTTAGAAATCTAGACCAAACCATAGAAATCCAGATCAAACCATAGATATCAAGACTGAACCCAAAAACAAGACCAAATTGTAGAAATCGTGGTCAACTTCTAAAAAATCATGACTAATACATAGAAAACCTGAAAAATTCATAGAAACCGTAGCCAAGGCTTAGAAATCCAGATGAATTCATGAAAATTGAGACCAAACTGTAGAAATCTGGCTTGATCCTAGAAATTCAAACCAAACCATAAAAATCAATAGCAAACTTTAAAAATTAAGGCCAATCTCTAGAATATCCAGACTAATAAATAGAAATCCTTAAGAATTCATAAAAAACACAGCCAATACACAGAAATCTGGAAGAATTAATAGGAATCATTAGTGTTGTATGGAAATCGTCAGAAATTTGTAAAAAAAAAAATCAGGATCAACCCAAAAGAATCTAGACCAAACCAGAGACATCAGGACAAAACTGTAGAAAACATAGCCGGTCTTTAGAAATGCAGAAAAATTCCCTAGAAATCATAATCATTGCCAGAAATTCAGGAGGAATTTATACAAATCGTAACCAATGCTTAGAAATCGAGAGCAAACTGTAGAAATCAGGCCCGATCCTAGAAATCCAGACCAAACCATAGAAAATAGGACCAAACTGTTGAAATCAAATGCAATTTTTTAAAGTTAAGGCCAATCACTAGAACATCCAGACTAGCACACAAAAATCGTTACGAATTCATAAAAACCATAGCCTATACATAGAAATCTGGAAGAATTAATAGAAATCATAAGTGTTATATGGAAATCCTCGCAAATTTGTAAAAAATCAAGATCAACCAAAAAGAATCCAGAATAACTAAATAACCAGTCCGTAGAAATCTAGAAAAATCCCCTAGAGATCATAATCAGTGCCAAAAGTTCAGGAGGAGTTCATAAGAATCGTAACCCCAATGCTTAGAAATCGAGATAAAATTGTAGAATCAGGCCCGATCCTAGAAATCCAGATCAAACCATAAAAAAAGGACCAGACTGTAGAAATCAATAGCAAACTTTTAAAATTACGGCCGCTCTCTATAAAATCCTGAGCAATACATAGAAATCAATACGAATTCATAAAAATCATAACCAATACATAGAGATCTGGAAGAATTAATATAAATCACAAGTTTTGTATGGAAATCCTTGCGAATTTGTACAAAAAAATCAAGATCACCCCAAAGAATCCGGACCAATCCAGTGACATCGTGACAAAACTGTAGAAAACATAACCGGTCCGTAGAAATCAAGAAAAATCCCCTAGAAATCATAATCAATGCAAGAAATGCAGGAGGAGTTCATAGAAATCTTAAACAATGCTTCGAAATCCAGACGAATTCATAAAAAACAGGGGCATCCCTAGAAATTCAGACGTAAGCATAAAAATCCTGATCGAACTATGGATATCAAGACTTCTGGCTTACTTGCTGCTTAAAATTCTGTTTAATTTTGCTTAAATTTAATCTACTTACTTTCGAACAAAAACAGCAAGCATCAGAATTCACTAAGAAAAAACATCAACATGTAACAAGTTTCACGAACAAAAATATCATGATAAATTAAGTATCACGTAAAAGATAAATCACCAAAGAACAATAAAAATCATTAGTAAAAACAGCAATTCTACCCAAAAGAAGGACAAAAACCTATTGTGCGAAAATTCTTAGATAGTTAGTTGGCTTGAAAATCTATACCTATTTTGTGCCTCGAGCTTCAGAGGAAAAAATAGCGTGCGGTTACACATTCGTTTCTAAAAGTGCAGGTAGTCCTATAAAAAAAGGGTTAACATACGTATTTATTTTATTCAAAAAGTCTGTCCCTCAGTAAAGCGGTTTTTTCATGCGATTTGTGGTACGAAACAACAATTTTATCCAAAAAAAACTCAAAAAGCTATTGCGCGAAAATTCTGAGATAGTTAATTGATTCGAAAATCTATACCCATATTGAGCCTCAATTTTCAGAGGCAGTAATTTCCTACGGTAGCGCATATGTTTCTAAAGGTGCAGGTAGTTCTATAAAATAAGGGTTAAGCAATACATTTATTTTTAGCCAAAAATCTGTCCCTCACTAAAGCGGTTTTTTTAGGCGATTTGTGGTACGAAACAACAATTCTAGCTAAAATGCTGAAAACGCTATTGCGTGAAAATTCTAAGATAGTTAATTAATTCGAAAATCTATAGCTCTATTGAACCTCAAATTTCAAAGGCGGCAATGCCGTATGAGGCGCGTTCGTTCCTAAAATGTGTCATTGGCTTGGAAGTGGGAAAAAATAATACCAAGAAAAAAACTGATAAAATATGGAATTAAGTCATAAGTCTTGTGGTCCCTTTTCGCATTTTTTACTAAAAATATATTAAGAACGGTCCAGAATAGTATCTAGTATCATTCTCTAAGAAAGTATTGGGAACAATAATGTCCAGAAATAGATATTCTCTGACTCTGTGCCAAATTATTGCAGTAAACACGCCGTTCTATCATGATTGAAAAATGGTTAATCTCCTCGGGTGCAATAGGTTATTTCTAGAATATAAGAATTAGGACAGAATACTGGGAATGGTCTGTTAGTTCTAAAGCTTGGAGCGCCATTCCATTGGCAGGAAATTGACTTCTTGAATCCCAGCGAGGACAAAGAACTAAAGAATAAAAGAAAGAATAAAAAAGAAACACTTTGAAAGAAAGAAAATAAAGCGTTGAACGTTTAAACTAAAAATAAAATCTCAAAGAAGTATTGTGTGACAATGATGTGCAAGCTGTCATTACACAGCATGTGTGCCGTCATTACGCAACGTGTTTGCTGACCTTACATAATTTGTGCCCCGCCATTAAGTTAAAAGAAAGAAAAAATGCCTTGAACATTTCGACGTAAAATGAAATGTCAAAAAAGTATTATGTGACAGTGATGTGAGCACTGTCATTACGTAAGATGTGCGCCGTCCTTACATAAGACCCAGGTGTGTGCTGACCTCACGTAAGTTGTATGCTGTCGTTAAGTAACAAGCATGGATTCTCCCCCGGCTTTCTGACGTGTAGCTTGTCACACACGATAGCATCTTCCATATTACACCTGGTCACGGGAATTCTGGGTGACTTCCAGAAAAACAACAAACATGCTAAAAATGGCTACGAACCGTGACAAGATGGCGGTTGCTAGGGGAAATATTAGAACAGCTGGGGGTATCATGGGAAGTTTGCCGGGGCTTTCAGGATGTCAAAGGGCATGTTTTGGAAATCCTATGGCTCTATTTAAAGCGCAAGGGTATGGCGCTAGGTGTGCTACCTTTAATAGAACCGGTGACCACATTACACATGGGTTAGTAACTCCATTTATTACTACTTGTGTATTATATCGTCTACACTCCAATTAATCATATAAAAATACCATGCCAGGGGTTTCATGGGAAGTCTGCCAGGGTATGTTGTAGGAATCTTGCCAGGGCTGTCATGACGTCACAGGGCTGTCGTGGAAATAGGGCATTTTGTAGAAATCCCATGTTAATCTGCTATGGGTGCTGAAAAAATCCTATGGGAGAAGGGAAAGCCTGTTGCAGAATAGACTGAGGGGATACTACTACCGTAGTTCTGCCATTGTCGTAGAGACGAATGTTTGCTTCATTGTCAGAACGATAAAATGTTTGAATATTGAAATATCGACCCATGTCTAAAATGGCAATCAATTTTTTCTACTGCAATATAAAAAAAAATTACGCAAAATATTTGTGTTAAAAAAAAACAGAAAAAAACAAAAAAAAACACACATACACACAATCAAGGAAGAAAGCAGAAATAAGACCACAAGATTTTGCCTTTGTTTGAAAATTTAACAAAAATTTAATGCCATGAAAATTCTATGTCCCTAAGCAATCTCGTAAAGATTCCCCTGAACTTCTCGTTTGAAGTACAGCCTTATATTCTACTCACATCGGATCGTAAATAGAAATGACACAAAACAAAAACTACAATTAGAAGACATGCGACAACGAGTATCACAACGAATTACAAATGCAAATGATGCACAACGAAATCTGCATGAAGACAAGAAAGAGTGATAATTAAAAGAATTCACAAACTGAAATGTTGCGCAACGAAATATGTGCTTAAAAGGGGAAGCGGGGTTTTAGGTGCAAATTGACAGGTGAGCATTAGGTTTCTTACCTTGACATTACTTAAATTGCCTTAATGCATTTGGAACAAACTCTCGAAGATTTTCTCTTGAAAATAAGGTATGGCCTAGAAATACCCATATGCAGTTTTTCTGCTTCCTCCATCTACCATCCAATACTTTCTTTTTAAAATTCCTTGAATGAAGCGCACTTTCTGTTGCTTAATTGTCATAACAAACTTGAAAAAAATTGTCATAACAAAAGAAATCAGTAACTTTCGTACAAAGAAGACAAACAATAGGTTTCTTACCCGCGATAATTTTTACAATAAAAAAGAAAACGAAAGTAGAGGCACAAAGAAGATGCTTATGTATGTATGCTTAAGAAGATTAATATGTTTATTATTACTATATATTACTCCTAGCTGCACATTATGTTAACTTTCTTAATTTGGAATTTGGAGGTAGCTTTCGCAGTCCCTCCTTCAACGACAAATTGAAAAACTAGTGCTTCCTAAATTTTGAAGGCAATGTGGTAAAGATTTACATTTTTGACTTTCAAATATACCGTCGGTCTAATATAAGAATTTGTTTTTGCTGACCTTTTTTTACCCAAACTCATACAAGGATTTTTAAAAAAACATTAATATGAAATACAAAGTGTGCTGATAGCTCCTCATACACCGTCTCGTAGCCATTTGCTTGTATAAAAGACAGTAATGTTTCACCTTATTTTACTGTTTATGAGCCTTTTCCTCCCCACTCTCTCCTTCTCTTATCGCCAGCCTTTCGACTAAGTTAAATATATTATGCCTAGTTTGACGCGGAATCATATAAGTATTTTTAATCTGAATTCATGGAGGCACAAGCTGGCTCCTTAGACCCTTAAACACCCGGTCCTCACATCTTGCAATTTTAGCCTTTTTAGTAGAATGGTTGTCATATAAGATCTTTCCTGAAAAAGAATAGGGCACTGATTTACAATTTGTATTATTTGGGGAATCAAATAGGGGATTGTTAGCTCTTTAATATACTATGCCCCTCCCGTCTTAAACCTTGAACTTGAAACGGATGTAAACCACCTTGTTTGAAACAAAGTAGCACAAAGATTTTAAATATGTGCTATTTAAAGCTGAGAATAGGCCTGTAGCCCCACAAAGACACATCCCGCTTCATCACAAAAGTGTTTATCTGACTTGAGGCACAAAGTGCGCCCTTAGTCCTTTAAGGATACACTCCCTTTGCGGGCTTTTTGGTAAAGTGACAGGCTTGCATTTTTGCTACTGCTGTTCGACTTAAAATTCATAGGGCAAATACTTTCGGCCCTTGTAGGAGAATTATGATATTCTAAAACCCATTTTCAGTCTATTCTAAAACGCCTCAAATTTGATTGAAACTTATAGAGTAAGTAATTTTACCCCAAGGTAACAGAGCAGATGTCCCACCTGTTTTCTGTACGAGTTTTTACTTTATTATAAAATGAAAACAAAGCACCAATTTTTGTTGTCTTAAAGTTGATACTTTGGAGTACAAAAAGTTCCGTTTTCATTGATTGATTCCGACCCCAGATTCTACACAAATAGAGAACGGTAGTATGTTGACAGATCAGTAAAAAATGGCAGGTATTCATTGGCCTAGATTCTGGAATCCGTCGATGAAGTCTAAGGAAAAAAATTAAACTGCAGTAAGAAAGTCGAACAGGCTCTAAACGTAGTCACAGGCAAGGCCGTATCCAGGGGAGGGGGTTGGATCTCCCCACCTCAATTTTTTTAGTGAATTTACAGTTGATAATAGTTGAAAATTTCCTTTTTTTCAGTTTTTTGTTGAAAAGGAAACGGTCCAGGAAACGGTACCAAAATAATTTACAATTTGTCACTTTCTTGACTTAATATTTCTGTATTTTTCATACGGTTGTCTGCAGGTTTGTTCATATGATTTTACATATGCGCCTTTTATTGCTAATACATCCGTTATAAAACCTTGTGCCTATCTGCTATTTTGATTTACAATTTTTTCAGGAAGTTGTTGTCGAGTATAATCATCCTACTTGCATCTTAAATAAGGATCGCATCCGGATATACTCAAGAAACTTTTCCTCTGTTCCTGGATTTGAATACCTTGTTGAAGCACCTCTTCCAGAACGCCAGCGTTATATCACATACCCATGCAGCAGATTTGACGAAAATTTTGATGAATACTGTTTCACCTACGTTAGTGCTTCAGCTGATGGTTCTTCCACCGACTTGATAGAGAAGTGTGTTCCAACTTGGGCAGACACAGGTAAAATTAGAACCAAATAGCAATACATGCTATAGCATACATGTAGTAGCATATTATTTGTAGGCATGGATATATAATGAACCGGAGGTAATAGGCTTGAGACCGTCTGTGCAGGATTTCGACTCTTGTTGATAGAAGAGCATCGCCAAGGGCTGAAAACCATGTTGTGACCAAGATCTCCATTCATACTGGAGGTTTCAGGGACTTCTTGCTCTCTGGTTCTAAGACGGCTTAAGCGCTTCGGTATAGACTTTAGAATATATGCTGATCCCCGTCCTGCACTGGTGTCTGGGATCATTGCTTTTCCTGAGACCAAAATAATTTCAATAACATAAAGATCATGAAAATTGGAACTTTGAATGTTACGATGTTAAAAAATGACTATCGTGACGACATTTTGACTGACCAATTCAGACAATTCAAACTGGACTTATTAGGAGTTTCAGAAACTCATATCCCAGGGGTAGGAAACATGAAATTAGGTGAGATTGAATTTGTTTACTCAGGCAGGAAGGATGGGGTACATAGACAGGGAGTGGGACTTATGATGAATAAGGAAGCTGCTAAGTCTTGTTTAGGCTGGGAAGATATTAATAATAGAATACTTATTGTTCATTTTATGACTAAAAAGTTCTCGGTATCTGTTATAGTTGTGTATGCCCCTGTAGAACCGACTGAAGGAGATACTAGTGACTCAGAAGAATTTTACTTACAGTTACAGAAGCCAATAGACAGGGTCCGAGGTAGAAATATAGTGTTTTTACTAGGAGATCTTAACGCCCAGATCGGTAGAAATAAAGATAGATGTTATCCTAGTCTGGGTAAATTTGATGTTTGAAAAGAAAACAGTAATGGCTACAGACTTTTGCAATTTTGTAGCTATAACAATCTAGTTATAACCAATACGGTGTTTGGTCATAAAATGGCCCATAAGTTAACATGGTATTCACATGATGGTAAGACACCAAACCTTATTGACTATATTATAGCAAACCGAAGATTGGCAGGATGAATAAGAGATACTAGGGTATATAGGAGTGCTGTTATTGATGTTAAAAGTAAGGATCACCATCTAGTGGTGTCTAGGGTTAATTTAAACGTGAAATCTTGGAGGGGTAACTACCTCCCGGGAAGTTATAATGCTGGTAGACTCCAGGTGAGAATTTGAGAATACCTTTCCAGGAACATTTGAATAATAAACTTGAGAGTTTAAAATTTTATAATGTGGAAGATGGTTGGAATTATTTTAGAAAAACAATTTGTGAAGTTAATGATGGTGTCTTAGGGAAGAAAGTTAGGACTGCAGCTAGCAATATTAGTGAAAAAGCTTTATGTTTAATAGAAAAAAGCAGGGGCTTGTACAAGAATTATCTGATTGATAGATCATATGAAAACAAAAGGAATGTGAAGAAAGTGTTAAGGAAGGTAAATACATTAAAGTGATTAGCGCAATGTATGATAATCACACTGCTGCGTTTAAGGTAGGAAATAAGGTTAGCAGCTGGTTTTGTGTTAAATCAGGAGTTAAGTAGGGTTGTGTTCTATCCGCCTTTATATGGATCATTTTGATGGACTTAATACAAAGTACTTTGTATTAAGGAGCACAGGAAAGGCAATGGGAGACCACAGAATCAAACGGGGAGGAAAAAATCTCGTTGACTTAGATTATGCTGATGATTTAAGCATTCTAGATGAAAGTGTGAGCAAAATAAATGAACTTTTAGAGGTTTTGCGAAATCAGGGTGCTAGAATAGGTTTGAAAATTAATGTTAAGAACACTATGTCACTACGGCTAGGAATAAGTGAAGATGAAAAGGTGACGTTGTGTAACGAAAAGATTGATCAGCTGGACAGCTTCACTTACCTTGGTAGTATTAGCATTAAAGACGGTGGGAGCAGTGAGGATGTTAAAAGTAGAATAGAAAAGGCTCAGGGTGTTTTTTCATAGTTAAAACAAAGTTTGGAGGAATAGGAAGATAAGCTACTATCAGCTACTGTGATGACAATGATCCAATATAGCTCTGAAGCATGGGCGATACGAAAAGTGGATGACGATTTGCTAGATGTTTTCCATTGAAATTGCTTGTTGTTATTCTGGGTACCCGGCTGACTCACCGTATTTCAAACAGTAGGCTGTACGAAAAATGTGGTTCAATCCCGGTTTCTAGTGCTATAATTTCTGAAAGGTGGAGATGCTAGGACACGTTTTGCGGATGAAGAATGAAAGATTGCCGAAGATTTTCCTTTTCGGCCAACCGTCTAGGGCTAAACGGAAAACAGGTTTTCCTCGTCTGGGGTGGGAGGATGTCATAAAGATAGATTTAGAGGAAATGGGAACTTCCTCGGAGGGTGTAAAGAGGGAGGCTTTGAACAGATTGGGATGGAGTAGGAGTATGAATAGCTGAGTTGGCCTTAGGTGGCTTGGTGCTATGATGAGTTGTTAGTAGTAGTAGTATTAGTAGTAGTTGCACAAAATTGGAGACAAAGTAATCCATTGGAGACAAACCATTTTAAAATATGATTACTCAAAATTGGAGACAAAGATCCATGGCAACAAGCAGATCACCAGTTCGTGGACCTTAGGTTATAAACATTCATGACCTATGGGCTTTAAGCGTAAATAACTTCATTCTTTCATTCATCAGTAGGCCCATGATTTTTTAATATTACTGAGAAGTTTCAAGTGTTCATTATACGAGTAGGCTAGAAATAAAGAAATTGATGTTATCAAGACCCTAGGTATTGGCTGTCCTAATCTCAGTAGCTTTCTTTACCTATTGATATCCAAACCTGAAATCCATAGTTCCTTCCAGTAGTCCTCCACTGCTAAGGAACAACTCAAGCCAACTAGAAAATCAGTAATAATCAGTTCATAAACCTTAAGCGGTGAGTAGGTCCACGAGTCTACAAAACAACAAAGTAGTTTGAATATATATTGTATGAATATGCTAGGAATAAATAAATTTGAGTTATTGAGGTCTACGGTAGTTACTGTCTAATGGTCAGTAGTTATCTGTACCTATTGATAACCAATCCTGACCTCATTCTGTTGTTTCTTAGCAGCGGGGCTCCATCAAAATTGCAAATACATTCCCTGTAAAAAAAAAAATCTCGAGTTAGAAGTTAACTATAATAATAATAATAATAATTTATTTATTACCCACACAATTAATGTACAAGTATTAGAATGCGGAGTAAAAAGAAATTAAATGCATACAAAAAATACAAAACATACAAAAACAAAAAATAATAACTATTGAAAAGAATTAACATTAAATACAAACAAGAAATTAAATAAACACCAAAAATACAAACTATGAAAAATATTAACTGTAAAAAACTTAACATTAAATACACAAAAGAAATAAAATTTACAAAAAAAAATACAAAACATACAACAAACAAAAAATATTAACTATAGAAAAAATTTAACAGGACGATTAAGAGGAGAAAGTTGATCAAAAGCAGTACCCGAGAGCTTGCTCTGTAGCTTTTCCAACTGTTTTCCAATTTTTTTTTGTTACTAGTTCTACTGCGTTGATGGGTAGCGTTTCAAACTTGCAATATCCTTCATTTTTATATGGCCCAAAAAGGGGTTCCAAAAGAAAGAAATGGAGTCTAACGTATCTCCAATTAATAATCTATGACGCTTCCATATAAGAAGCTTAAGCTTTGGTAAAAATAAAAAGGTTAAAAACTCAGTTTGATAGTGTAAGCACTCCAATCCAGGTTCATGATCATGAATACTCTGTGAGTATATGCATATGCAGCCTTTGTGCGTTGGGATACAACCCTTTTTTGTATCCCTATGGATGCAAACCTTTTTTCCTTCCTTAAGAGGTAGACGCAACCCTTTCTTGCATCCTTAAGAGGTGGAAACAACCCATTTTTGTATCCTTGAGAGGTGTCCTCTCAACCTCCCTCTGAAGTACATGACTCCCTGTCATGAAATGTCCGTGACTTCTAGTCACTCTAGGTCTACTCCTAACGGCTAACCTATATCTACAAAACTACGGAATCTGTGCCTGTGCCTTCCGGTGGTTCCCTAACCATAGCATGGAGGCCGCGATGTTTTCGGCAAAAATTGCCCTAAAAATTTTCTTGGCGTTGGTTTATAGGTGCTGGGGCTAAACAATATCTTGCTTTGTGTCCTGTTTCACCACAGCGGATACAGGTTGGAGGTTTTTCACATTCCGAATGTCTATGTGGACCCCCGCAAGTCCAGCATTTTATGCGAGCATTTTTTACTTTACTAAATTTATTCCTGGAATAATTATCCCTAGTTGGTCCTGACATATCTTTCTTTCCACAATTCAAACATTTCTTTGGGTTATTTTTATAATTTCCTATGTTTTGAAATTCTACTCTGGAGTTATCTCTTTGTTCTCCAGGGGAGATCTTGTCTCCTGAGTCAACCAATGTTGCTCCCAAAGACATGTCTGAGGAGTCCCTATACATTAAATCAATCGATTCAATTCTCTTTGCCAGCGCTAATAATTCATCTTTGTCGTCTGTTGTTTTATATTGTTCATGAACTTTCCTTCCAATTGAAGGGAGCATACCACTTTTAAAAATACTAATAGTTATTTCATCTGCCCTTATACCAGGAGTAGTTTTTGCCGACTCTAGAGCCTTTCTACTAATTCGGGAGTAAAATTGATGTACCAACTCAGAGGGTCTTTGTTTCTCGGGAAGCAGTTCTTGTAGTTTTTGTCCGGCTGGTTTTTCATCTAAAAAGGCTTCTTTTAAAAGTTTTTCTAAATGGTCCAAATCTTTTATTTTAGGAATATCTAAACTCGTTGCGAATCTTTGTATTTCTCCTTTAGTATAACAAAGAGCTTGATTTATCATAGCAATATCATCTTTCCCTAAACTCCTTTGTATTTGTTTAAGGGTGGAAATCCATAAATGGATTTCATTTGGGTATGTAAGTAACGAGATGGGAGGCGCTTGCTCCACAAGTAGGTTTTGAAGCCTGTTTGTGACTGTGGCATCTCTATATTGTGCTTCTAGAGCATTTATTCTAGACTGCGCTTGTTGTAGTGCAATTTCTAACTCTTTGAATTTATTTTCATTTGAACTCATGATTGCTCTATCCTTATAAACTCTTAATGTGGGAAACGTTTTGAACCTTTAAATTGTTTCAAACTACTAAAATGAGTTAGTTTATAAATTGCATAAGAATTAGCTCAATATCTCGATTTAAATTAACCCTCAAGGCTAATAGTATGCTTACTCTTTTGAAGATGATTTAACTATGACACTAGTGTTAAAAAGGATTTAAGCAAGCTACAGATGATACGGACACTAGAACTTGTAACAAAGAGAAAGAAAAAGAGAAGAAAGAAAGAATCTTAGAAAGATAAAAGGCTGTCTGAACTTCCCTTTAAGATCAAAAATTTCTTTAATGAACACTTTTTCAAACTTTTCTGTCTCTGATAGGTTTGGAAAACTGAACACACACTTTCTTGTGAGGAACAGAGGACTAAAATTTTACCAAATTTTTTAAATTTAATTAATCCTCCCCACTTAAACGAAAGTTGCACCGAACTTGAGTACCGCTGCGACCAGTTGTACTGAACTTGAGTACCTCTGCGACCAGTTGTACCGAACCTGAGTAGTGCTGCGACCAGTTGTAAGGTTGCCCCTACTATCAGGGCTAATAAATTTGGTAGCGTGTTACAAACTGTGGCTTGGGTAAGAAATCGGTACTCAGAATTCAGTGACAACTGATTTTTATTACCAAAGAAGATAAAAAGAAAAATATTCTAATTCTGATTATGTTGATTATTTCTAAACCTCTTGTAGGTCTAATTTCTATAGTCTACTTTGTTCAATCCACCAATGTTTACCGAAAACAAAAAAATTAAGTTAATTCTGGCTATCGAATGTTTCTACTTAAAGGAGTTACACTTGAATAGCTAGTCAAGGCTTGAGTTCTGGGTTATTAAAATCCTTTAGTTCAAACTATTGCTGAGCTAAGCTAAGAATAACCGTACTTGATTTTATTTCAATTTACCTTAACCCAAACCAAGAGATCCTCTTATTATTTATTGAAAAGGGTTGTGTATTCCGTGGACCTTTAGCAAGCTTTAACTTTAGCAGGGAAAACTCTTAATTGAAAATATCTGGACATAAAGGTTTGGAAATTCTTATATCGACAATATTGTTCCCTTTTTCCCTAACCTACCTGTATAAACATTAAGGCCACCTTTGTATAAACATGCAGTACGGGTCTAACGGAATGAAATAATGATTAAAAAGGGAACGGTGTTCCTCTCCGTATAAACGTCTGAAGATTGCACAAAGGGGGGGGGCAAGTAATGTTGTTGTCTGATAATTCCAATTTTCGGATATAAGGTCTTTATAAAGTCAAGCTAAGTCCCAAGGAACTCTAGGCTGAAAAGGAGAGCACAAAGGGCTCGTCTAACGTTGACTTCTTGGTTAAGGCTCCTTTCCTCTTTAAACCTTCAGTTACTCGAAGCTTAAATTTCTGGGAAGAAATTTAATTTAGCTTATTCTAACCTTAAAATGCTGTTTTGTCCAAATGGCTCAAGCCCTGTCTAAGTGGAAATACTACCGAACTATAAACCCAAAATCACCAACTTATAGTAAAATGTTAGATTTCAGCACTAGTTGTTATTAATTTCTCCTATATACGTATTAAAGTTATCTCCAAGTGACAGAAATCTTTAGAGGTTTTCTTCTTATTTTAATTTTATCGTCAAAATTTTATCTCCAAGGGGAATCCAGACAGACAGTAGTAGAAAGCTATCTATAACTCCGAACGGGAGTCCATATATGGGCATAGAGTCCCTAGGCAGAACACATGGTTAATGGGGTCAATGACCTCTTTTTTCCAAGGTCGATTAATTGTTTCCAAGGAGAATTGTTTCCGGAAGTTTATTAATATCTTTGGAGTTCGACCAGAATTGTTTCCGGGGCAAAGTTTAGATCACACGTGACAGATGATGTCATGGTTGATTGATTTGACACAAAATGGGAATTAATTTGTTGTTTCTAAGGGGATTTATTGATTCAAGAGAGGGGAATTAATTTGTTGTTTCTAAGGGGAAGGTGGGGAAGAGATATATTGATTGCGTAATCGAAGGGAGAGAATTCCCGAGAAATTGATTACATAATCGGTAGAACCCTATCAGGAGCTCGTGACGGGAATCCATTTATATGCATAGAATGACGTAATCAACTAGGACAAATGGATTTCTGAGAAATTGATTACATAATCGGTAGAACCCTATCAGAAGGTCATGACGGGAGTCCATATATGGGCATAGAATGACGTAATCGACTAGGACAGTTGGATTTCTGAGAAATTGATTACATAATCCGTAGAACCCTATCAGAAGGTCATGACGGGGGTCCATATATGGGCATAGAATGACGTAATCGACTAGGACAGTTGGAATATTTCAGTAGTGTTTTGTTGTGTTTTACCTTGTCACAGTTACATTCTCGTGATTTTTCAAAGTTCATTTTGAATTTCTTTCATTGAAATGCAAGAGTTGGAATATTTCAGTAATGTTTTGTCGTGGTTCACCTTATCACAGTTACATTTTCTTGATTTTTCAAAGTTCATTTTGAATTTCTTTCATTGAAATGGAAGAGTTGGATTATTTCAGTAGTGTTTTGTCGTGGTTTACCTTGTCACAGTTACATTCTCTTGATTTTTCAAAGTTCATTTTGAATTTCTTTCCTTGAAATGCAAGAGTTGGAATATTTCAGTAGTGTTTTGTCGTGGTTCACCTTGTTACACTTTCATTCTCTTGATTTTTCAAAGTTCATTTTGAATTTCTTTCATTGAAATAGTGATTTTTCAAAGTTCATTTTGAATTTATTTCATTGAAATGCAAGAGTTGGAATATTTCAGTAATGTTTTGTTGTGGTTCACCTTATCACAGTTACATTTTCTTGATTTTTCAAAGTTCATTTTGAATTTCTTTCATTGAAATGCAAGAGTTGGATTATTTCACTAGTGTTTTGTCGTGGTTTACCTTGTCACAGTTACATTCTCTTGATTTTTCAAAGTTCATTTTGAATTTCTTTCATTGAAATGCAAGAGTTGGAATATTTCAGTACTGTTTTGTCGTGGTTTACCTTGTCACACTTTCATTCTCTTGATTTTTCAAAGTTCATTTTGAATTTCTTTCATTGAAATGCAAGAGTTGGATTATTTCAGTAGTGTTTTGTCATGATTTACCCTGTCACAGTTATATTCTCTTGATTTTTCAAAGTTCATTTTGAATTTCTTTCGTTGAAATGCACGAGTTGGAATATTTCAGTAGTGTTTTGTTGTGGTTTAACATGTCACAGTTATATTCTCTTGATTTTTCAAAGTTCATTTTGAATTTCTTTCATTGAAATGCAAGAGTTGGATTATTTCAGTAGTGTTTTGATGTGGTTTACCTTGTCACAGTTACATTCTCTTGATTTTCAAAGTTCATTGTGAATTTCTTTCATTGAAATGCAAGAGTTGGATTATTCCAGTAGTGTTTTGTTGTGTTTTACATTGGCACAGTTACATTCTCTTGATTTTTCAAAGTTTATTTTGAATTTCTTTCACTGAAATGCATGAGTTGGATTATTTCAGTAGTGTTTTGTCGGGGTTTACCCTGTCACAGTTACATTCTCTTGATTTTTCAAAGTTTATTTTGAATTTCTTTCACTGAAATGCAAGAGTTGGAATATTTCAGTAGTGTTTTGTTGTGGTTTACCTTGTCACGGTTACATTCTTTTAATTTTTCAAAGTTCATTTTGAATTTCTTTCGTTGAAAAACAAGAGTTGGAATATTTCAGTAGTGTTTTGATGTGTTTTATATTGTCACAGTTACATTCTCTTGATTTTTCAAAGTTCATTTTGAATTTCTTTCATTGAAATGCAAGAGTTGGAATATTTCAGTAGTGTTTCGTTGTGATTTACCTTGTCACAGTTACATTCTCTTAATTTTTCAAAGTTCATTTTCGATTTCTTTCGTTGAAATGTAAGAGTTGGAATATTTCAGTAGTGTTTTGTCGTGGTTTACCTTGTCACAGTTACATTCTCTTAATTTTTCAAAGTTCATTTTCGATTTCTTTCGTTGAAATGTAAGAGTTGGAATATTTCAGTCGTCTTTTGTCGTGGTTTACCTTGTCATTGTTACATTCTCTTAATTTTTCAAAGTTTATTTTGGATTTCTTTCGATGAAATGCAAGAGTTGGAATATTTCAATAGTGTTCTGTCGTGGTTTACCTTGTCACAGTTACATTCTCTGGATTTTTCAAAGTTCATTTGAATTTCTTTCATTGAAATGCAAGAGTTGGATTATTTCAGCAGTGTTTTGTTGTAGTTTACCATTTCACAGTTACATTCTCTTAATTTTTCAAAGTTCATTTTGGTTTTCATTCGTTGAAATGCATGAGACGGAATATTTCAGTAGTGTTTTCATTTATAAATTTCTTTCGTTGAAATGCAAGAGTTGGAATATTTCAGTAGTGTTTTGATGTGGTTTACCTTGTCACAGTTACATTCTCTTGATTTTCAAAGCTCATTTTGAATTTCTTTCATTGACATGCAAGAGTTGGATTATTTCAGTAGTGTTTTGTTGTGGTTTACTTTGTCAAAGTTACATTTTCTTGATTTGTCAAAGTTTATTTTGAATTTCTTTCATTCAAATGCAAGAGTTGGAATATTTCAGTAGTGGTTTGTTGTAGTTTACCTTGTCGCAGATACATTTTCTTGATTTTTCAAAGTTCATTTATGAATTTCTTTCGTTGAAATGGAAGAGTTGGAATATTTCAGTAGTGTTTTGTTGTGGTTTACAGTGTCACAGTTACATTCACTTGATTTTTCAAAGTTCATTTTGAATTTCTTTCGGTTTTAGTTAAGAGTTTCGAGTTTTAGCTTAGAGTCTTACCTTAGAGTTTTTTTTAGAGTTCTAGTTTAGTTTAGTTTTAGTTAAGAGTTTAGAGTTTTACCTTAGAGTCTTAGCTTAGATTTTTAGTTAGAGTTCTAGTTTAGTTTAGTTATAGTTAAGAATTTAGAGTTTTAGCTTAGAGTCATAGCATAGAGTTTTAGTTAAAGTTATAGTTTAGCAAAGTTATAGTTAAGAGTTTAGAGTTTTACCTTAGAGTCATAGCTTAGAGTTTTAGCTAGAGTTCTAGTTCAGTTTAGTTTTAGTTAAGAGTTTAGAGTTTTAGCTTAGAGTCTTAGCTTATAGTTTGTGTTAGAGTTCTAGTTTAGTTTAGTTATAGTTAAGAGTCTCGAGTTTTCAGCTTAGAGTCCTAGCTTAGAGTTTCTGTTAGAGTTCTAGTTTAGTTTACTTCTAGTTAAGAGTTTAGAGTTTTAGCTTAGAGTCTTAGCTTATAGTTTGTGTTAGAGTTCTAGTTTAGTTTAGTAATAGTTAAGAGTTTAGAGTTTTAGCTTAGAGTCTTAGCTTAGAGTTTTTGTTAGAGTTCTAGTTTAGTTTAGTTATAGTTAAGAGTTTGGTGTTTTACCTTAGAGACTTAGCTTAGAGTTTTAGTTTAGTTTAGTTTTAGTTAAGAGTTTAGAGTTTTAGCTTAGGGTCTTATCGTAGAGTTTTTATTAGAGTTCTAGTTTAGTTTAGTTTTAGTTAAGAGTTTAGAGTTTTTAGCTTAGAGTTTTTTGTTGAAGTTCTAGTTTAGTTTAGAGTTTTAGCTTAGACTTAGAGTTTTAATTAGAGTTCTAGTTTAGTTTAGTTTTAGTTAAGAGTTTAGAGTTTTAGCTTAGAGTCTTAGCTTAGAGTTTTTGTTAGAGTTATAGTTTGGTTTAGTTTTAGTTAAGAGTTTAGAGTTTTAGCTTAGAGTCTTAGCTTAGAGTTTTTGTTAGAGTTCTAGTTTAGTTTAGTTATAGTTAAGAGTTTGGAGTTTTACCTTAGAGACTTAGCCTAGAGTTTTAGTTTAGTTTAGTTTTACTTAAGAGTTAAGAGTTTTAGCTTAGAGTCTCAGCTTAGAGTTCTAGTTTAGTTTAGTTTTAGTTAAGAGTTTAGTGTTTTTAGCTTAGAGTCTTAGTTTAGAGTTTATGTTGAAGTTCTAGTTTAGTTTAGTTTTAGTTTAGAGTTTTAGCTTAGACATAGAGTTTTAATTAGAGTTCTAGTTTAGTTTAGTTTTAGTTAAGAGTTTAGAGTTTTTAGCTTAGAGTCTTTGCCTAGTTTTATTTAGAGTTCTAGTTCAGTTTAGTTTTAGCTAAGAGTTTAGAGTTTTACCATAGAGTCATAGCTTAGAGTTTTAGTTAGAGTTAAAGTTTAGTTTAGTTACAGTTAAGAAGTTAGATTTTTAGCTTAGAGTCATAGCTTAGAGTTTTACTTAAAGTTATAGTTTGGTTAAGTTTTAGTTAAGAGTTTCGAGTTTTAGCTGAATCTTAGCTTAGAGTTTTTGTTAGAGTTCTAGTTTAGTTTAGTTTTAGTTAAGAGTTTAGGTTTTTACCTTAGAGTCTTAGCTTAGAGTTTTTGTTAGAGTTCTAGTTTAGTTTAATTTTAGTTAAGAATTTGATGTTTTACCTCTGAGTTTCAGTTAGAGTTCTAGTTTAGTTTACTTTTAGTTAAGAGTTTAGTGTTTTACCTTAGAGTCTTAGCTTAGAGTTTTAGTTAGAGTTCTAGTTTAGTTTAGTTTTAGTTAAGTGTTTAGAATTTTTGCTTAGAGTCTTAACTTAGAGTTTTTGTTAGAATTCTAGTTTATTTTAGTTTTAGTTAAGAGTCTAGAGTTTTTAGCTTAGAGTCTTAGATTAGAGTTTTTGTTGAAGTTCTAGTTTAATTTAGTTTTAGTTAATAGTTTAGAGTTTTAGCTTAGAGTCTTAGCTTAGAGTTTTTGTTAGAGTTGAAGTTTAGTTTAGTAATAGTTAAGAGTTTAGAGTTTTAGCTTAGAGTTTCAGCTTAGAGTTTTTGTTAGAGTTCTAGTTTAGTTTAGATAAAGTTAAGCGTTTGGAGTTTTACCTTCGAGACTTAGCTTAGAGTATTAGTTTAGTTTAGTTTTAGTTAAGAGTTTAGAGTTTTTTTAGCTTAGAGTCTTAGCTTAGAGTTTTTTTTAGAGTTATAGTTTAGTTTAGTTTAGTTTTAGTTAAGAGTTTGATGTTTTACCTTAGAGTCATAGCTTAGAGTCTTAGTTAGAGTTCTAGTTTAGTTTAGTTTTAGTTAAGAGTTTAGAATTTTAGCTTAGAGTCATAGCTTAGAGTTTTTGTTAGAGTTCTAGTTTAGTTTAGTTTTAGTTAAGAGTTTATAGTCTTAGCTTAGAGTTCTAGCTTAGAGTTTTTGTTAGAGTTTTAGTTTAGTTTAGTTTTAGTTAATAGTGTTAGAGTTTTAGCTTAGAGTCTTAGCTTAGAGTTATAGTTAGAGTTGAAGTTTAGTTTAGTTATAGTTAAGAATTTAAAGTTTTTAGCTTAGAGTCATAGTTTAGAGTTTTTGTTAGAGTTCTAGTTTAGTTTAGTTAAGAGTTTAGAGTTTTATCATAGAATCATAGCTTAGAGTTTTTGTTGAAGTTGAAATTTAGTTTAGTCATAGTTAAGAATTTAGAGTTTTTAGCTTAGAGTCTTAGCTTAGAGTTTTACTTAGAGTTCTAGTTTAGTTTAGTTTTAGTTAAGAGTTTAGAGTTTTATCTCAGAGTCTTAGCTTAGAGTTTTTGTTGAAGTTCTAGTTTAGTTTAGTTAAGAGTTTAGAGTTCTACCTTAGAGTCTTAGCTTAGAGTTTTACGTAGAGTTGAAGTTTAGTTTAGTTATAGTTAAGAGTTTAGAGTTTTAGCTCAGAGTCTTAGCTTAGAGTTTTAGTTAGAGTTCTAGCTTAGTTTAGTTTTATTTAAGAGTTTACAGTTTTACCTTAAAGTCTTAGCTTAGAGTTTTATTTAGAGTTCTAGTTTAGTTTAGTTTTAGTTATGAGTTTTGAGTTTTACCTTAAAGTCTTAGATTAGAGTTTTAGTTAGAGTTGAAATTTCGTTTAGTTTAGTTATAGTTAAGAGTTTATAGTTTTAGCTTAGAGTCTTAGCTTCGAGTTTTAGTTAGAGTTATTGTTTAGTTTAGTTTTAGTTAAGAGTTATAGCTTAGAGGTTTAGCCTAGAATCTTAGCTTAGAGATTTAGTTAGAGTTGAAGTTTAGTCTAAACTAGCATAACCACAAAATTACACAATATTGCACAGAAATACCAAAACCATGGGTTAGATTAGGTTAGGTTAGGTTAGAGGCTAGGTTTCTCCACGTTTAAGTTAGGTTAGATTAGGTTAGCTTAATTAGTTAATAAGTTAGGTTAGTATGGTTGGGTTAGGTAACCTTAAAGTCTTAGATTAGAGTTTTAGTTAGGGTTGAGGATTTTCCGGCGAGTATGGTTAGGTTAGGTTAGACTAGATTAAGTTAGGTTAGATTAGGTTAGGTTACGTCAGCTTAGGTAAGTTAGGTTAGGTTAGCTAAGTTAGGTTAGGTTAGATTAGCTAGTAAACATCTCTCCATGTTTAAGTTAGGTTAGGTTAGGTTAGGCTAGATTAAGTTATGTTAGGTTAAGTTAGATTAGGTTAGGTTAGCCTACGTACTTAATCGTACTTAATCTACGTACGTAACTTAATCTAGCCTAACCTAACCTAACCTAACCCAACTTAAACATGGAGATATTTTTACTAGCTAATCTAACCTAACCTAACTTAGCTAACCTAACCTAACTTACCTAAGCTGACTTAACCTAACCTAATCTAACCTAACTTAATCTAGTCTAACCTAACCTAACCTAACCATACTCGCCGGAAAATCCTCAACCCTAACTAAAACTCTAATCTAAGACTTTAAGGTAACCTAACCTAACCATACTAACCTAACTTATTAACTAATTAAGCTAACCTAATCTAACCTAACTTAAACGTGGAGAAACCTAGCCTCTAACCTAACCTAATCTAACCTATGGTTTTGGTATTTATATGCAATATTGTGTAATTTTGTGGTTATGCTAGTTTAGACTAAACTTAAACTCTAACTAAATCTCTAAGCTAAGACTCTAAGCTAAAACTCTAAACTATTAACTAAAACTAAATTAAACTAGAACTTCAACAAAAACTCTAAGCTAAAAACTCTAAACTCTTAACTAAAACTAAAATAAACTAGAACTCTAACAAAAACTCTAAGTTAAGACTCTAATCTAAAATTCTAAACTCTTAACTAAAACTAAACTAAACTAGAACTCTAACTAAAACTCTAAGCTAAGACTCTAAGGTAAAACACTAAACTCTTAACTAAAAGTAAACTAAACTAGAACTCTATCTGAAACTCAAAGGTAAAACATCAAATTCTTAACTAAAATTAAACTAAACTAGAACTCTAATTAAAACTCTAAGTCTAAGCTAAAACTCTAAACTAAACTAGAACTTCAACAAAAAACTCTAAACTAAGACTCTAAGCTAAAAACTCTAAACTCTTAACTAAAACTAAACTAAACTAGAACTCTAATAAAAACTCTAAGATAAGACTCTAAGCTAAAACTCTAAACTCTTAACTAAAACTAAACTAAACTAAAACTCTAAGCTAAGTCTCTAAGGTAAAACACCAAACTCTTAACTATAACTAAACTAAACTAGAACTCTAACAAAAACTCTAAGCTAAGACTCTAAGCTAAAACTCTAAACTCTTAACTATTACTAAACTAAACTAGAACTCTAACACAAACTATAAGCTAAGACTCTAAGCTAAAACTCTAAACTCTTAACTAGAAGTAAACTAAACTAGAACTCTAACAGAAACTCTAAGCTAAGACTCTAAGCTGAAAACTCGAGACTCTTAACTATAACTAAACTAAACTAGAACTCTAACACAAACTATAAGCTAAGACTCTAAGCTAAAACTCTAAACTCTTAACTAAAACTAAACTGAACTAGAACTCTGACTAAAACTCTAAGCTATGACTCTAATGTAAAACTCTAAACTCTTAACTATAACTTTGCTAAACTATAACTTTAACTAAAACTCTATGGTATGACTCTAAGCTAAAACTCTAAATTCTTAACTAAAACTAAACTAAACTAGAACTCTAACAGAAACTCTAAGCTAAGACTCTAAGCTAAAACTCTAAACTCTTAACTAAAACTAAACTAAACTAGAACTCTAACAAAAACTCTAAGGTAAGACTCTAAGTTAAAACTCGAAACTCTTAACTAAAACCGAAAGAAATTCAAAATGAGCTTTGAAAAATCAAGTGAATGTAACTGTGACACTGTAAACCACAACAAAACACTACTGAAATATTCCAACTCTTCCATTTCAACGAAAGAAATTCATAAATGAACTTTGAAAAATCAAGCAATGTATCTGCGACAAGGTAAACTACAACAAAACACTACTGAAATATTCCAACTCTTGCATTTGAATGAAAGAAATTCAAAATAAATTTTGACAAATCAAGAAAATGTAACTGTGACAAGGTAAACCACAACAAAACACTACTGAAATAATCCAACTCTTGCATGTCAATGAAAGAAATTCAAAATGAGCTTTGAAAATCAAGAAAATGTAACTGTGACAAGGTAAACCACGACAAAACACTATTGAAATATTCCAACTCTTGCATTTCATCGAAAGAAATCCAAAATGAACTTTGAAAAATTAAGAGAATGTAACAATGACAAGGTAAACCACGACAAAACACTACTGAAATATTCCAACTCTTACATTTCAACGAAAGAAATCGAAAATGAACTTTGAAAAATTAAGAGAATGTAACTGTGATAAGGTAAACCACGACAAAACACTACTGAAATTTCCAAACTCTTGCATTTCAACGAAAGAAATTTATAAATGAAAACACTACTGAAATATTCCGACTCATGCATTTCAACGAATGAAAACCAAAATGAACTTTGAAAAATTAAGAGAATGTAACTGTGAAATGGTAAACTACAACAAAACACTACTGAAATAATCCAACTCTTGCATTTCAATGAAAGAAATTCAAATGAACTTTGAAAAATCAAGAGAATGTAACTGTGACAAGGTAAACCACGACAAAACACTATTGAAATATTCCAACTCTTGCATTTCAACGAAAGAAATCGAAAATGAACTTTGAAAAATTAAGAGAACGTAACAATGACAAGGTAAACCACGACAAAACACTACTGAAATATTCCAACTCTTACATTTCAACTAAAGAAATAAAAAATGAACTTTGAAAAATTAAGAGAATGTAATTGTGACAAGGTAAACCACGACAAACACTACTGAAATATTCCAACTCTTACATTTCAACGAAAGAAATCGAAAATGAACTTTGAAAAATTAAGAGAATGTAACTGAGACAAGGTAAATCACAACGAAACACTACTGAAATATTCCAACTCTTGCATTTCAATGAAAGAAATTCAAAATGAACTTTGAAAACTCAAGAGAATGTAACTGTGACAATGTAAAACACATCAAAACACTACTGAAATATTCCAACTCTTGTTTTTCAACAAAAGTAATTCAAAATGAACTTTTAAAAATTAAAAAAATGTAACCGTGACAAGGTAAACCACAAAAAAACACTACTGAAATATTCCAACTCTTGCATTTCAGTGAAAGAAATTGAAAATAAACTTTGAAAAATCAAGAGAATGTAACTGTGACAGGGTAAACCACGACAAAACACTACTGAAATAATCCAACTCATGCATTTCAGTGAAAGAAATTCAAAATAAACTTTGAAAAATCAAGAGAATGTAACTGTGACAATGTAAAACACAACAAAACACTACTGAAATAATCCAACTCTTGCATTTCAATGAAAGAAATTCACAATGAACTTTGAAAATCAAGAGAATGTAACTGTGACAAGGTAAACCACATCAAAACACTACTGAAATAATCCAACTCTTGCATTTCAATGAAAGAAATTCAAAATGAACTTTGAAAAATCAAGAGAATATAACTGTGACATGTTAAACCACAACAAAACACTACTGAAATATTCCAACTCGTGCATTTCAACGAAAGAAATTCAAAATGAACTTTGAAAAATCAAGAGAATATAACTGTGACAGGGTAAATCATGACAAAACACTACTGAAATAATCCAACTCTTGCATTTCAATGAAAGAAATTCAAAATGAACTTTGAAAAATCAAGAGAATGAAAGTGCGACCATTTAAACCATGACAAAACACTACTGAAATATTCCAACTCTTGCATTTCAATGAAAGATACTGAAATAATCCAACTCTTGCATTTCAGTGAAAGAAATTCAAAATAAACTTTGAAAAATCAAGAGAATGTAACTGTGACAGGGTAAACCACGACAAAACACTACTGAAATATTCCAACTCTTGCATTTCAACGAAAGAAATTTATAAATGAACTTTGAAAAATCAAGAGAATGTAACTGTGACACTGTAAACCACAACAAAACACTACTGAAATAATCCAACTCTTGCATTTCAATGAAATATTCCAACTCTTGCATTTCAACGAAAGAAATTCATAAATGAACTTTGAATGTATCTGCAACAAGGTAAACTACAACAAAACACTACTGAAATATTCCAACTCTTGCATTTCAATGAAAGAAATTCAAAATGAACTTTGAAAAATCAAGAGAATGTAACTGTGACACTGTAAACCACAACAAAACACTACTGAAATAATCCAACTCTTGCATTTCAATGAAAGAAATTCACAATGAACTTTGAAAATCAAGAGATTGTAACTGTGACAAGGTAAACCACATCAAAACACTACTGAAATAATCCAACTCTTGCATTTCAATGAAAGAAATTCAAAATGAACTTTGAAAAATCAAGAGAATATAACTGTGACATGTTAAACCACAACAAAACACTACTGAAATATTCCAACTCGTGCATTTCAACGAAAGAAATTCAAAATGAACTTTGAAAAATCAAGAGAATATAACTGTGACAGGGTAAATCATGACAAAACACTACTGAAATAATCCAACTCTTACATTTCAATGAAAGAAATTCAAAATGAACTTTGAAAAATCAAGAGAATGAAAGTGGGACAAGGTAAACCACGACAAAACACTACTGAAATATTCCAACTCTTGCATTTCAATGAAAGAAATTCAAAATGAACTTTGAAAAATCAAGAGATTGTAACTGTGACAAGGTAAACCACGACGAAACACTAGTGAAATAATCCAACTCTTGCATTTCAATGAAAGAAATTCAAAATGAACTTTGAAAAATCAAGAAAATGTAACTGTGATAAGGTAAACCACAACAAAACATTACTGAAATATTCCAACTCTTGCATTTCAATGAAAGAAATTCAAAATGAACTTTGAAAAATCACCATTTCAATGAAAGAAATTCAAAATGAACTTTGAAAAATCAAGAGAATGAAAATGTAACAAGGTGAACCACGACAAAACACTACTGAAATATTCCAACTCTTGCATTTCAAGGAAAGAAATTCAAAATGAACTTTGAAAAACCAAGAGAATGTAACTGTGACAAGGTAAACCACGACAAAACACTACTGAAATAATCCAACTCTTGCATTTCAATGAAAGAAATTCAAAATGAACTTTGAAAAATCAAGAAAATGTAACTGTGATAAGGTGAACCACAACAAAACATTACTGAAATATTCCAACTCTTGCATTTCAATGAAATAAATTCAAAATGAACTTTGAAAAATCACGAGAATGTAACTGTGACAAGGTAAAACACAACAAAACACTACTGAAATATTCCAACTGTCCTAGTCGATTATGTCATTCTATGCCTATATATGGTCTCCCGTCAGGACCTCCTGATAGGGTTCTACCGATTATGTAATCAATTTCTCAGAAATCCAATTGTCTTAGTCGATTACGTCATTCTATGCCCATATATGGACCCCCGTCGTGACCTTCTGATAGGGTTCTACCGATTATGTAATCAATTTCTCAGAAATCCAACTGTCCTAGTCGATTACGTCATTCTATGCCCATATATGGACCTCCGTCATGACCTTCTGATAGGGTTCTAAAGATTATGTAATCAATTTCTCAGAAATCCAACTGTCCTAGTCGATTACGTCATTCTATGCCCATATATGGACTCCCGTCATGACCTTCTGATAGGGTTCTACCGATTATGTAATCAATTTCTCAGAAATCCATTTGTCCTAGTTGATTTCGTCATTCTATGCACATAAATGGATTCCCGTCACGAGCTCCTGATAGGGTTCTACCGATTATGTAATCAATGTCTCGGGAATTCTCTCCCTTCGATTACGCAATCAATATATCTCTTCCCCACCTTCCCCTTAGAAACAACAAATTAATTCCCCTTTCTTGAATCAATAATTCCCCTTAGAAACAACAAATTAATTCACATTTCGTGTCAAATCAATCAATCATGAAATCATCTGTCACGTGTGATCTAGACTTTGCCTCGGAAACAATTCTGGTCGAACTCCAAAGATATTAATAAACTTCCGGAAACAATTCTCTTTGGAAACAATTAATGACCTTGGAAAAAAGAGGTCATTGACCCCATTAACCATGTGTTCTCCTTAGGGACTCTATGCCCACATATGGACTCCCGTTCGGAGTTGAAGATAGCTTTCTACTGACAGTGGTAGTCTACCTTAATTAGAAAGTAAAAACGCTTACTCCTTGTTTGATCCAAAAAAGACTACCTTGTTTCCGGGGCAAAACTACCCCGATTTGTCTCTCATCCGTAAGTTGTATTCCTTTTACTACTTGATCCGTTTAGCGACATTCCCTCTCTCTTAGCCAATCAACCACTTTTTGTTAAAAGTACTTTCTTTTCCAGTCTTTCAAGGCCTTGTGTTCCTTTTTGTTTTGTAACCAAACTGGTCTAAATTAGTTCTTAAAATATTTATAACGGGTTCAAAGATCGTTTGAATCTTGGACAAAGAAGCGTCACTACTAGATTTATGACTAGTTACGCAAAGTAAAGCTATTTTCAAATTCAAGCTAATTTGAAATTTTCGCTTTTATTTCTGATCTATTGAAGCGAAAGGGAATTCCAAGCTTTACTAAATTGAGTTACCAAATTACACAAATTTAGGGCCTCCTTACACCTTTTCATGTTCAACACCATTCATAGCTGTATAATAGGTGAAATTAGAAAAAAAAATCCTTTTCATGATGCACGAGCATTCTGGATCTTCTCAAATTATATTGTTTAATCTTTTCTGCATATTGCGAGGGCTGCCTTAGAGGTATCAACTCTGAGTATACATAACAGTATCCCCAGACGGTGAGCAACTGAGGCCCTCTTCTGATTAAGGCCAAACCCCTCTTTTTCGAATATTTATAGTAAAGATTTCTACAAGTTCAAAGAAGTACAAAGAACATGTCTAAAAGACTTAATAGTTAGTGAAACGCGGCGACGTCGGAAAATTTTTTCCGACGCCGCTAAAATATTTTGTTCGGTTCAATAAAGACCACGAAAACACTGACATGTCATCTACAGAATTTTCGAACTTGGTCGGTAAACGCAGCGGTTTTACTGACTCCTGCCGTGATTTTACAGACGGTGCCACAATTTTCCATTTGGTTAAATAAACAGCATTAAAATAGTTATGTAATATGTACCCAAATCTGAATCTTGGTTGGTAAAGGCAGCGGTTTTACCGACTCATGCAGTGATTTTACGTATTATATTCGAAACGGACATTATGCTAATTTTTGACAAGAACAGTCGATAAAATCTCTTGCCTCCCCCCCCAAACATTTTGGCTAGTAACGACCCTAATGAATACGGATCTGTTATATTGTGCTTTTAGGGAAGAACGACAATTTAACGTAAAAAAAAGACTAATTTATAAAATTATCTCAAGTCATGCAACGTTAGAGTTGGCAGCAAACAACAAACAGTTATTAATATGTCATGCCTTTCTAATCAATGAAAAAAATAATGATCAAGGATCATGACTCCATTACTTATTATATATCTTAGGAATCATATACCGTGTCTTTGAACTGAATTTTAATTAATCAAATTAATTAGTTAAAGTATTTCCATCAAAAGTAAAGAGCGAACTTAAAATTAAAACCAGCAAAAATTTTCTAATATAAGACATCAAACTAAAAATAAAACAAAATTACTCTACATGAAAACATGAAAAAAACGAACAGAAATAACAAAAAAATATATATATTCTAACTGAAAATAAAAAGAAATAAGCACAAGTAATTGTAGCGTCACCGCCGCATTTGTCCGAAAGGCTAGAGTGACATTTGTGCTTTCCTGAAAACTAAATACATGGTTCTAATCGAAATCTTCGCAGAATTACCATAGTGGAAAAGGTGGAAATTGCAATAGTTGACCTTGAATTATAATCATTAAACTGAGAAATTCTTGGATAGGAAATGTGGCGCACACTTGAAATATTTGGTGAGAAGCGTAAGATATATATATATTATGTTTGTTTTATTACGCCCCTATTGTAATTGTTGCTAAATATATATAATTGTTTTGAAAAACCCTTGGCAAGAGTCATTGGAGAAAATCAAACTCCCTTTTTGAACTTATACACTTACCGTGTTTTGATTTAGGATAGTAATATTGTGATCTTAAATGTTTTTGATTATCAGTAGTTAATTATTTAGGATAGGTACCTGAATTACCCCTGAATGATCGTAATTCAAAAGAGCTGCATTTTTTATTATTATTATTATTAACAAATGGGTCACAAAAAAACACAACATTGAAATATCCATATGATAATAACAAAATAAAACTAATTATTCCCTCGAACTATCAAGATAAGTCCCGACTCACATTAGCGTGTTTGGAACGACCAAAAAAGGACATTTCAACTACTAATACCCTTTCTCGAAAAAAAAAAACTCTGACTCCTCCTCCATTCCCCCACCCCTGCTGAACATTCAATCAACAATTCTAAAAATGATATATTTAAAGGGAATTTAAAGAAATCCCACACTCATACTCTATCATTCATCATGCTTCCTCGCGACACTCACATCAATCAACACACGAATCAATTTCTGTTTTAACACTCACAATACTCACTCCCAAATCAATCACTCAATCCGTGATTACAATGCTGGTTAAAACAAAGACATCGCAAAGAAGAACAGAATTCCTCGAGGGCCGTCTTACCTTTTACTTCCGCCGGAAGCCTGTTCCAGACTTCAGAGCGAATATACCCAATAGAAAACTTAGATCTGGTAGTAATTTGAACTGGCGTTCCGACCAATTCAACATTTCTAGTTTCATAACTATGGTCCCTTTCTTTATAAAATTCCGAAGAAACATTCAGGTTACAAATTAGAAAAGAAAATTATACATAAGCAAATTTACATAAAATTTAACAAAACCAAAAAAATGGTAAAATTTATTGTGGTTGTGCTTATGGAGTTAGAAATAAGGGGGGGGGGGGATTAGAGGATCTGCTTTGAGCCCTCTCGTTGAACAAAATAAATAGCCTTGCAGAATTTTCATTTCATTAAGGTGTAGCATCCTTATCTTTCTACTTCAACGACGTATCTGTAAAGACTATGTTCTGAGATGGGCCATTTGCAAAAAGTAGCACCCTACTTACTAGGGCTGCAAGCATTCACGTGCCGCTAAATACATTTTATTTTTATTTTTCCGTTCGTTGTTAACCATTTCTATTAGTGCCTAATACCATGTGAGGATGTCGGGTGCAGCCTAAGATATGAGCAGTGCCGAGAGGGGGCTGTTCGCCCTCCAAGTGGATTAAAAACAGCACTAGATCTCAGAGTAAATAACTGAGTAATTATTCCCCTAATTTTTTTTTCTTGTGTTGTATGTGATGAGGCCAGAGAAAAAAGTAATCAAAAGCTGCAGACTCTGTTCAGTTTAATATAAAAAAAATCGTACTGAAAGCAAATTGCATCATTAAAACTTAAGATAGAAAGAAATTAATTTGTATATGAGGGGAGCTGCCCCTACCCTCAACTCTTGCTCTTTGCGCAAAAGTCTTTAAAAACACCCTTCATTCAAATTCAACGACCATTGTTTTTAAGAAGTCTTTCTTAAAAATTGTGACAAAAATTAAAACTTTAGTGTGAAGAGTGAAGAATAAGGAAGGGACATCCCTCTCATATACGGAATAATTTCTGTTCATTTTAAGTTTTGATGTTGCTCCTTATTTTCACTAGAAAAAAGCCTTGTTCTTTTATTTAATTAATTTAATTTAAAAATTAATTAATTAATTTAAAAAACTTTTTCCACAAAATAAGTTTTTCAAAGAAAAGTAAAGAACTCCATTAAACAAAAAATGAGCAAATATAAACCTCTATGCCTTCCCAAGGTCAAAACATAACTTGTGAAAATGTTTTTACTTTTATAACTTTAATAAATCAAATAATATTTGCATTTTGATTACTAAATATCAGTATATGTATATTAAACTGACAATGCACATTCATTTGTATTTTTTTCAGTAAAGTGCAAATTATGTTCTGGCCTTGGGAAGGTATAGGGGTTTTGAGCCCAACTTATGTTAATTTCTTATCGTTTTGAGTTTGACTCGGTTATTTATTGTAATTTCTGTTCGTTTTGTGTTTCATTTATTTATCGATGCTGATTTGTGGTAGTTTCACGCTTGGTAGATTATTTGATTTTATTTTTGCTCATTTTTTGTTTAATGGAGTTCTTTACTTTTCTTTGAAAAACTTATTTTGTGGAAAAAGTTTTTTAAATTAATTTCTGTTCGTTTTATATTGACATAGTCTTTTCAGAGAAAAAGAAAACAATACTTTAAATCTTTTCGTTTTTTAAGAATTTATAATTCGGCCTGCTATTTGTTTGCTGGAGAAAAATTTTCAGCAATTTTTAACAACATAGACCCTCTTAAAAATCTGGACACAAATAGTAGTGTTTAATTTAGTTTCATACCTCCTCTAGTTGACCTGAAATGGAAAACTTGATATCATTCGCAAAAAATCTGTTTACTTTCTTTGATAGCTTGGATACACTTACGCTAATTTGATTTGGTTAAATTTTAAGAGCAGAAGCAGCCCCAAAAGTTTGAACATAATACCCTCAGTCGTTCTTGGGATACAGCTGAGATGTCTTATTGGGAATTAGCATTAACACAGTGCATTTTGATTTAATCTCATTTCAACATTTAGTTTTTAAACATAAAGTCAAATGGGAGGGTGGGCGTGGGAGTGCATCGCTTTCGACTATTATAAAGGGCATCATCCCTTTCTATTTTCAATCGAATGAGCCCTTTTCAAAGTTACTACGACAAATCCTTCGATACAAAGTGCCCTGGTCTAAACAACAATAAAAACAAAAAAATAATACATTATACCCACATCGATCTTTACTATAAAATGTCAAGCCTTCCAATAACTTTCGACAATTAAAAAGGGCACTAGGCCTTTCGATTTCCAGTCGAATGTGCCCCTTTTGAGTTTCTACGACAACACTTCTTATAAGCACCTTATATGCCTCCAGGGCATATATTACAACTCTTACCTCTTACCCTAAGGGCTGTGAGGGTGGTTGTTATCATCTTAGACCTAATTTCCAGAACTTTCAATAACGTCAAAGAAAATGGCTATCTCAAAATTTTGATTGGATGAGTCTGGGAAAATGGCGGGCGTGAGAGGGGCGTAAGTCTTTCTCAAATCACTTTCAACTATTAAAAATGGCACTAACCTTTCAATTTCCAATCAAATGAGCCCTTTTGAAGTTTCTACGACAACGCTTTCAATAAAAAACTTATATCCCCCCAGGGGATACTTTACAACCCTCGTCCTGAGGCCTAGGGGAGGGGTTGTTATCCTCAAAGACCTAATTTCCAGAACTTTATACTACGTTGAACAAAATGGCTATCTGAAATGTTGATTGAATGGGTTTTTGGGAATGGTGGGCGTGAGAGGGGGGCTAGTTACCGTCCAATCACTTTTAACCATTAAAAAGGGCACTAGCCCTCTCAATTTCCAATTGAATGAGCCCCTTTTGAAGTATTTACGACAAATTTATCATTAAAAACCTTGTATGCCCCCAGGGCATAACTTACAACCTTTGCCCTGGGGACTCTGGGGGCTTTTCATCCTTAAACACATAATTTCCAGAACTTTCAACTACGTTGAACAAAATGGCTATCTCTAAACTTTGATTGAATGTGCTTGGGGAAATGGTGGGATTGAGAGAGGGGTTAATTACTTTCTACTCACTTTGACTATTAAAAAGGGCAATTTCAGTTTCCAATCAAATGAGCCCCTTTTGAAATTTCTACAACAATTTTAAATATAAACCTTATATGCCCCCAGGGCATAACTTACAACCCTTGCACTGAAGGCTCTGATGGGTTATCATCCTAAAAGACCTAATTTCCAGAACTTTCGACTACGTTGAACAAAACGGATATCTCAAAATTTTTATTGTATGTGTTGGGGAAATTGTGGGCGTTAGAGCGGGGTTAGTTGCCCTTCAATCACTTTTGACTATTAAAAGAGCACTAGCCCTTTCAATTTTCAATTTAATTACCCCTTTTTGATGTTTTTACAACATCGCTTTCTATAAAAACCTTACATGCTCCCAGGGCATAACTTACAACCCTTGCCCTGAGGGTTGTGGGGGGGGGGATGGGATGCCATCCTTAAAGACTGAATTTCCAAAACTTTAAACTGCGTTGAATAAAATGGCTATCTAAAAATTTTGATTGGATGGGTTTGGGGAAAAGTATGGCGTGAGAGTGGGGTTAGGTGCTATCAAATCACTTTTGACTATTAAAAAGGGCACTAGCCCTTTGAATTTCCAATCGAATGAGCCCTTTTTATGTTTCTACTACAAAGATTTCAATATAAACCTTATATGCCCCCAGGGCATAACTTATAACCCTTGTCCTGAAGACTGTGGGGGGGAGTGTCCTGCTCAAAGGTATAATTTCCTGAACTTCAAACTGTGTGGAACAAAATGGCTATCTAAAAATTTTGATTGGATATGTTTGGGGAAATAGTGGGCTTGGAAGGGGTGTTATTTGCCTTCCAATCACTTTCAACTATTATAAAGGCCACTAGCTATTTCAATTTCCAATCGAATGAGCTCTTTTGAAGTTTCTACGACAACGCTTTCAATAAAAAACTTATATGCCCCCAGGGCATAACTTACAACCTTTGCCCTGGGGACTCTGGGGGGCTTGTCATCCTGAAAGACCTAATTTCCAGAACTTTCAACTACGTTGAACAAAATGGATATCTCAAAATTTTGATTGGATGTGTTGGGGAAATGGTGGGCGTGAGAGCGGGGTTAGTTGCCTTTCAGTCACTTTCGACTATTAAAAGGGCACTAGCCCTTTCAATTTTCAATTTAATTACCCCTTTTTGATGTTTTTACAACATCGCTTTCTATAAAAACCTTACATGCTCCCAGGGCATAACTTACAACCCTTGCCCTGAGGATTGTGGGGGGGGTGGGATGCCATCCTTAAAGACTGAATTTCCAAAACTTTCAACTGCGTTGAATAAAATGGCTATCTGAAAATTTTGATTGGATGGGTTTGGGGAAAAGTGTGGCGTGAGAGGGGGTTAGGTGCCCTCAAATCACTTTTGACTATTAAAAAGGGCACTAGCCCTTTGGATTCCCAATAGAATGAGCCCTTTTTCAAGTTTCTACTACAAAGATTTCAATATAAATCTTATATTCCCCCAGGGCATAACTTATAACCCTTGTCCTGAAGACTGTGGGGGGAGTGTCCTGCTCAAAGGTATAATTTCCTGAACTTCAAACTGTGTGGAACAAAATGGCTATCTCAAAATTTTGATTGGATATGTTTGGGGAAATAGTGGGCTTGGAAGGGGTGTTATTTGCCTTCCAATCACTTTCGACTATTATAAAGGCCACTAGCCATTTCAATTTCCAATCGAATGAGCCCTTTTTGAAGTTTCTACGACAACGCGTTCTATAAAAACCTTATATGACCCCAGGGCATAACTTACAACCCTTGCCCCGAGGGCTTTGGGGGAGTGTAGTCCTTACAAAACATAATTTCTGTCTGGAAATCCGCAACACTGAATAAAATGGCTATCTAAAAATTTTGATTGGATGTACTTGCCCTCAAATTACTTTGGACTATTAAAAAGGGCACTAGACCTTTGAATTTCCAATCGAATGAGCCCTTTTTCTAGTTTCTACGACAAAGATTGCAATATTAACTTATGTGCCCCTAGGGTATAATTTATAACCCTTGCCCTGAAGACTTTTTGGGGAGTGTCCTGCTCAAAGGTATAATTTCCAGAATTTTAACTGCGTGGAACAGAATGGCTATCTCAAAATTTTGATTGGATGTGTTTGGGGAAATGGTGGGCGTGGAAGGGGTGTTAGTTGCCTTCCAATTACTTTAGACTATTAAAAAGAGCACTAGCCATTTCAATTTCTAATCGAATAAGCCTTTTTTTCAAGTTTCTACGACAACGCGTTCTATAAAAACTTTGTATGCCCCCTGGGAATAACTTACAACCCTTGTCCTGAGGACTCTGAGGAGGTTGTCATCCTCAAAGAACTAAGTTATAGAACTTAAAACTACGTTGAATAAAATAGCTATCTCAAAATTTTGATTGGATATGTCTGGGGGAAATGTGGGCGTGAGAGGGGGATTAGTTGCCCTCCGCTCACTTTCGACTATTAAAACGGGCACTAGCCCTTTAAATTTCCAATCGAATGAGCCTTTTTTGAAGTTTTTACGACAACGCCTTCTATAGAAACCTTATATGCCCCCAGGGCATAGCTTACAACCCTTTCCCGGAAGGCTGTGGGGAGTGTCCTCCTCCAAAAAATAATTTCTATCTGGAAATCAACTACACTGAACAAAATGGCTATCTCAAAATGTTGATTGTATGTGTTTGGGGGAATGATGGGGTGGAGGGGGGGCTAGTTGCCCTCCAATTACTTTCGACTATTAAAAAGGGCACTAGCCCTTTGAATTTCCAATCGAATGAGCCTTGTTTGAAGTTTCTACGACAACGCATTCTATAAAAACCTTATATGCCCCAGGGCATAACTTAAAACCCTTGCCCCGAGGGTGTGGGGGAGTGTCCTCTTCAAAAACCTATTTTCTATCTGGAAATCAACTACGCTGAACAAAATTGGCTCTCAAAATTTTGATTGTATGTGTTTGGGGGAATGATGGGCGCGAGGGGGGCTAGTTTCCCTCCGCTCACTTTCGACTATTAAAACGGGCACTAGCCCTTTAAATTTCCAATCGAATGAGCCTTTTTTGAAGTTTTTACGACAACGCCTTCTATAAAAACCTTATATGCCCTCAGGGCATAACTTAAAACCCTTGCCTTGAGGGTTGTGGGGGAGTGTCCTCCTCAAAAAATATTTTCTATGTGGAAATTAACTACGCTGAACAAAATGACTATCTCAAAATTTTGATTGGATGTGTTTGGGGGAATGATGGGCGTGGGGAGGGGGCTAGTTACCCTCCAATCACTTTCGACTATTAAAAAGGGCACTAGCCACCCCAAATTTCAATCGAATGAGCCCTTTTCGAAGTTTCTACGACGAATCCTTCGATACGAAGTGCCTGTCGAAGAAAGAAGAAGAAGAAAAAAAACACATTTTGGCCACATCGTTCTTTACTTAGGCAGCGCTAGCGCGCTGCCTATGATTTCTGGCTGTTTTTTAAATCAATCCAGGAAATCCCCCCTACTGTATGAAACTTCCTCTGGAAAATTTCCCCCAGAAACTTTCCTACCCAAGAAAAATTCTCCCTGCAGATAATGCCCCAGAAAATCTCCACAAAACATTTCCACATATTTCCAAAAACAAATGCCATATATAAACAATAGGGTAAATTGCTTGAATTACAGCCCCTTCCTAGGGCCTGTGAGAGTCTTGTCATCCTCAAAGGCATAGCTATTCCCTCTCAATCTTTCTGTCATTTAAAAAGGGCACTAGAACTTTTGATTTCCATTCGAATCGTCCATCTCCAAATCTCGTAGAGTATTCTCTTTTCAATACAATCATCCCTGGGCAGGGCAAAACAAAAATAACAAACACACATCCGTGAGTAGAATGCTAATATTGAATTTGCCGAGACATATAGGAATTACCATGATATTTGCAGAGACGTATAGGAAAAACATTTCCAGAGCTTTTACTTATGGATTTGCTTGCCTTTTTGTTCCTTGGTGTCTTTCCAGAGCATGTACTTATGGATTTGGGTGGATTATGTTCCCTCCCATGCTATTAAAAGGGCTTTTGTTCCCTCCCATGTTATTCTAAGGGTTTATATTCTCTCCCATGCTATTTTAAGGGCTTATGTTCCCTCCCATGCTATTATAAGGGTTTATGTTCCCTTCCATGCTACTCTATAGCGCTATGTTCCTTCCATTGTTATTCTACGAGACCTCTACATGTGATTAAACACGTTATGAAACTACGTGCTATTTGCTTATGCCCCGTTGGTACCATTCCAAACGAGCGGGGATTCCCCTCCGGTTCCTAAACATTGCAAAAAAGATAGCAGTATGAACGGAGATTCCCCACATAAGTTTGTTTCAACTCCATGTTTTTCAACCAGACTGGTTTTTGAGCCGACATCTGTTTTTTAGGGGGCCAATCAGAGACAACGGAGGTATTTACTCCTCTCTCTCTCTCTCAGACAATTTTTTGGTGTTGCTAGCTCAGTTATATTGTGGTAGTGAGATTGTCAACACATGAAAAAATGTTCCATACATGTCCGCTATGTATGTACACACTGGGCAGCTGGTCATCATGTGAGAATTGCACAATGATTGATGAGTATGATGAAAAGTGTAGATTATGCAACCCGTGTAAATTGCATAAAGGATATGCTATACAAATTAAAGGTTGTAATTCCTGTCTTGAAGAGGTGTGTGACTCTCATCCTAGAGGGCACCTATGCTCCGATTGCCACTATGATAAATGTAATCAGTGGGAGAATACATATCCCAGAATGATGGGAAAGAATCCTAAGCGTGATTTTAGTTTATTGCTAAGAGATTGGTATCGTCGTGGTTTTAGATTGTTCTGGGAGGAGGAACCGGGTCAGCGATTCAACTGTTGGAACAGCAAAAGAATTTGGTTTCTACGTCATTGTTGTGAAGACAATGACTACTATGATTATAAGCCCACTGATTTTTATTTGGCTGTGACGGAATGTGATTCGCCGCTTGAGGACACTATTTGTGCCATTACTTCAAATAAACAAATTGAAACATGTGGATTCTATAGAATGAATGAGAATACTATCATTGACTATACAAAGAGATATGACAAGAGTGAAGTTACACTCTACTGTAGAAAATGTGACTCTGACATTGCAGTATATCAGGATCAGTACAATGTGAACTCAGATAATCTACCTGCACTAGTTGTTGTCGACAAATACCTAGTAGAAGATGAAATCTAAAGAGTAGAAAAGTCGTTTTTTATCGTGTATATAAATTTTTATCATTTATTAATAAACAATTTCACATACATTTTTAGAACATTTTATTCTTAGGGCACTAAAATCACTATTAAATACGCTTGTAAGTATATTTTCCACTAGAAAGTCGTTCAATCGAGGTAAGTCAACGTAGATGTCGAGAAGCTGCTTGTAGGTATAGCCACGATATCTGAACATGAAAAAGAGTAGTGCATGAAAGCCACATGTCTTAGTGGTTAAATCCTGTACTCTTCGTTGATTTTGAATAATGGTTTTCCCACTGCTTTCAATAAAGTTGCTGATGTATGGAGTGTAGAATTTATACGATAGGCCAAGAGGATCAAAAAATTCAATATTCTTGGGTGTTTGAAAGACGCATAGCCAATGGCCAGTCTTCAAAGTCGATGGACTGCTATTAACAATGATTAGGGTATTGTTAACACTTGGAATTTTTTCAATGAAGTCCGAAGGTATGCAATAGGACTTGTACTGGGACATCTATGGATCCATACTAAATACGTTGATTATTTGGTTTGTGTTCATGGTGCTAGGTCTAGTAGAACACTGCCGTCGGGTGTGATTTCCCAATAGGTTTCAAATTGACTCAATGATATTAGCGTGATACTCTCAGTCAAAGCATCGGCAAATGTACACTCTAAACGTACATTCACTGTTCGTACTATGCTCATATCCTGAGTCCCCGACAAGTCCAAAACAATTACCCCATGATTTTTTGAAAACATTGATTCGGTTATTCCATTTTCAAATAATTGAGAGTCATGATCTAGGGATTGCATGGTCAACTCGTACAGAGTTCTATAGGATTTTTTGTCAAATGATAGACTGTACAATGGAATACCATTCACTTTGCACACAAGGTTAGATAGACCAAAAAATTAAAATCATAGGGGGATTCAGTCCAGGATCCAACGGCACTGCCACTCTTCACAAAGGCCAAAGCCAATTTTGATGGGATTTCTCCATTGATAAATGATGAATCGCTATAGCTACGAGAGCCGGTGGCAATGTGACGTTGATTGGTGATCGTATGGGGGACACGAAGTTTAATGTTGTTGACATTAGTTCTTAGCTTTTCCACTGCCAATGCAACAGAGCTCATAACCTGTTGTTTTCGGACGTGGAGAATTTCCAATGTGATAATGACATTTGCATCGGGTGCTGCAGGAAGTGTTTTTCTCAAAATGAAATTCGATGGGGCCAGCTGTAACTTTGTGTCAATCTTGACATTGGGGGTAGCCATTGGGATATATTGAATATCTCATGATTTAATTTTCCAACCAGATGATACTCCTGGCTCACTGCAGTAGTCAACTCACCATCAGTGTCAACACCTGATTGATATTCATAGCCCAATGATTGTCCTCTCAACTCCTTGTATGCCTTTGGTGTCATCATCATAAGTTGTATGTAGCTTGCATAGTTGGATAAATTATTGCTAGTGCTCTCCCATGTTCCATTAATAAATACATTAATTTGTTTGAATAGGTTGTGTAGAATACAGTTTTCATAGGAGATACCATCGCCAGCATTTGGAGTTGTATTATCTGACTTTTTCTTCACCGCAATATTTAAATCAATAAATGTTGATGACAAATCAATGAAATAGTCTTCATTGGAAAATATTTGAAAGTGTATATTTTCCGAGAGGGGTTGTTGGGGATGAAATTGTTCATAGTAGCCATACTTGACACTGACATCAACATTTTCAGCATTGAATAGATTCAATGAGGAACTAATTGATGGATATGCTTCCTTGTGCGGGAGATAAGTCATCTTAAGAGAAGAAATCCTTCTTTGATCTAACAATCTTTTTCTTTTTTCTTCTTCTTCTGCTTATTGGTCTTCATTGTTTTATTCCTCAAAGTCCTTGTTGATGTCCTTCGCTTCCCGCCTGGGTGGAGACTGATGAGTGAATGACGCGCACGCATCCTTTTCAATCCCACCCCATTTTGCCGAGATTTTAATTGCTCACCAACGGCTCTTGCTGAAGATCTAATATTTTCCTTAACACTCTCCTTGAAATTCTTGCCCGACCCCCAGTCCTGTAGTGTGGAGGCAGCAAAATTTGATGCAGCAGGCACAAGATATTTTCTGGCCAGGGGTAGTGCAGAACGAAATAGCCTAGCAAACCAGCTACCAAGACCATAGCCAGACATTGTAGTACGACCCTTGTAGTAGTCCAGTCCATTACCTATTTGATGTGGACTCAAAGCATCAACATAGCAATTGATATCGGGGCAGACAAATGGAATTCTTCTATTGTTCATTTTAGGTGATTGTGCTGTCGCCGACAATGGGTCGAAAATGACATGTAATCACTGCTAAGCCTTTTTTTATTGCTAGAGGATCACCCAATTCACTTCTTAGTGTTAACTGACAGAGTTCCAAATACGAAGTGTTTACAGGAACATACTGAAGATGCTTTATATTATAGTGATGAACAACTTCATGTCGTGTTTTTCGTTCAAGAACACGTAGGAGGGGGACATTTGAATTACCGACTCTCGATGTTTCCACAAAGGATGCATAGAGAAATATGCAAGAGTCCGAGGCGAAACCAGGTAGATAATCAGCAAAAATAACTTGATCCATCCCGTAAACGATGCCAGCATTTTTCCCATTTATCGTATTCTGTTTAAAGCCAAGAACGTCTCTCAGATTATCATTGAGAATAATTATTTCAGTGTCAACAGGTGAGGTAATGTAAATCCTATCGTGTTCCAATGAATAATTAAAATGGAATTTACCATTCCTACGATATGAGATTTTTCTATTGATTGTACGACACAAATCTGTCATATTATCGTATTCAATATATTTCAATTTGGCATGTGGATATTCGCTAGATTTAAGTGCTTCAACCCATTCATAGTCGACAAAGAGTGTCCAATCGAATGGTATAACAAGAGCCACTTCATACGCACCGTCAAATTTGATGGCGGGGGAGAGTTTTGTCCAAAAATCACTTGTCGTATTCAAGTCATTGTAGAGAGGATCGGAAACGTTGGACATAAATGTTACATAGAAATCATTGGGCATTGTCAATATCTTCAACACCGATCCAAGAATCAAAATCAGAGTTGTATCCTAGCCACCGAACAAGTAACTGTTTCCTACCCCTGCGAGTACGAGTCTTTAATATCTTTTCAATTTGATAGATTTCACTATTATTTTTAACTTTTTGTAGTTCATAGTCATAAAAGCCGCCGAGAATCTCTTCATCTTTGGTATCGCGCAAACGATAAGTTATGGGTTTAGTGTCTAGGATTTTTGCCACTTTAAAAAGTTCGGTGGACCACAAGTAATTCCCCTTTTCAAAAACATTAGTTGTTCTATTAATTCGAACAGTATCACCAACATTGAATTTATTTTTCTTCTTGACAATCGTTTCATTGGAATATTGTTTAAGAAAGGTGTCAATTTTATCATGATCAGAATGATGAACTTCCGTTGGGGTTGAATTGGATAATGATCGATGAGGTCGTTGATTATAAATCAACATGATTTTATCTAAATCATGAATAAAAGCCGATGTATTTTTCAATGTACAATATCTTGAAATTAAAAGTCGAATAGTTCTTATCAATCGTTCGGCCAATGCAGCCTTTATAGGACTATGACTATGATAGAGCAGTGTACTATATTTCACTAGTACTTTTGCAACATGGGGATTAACAAATTCACTACCAAGATCCGCTTGAATTTTTTATATGAATCCTGTTCGAGAATACTTTCAATGGCCTGAGCAACTTCAACACCTCTCTTCGAGCGCAATGAAATTGCATATGCATAGCGACTAAAAATACTGATTGCAAGTAGAATGTACTTGTACAGTGTATTGTGACGTCTTTGAATCTCATCTAGAGTTAGGAGATCTGCTTGCATTATATGCAATGGGAAAAAGGCTTTAGTTTTTCGATATTGATTAGCACGAAGTCTATGATTTCTATGCAGAGTGTAACTTGATTCATTTTGTAGATAGTCTTGTACACTTTTAGTGTGAACACCAGTGACCTTGGAAAGAGTGGTGGGGGAACTTAAACTCCGCGCTTCACAAATATTTTCATAAGCACCTTTCAGAACTTCAACCATTTTGAACGTAAACACGTTGTGTAACGTCCGCTACCCTTTTGTATACTAGTTGTGGTTGGTGATATGATACGTTTTCGCTTTTTCCTCGCCACCATTGTCAAGTTTCCACTAGGTGTGCTAGTATTTTCCAAGATTGATTAAAAATCTTCTTCTTCTTCTTCTTCTTCTTCTTCTTCTTCTTCCTCTTCATATTTTAATGGTGTTGTTGATGTTGATGGCAAATGTTCATTTAATTTTTTTAGAATTTGTCTATTGCTAATAAGACTTTTGGGAAAGTTTAATGTATTTAGAAAGTTGTATAGATGAGTGTCAAATGATAATAGTCCTTTACGATTTGTAACTATATCATAGATTAAATCAAGTAAATTATAGATCTTGCCATGAATTATAATCCCTTTCCCATTGCTCTCAACTTGAATATGATCTTGACCAATTTCCATGAGATCGGTTAGGAGTCGTTTACTTTGTTCACGATATGAGTGGGGCATTAGATTTCCAATTTTCAATACAATTGAATCCAATTCCTCCTTCTATAATTGTGTTCCAGCAGCAGCAGCAGGAGACTCTTGAGGAGATGATTCTTTTTTGTGATCAATACCAGCAGTGGCCTTCGCACGATAGGGCTTATGTTTGTCCACTCGGCGAAGTGCATCTTGAAGTAAAAGCAGTTTTTTATCATCCTCAATATTCTCGTTGTCAATGAATTTACTCAGATTGTCCTCAAAGTGTTCCACGGGTGGGAGAGCGAATTCTATTGGAGTCAATTTATACGGTTTGCATTCTCACTAGAGAAAACTGTTTACAAGTCCTGCAAAGATACTAGGGTATATAGGAGTGCTGTTATTGATGTTAAAAGTAAAGATCACCATCTAGTAGTGTCAAGGGTTAATTTAAAGCTGAAATATCGGAAGGGTAATTACCTCCCGGGAAGTTATGATGTTAGTAGACTCCAGGATGAGAATTTGAGAGAAACTTTCCAGGAACAGTTGAATACTAAACTTGAGAGCTTAAAATTTGATAATGTGGAAGATGGTTGGAATAATTTTAGAAAAATAATTTGTGAAGTTGCTGAAGGTGTATTAGGGAAGAAAGCTAGAACTGCAGCTAAGAATATTAGTGAAAAAGCTTTAAGTTTAATAGAAAGGAGAAAGGACTTGTACAAGAATTATCTGAGTGATAGATCACATGAAAACAAAAGAAATGTAAAGAAAGTGGAGAAAGCATTGAAATATGAACTAAGGAGGTGTGAAGTGGAGGCCATGGATAAAATTGCCGAGGATTTAGAAGATGCAGCTAGACGGCATAATAGTAAAATATTGTACTGGCACGTTAACAAATTGAGAGGTAGTAGTCAATCCGGACTTGTCCCAGTTAAAGATAGGAATGGGGTGGCAATTAGCGATAAGACAAAAGCTAAAGCGAGATGGGCCGAACATTTTGAGAATTTGCTTAACCGAGATAGAGTTGCAGGAAAAAATATAGAGGAAAATGAAAAAGTTTGTGATACCTTGGATGTGAAGGAAGATTTGTTTTGTGAGGAGGAATTAGAAACAGTACTAAAAGGATTAAAGAATAATAAGGCTCCAGGTGCTGATAGGGTAGTAAATGAGTTTCTTAAATATGGTGGCTCTGAGGTTAGAAATAAGTTATTGGAGATTATGAATATGATTTTTGAAAAAGGGGAAGTACCTAATGATTTTAGGAAAACCTTAATTAAGCCACTTTATAAGAAAGGTGATAAAAGTGAGTGTGGTAATTATCGAGGCATTAGTCTGGTCTCTGTAGGTAGCAAATTGCTTAGTAATATGATACTTTTTAGACTGAGAGATGCCGTAGACAAAGTTTTAAGAGAAGAGCAGTGCGGTTTTAGAAAAGGTAGAGGATGTGTTGACCAAATTTTCACTCTTAGGTTAATAATTGAGAAGTGCCTAAGTTTTCAAACACCTTTGGTCCTTAGTTTTATAGATTATGAGCAAGCGTTCGATTCTGTTGATAGAGGAGCTTTAGTAAAGGTTTTATCCTTGTATGGTATACCAGACAAATACATTAAAGTGATTAGTGCTATGTACGAGAATAACACTGCTGCGGTTAAGGTAGGAAATGAGGTTAGCAGCTGGTTTTGTATTAAATCAGGAGTTAAGCAGGGTTGTGTTCTATCCCCCTTTATATGGATTATTCTGATGGACTTTGTTTTAAGGAGCACAGGAAAGGCAATGGGAGACCACGGAATCAAATGGGGAGGAAAAAGTCTCCTGGACTTGGATTATGCTGATGATTTAAGCATCCTAGATGAAAGTGTGAGCAAAATGAATGAAGTTTTAGAGGTTTTGCGAGTTCAGGGTGCTAGTATTGGTTTGAAAATTAATGTTAGGAAGACCAAGTCACTAAGGCTAGGAATAAGTGAAGATGAAAAGGTGACGTTGGGTAATGAAGAGATTGATCAGGTGGGCAGTTTCACTTACCTTGGTAGTATTATTAGTAAAGATGGTGGGAGCAGTGAAGATGTTAAAAATAGAATAGCCAAGGCTCAGGGTGTTTTTTCACAGTTAAAAAAAGTCTGGAAGAATAGGAAGATAAGTCTGCAAACCAAGATTAGAATCTTAGAAGCTACAGTGATGACAGTGGTCAAATATGGCTCTGAAGCATGGACGCTCCGAAAAGCGGATGAAGATTTGCTAGATGTTTTCCAGAGAAATTGCTTAAGGATTGTTCTGGGTACCCGGCTGACTGACCGTATTTCAAACAATAGGCTATACGAAAAATGTGGTTCAATACCACTTTCTAGGTCTATAATGAAAGAAAGGTTGAGGTGGTTAGGGCATGTTGTTCGGATGAAGGATGACAGATTGCCGAAGATTGTTCTTTTCGGCCAACCATCTAGGGCTAAACGGAAAGCAGGTCGTCCCCGTCTGGGTTGGGAGGACGTCATAAAGAAAGATTTAAAGGAAATGGGAACTTCGTGGGCGGGTGTAAAAAGGGAGGCTTTGAATAGATTGGGGTGGAGGAGGAGCGTGCGTAGCTGTGTTGGCCTCAGGCGGCTTGGTGCTGCGATGAGTTGTTAGTAGTAGTAGTAGTAGTAATTATCGGTAGTAAAAGTGTGAAAAAGCTACCACCCGCCTGAAGAAGTCGTTTCTTTTTAAAATTCTCTCCTTTGTTTTTAGAGGCCAATATACATACAATGGAACGATGTTGCTTTGCCTGTTGCTTAACTACTTCTGGCAGTTGAACATTGCCCTCGGTCAAATTTAAACAAAGTTCAGATATTAGATTAATGAAATCATTGTCAATACCATGTTTGAGTATGGCTTTCCTAAGTGGAGGTTTTGAAGTGCTTAGAACTGAAAACAGATGTCTATTTTTATGTAGTTTATTCAGTATCATGATAGCAACTAATAGGTCTTTTTAGTATTCACGGGGAGATATACTGTAATTTCATTGTCGAAAATATCTGTGACTACACGCAGATCCTCGGGTGTATTTTGATTAAGATCCAATAGGATATAGCCGTAGGGTTTATTAGTTGTCTGATTGTATGCTGAGAGCAGAAATTTAGGGGCGCCTGGATAGATCTGTTTATTGAGAGTTATTAGGGAGCTGGAATCACGAACAACTCTGTAGATGATATAGTAGGTGCAGTTCAATGCAAGTGTTCGCATACATTTGCTCTGATGAAAGAGATTGTGTAGAACCAGAGTAACGGAAATCTGTTCATGATGAGAGCGAACGGTGAATAATTGCAGAATTTCCTGGGACTATTGTTCAATAGATTCAGCCAGATCGTCAATAATCAGCCAAGAGTTTGATTCAATAATGTTGAAAACATCAAGTCCCTGTAAGAATTGCATCTGCACCAATCCCGTCGTGGCAACTGCTTTTATTTTATCATATGACTCCTGCCAAATACTGTAACAATAGTAGATTTTTTTCGGCTTTTCCACAAACATTTTATCACAATTTTTAATTATTTTAGTTAAGAGTGTTGTTTTGCCCGACATTGACGGCCCACACAGAAACGATCTGAATGGTGTTTTAAATTGATACATGTTCCCTTCAATAGATCACCTGGACAACTATCTGTAGACCATAGTTGTCTAATGACTAAATAATTTCCCTACTACTACTACTCCGTTCAAGAACAAAATCAATAAAGAATCATATTTCTTGTATTATAAAAAACAGCACTTTGCAGAAAACAAAGAAAAAAATACACTTTTTAAATTTATTTATAAAAAATGCACTAAAAAAAGCACTTAAAATAATATCACTTTTTAATTTGAATGCAACATGTATATTTACAAAAGCACAAAAGCTGCTCTAAGTCAAAAAAGATAACTTTGGTAGTGGCGGTGCGCCCCCGCTGGCGGCCCCTCCGGGCCACTTGCCCCCCCCTCCCCCTCAAGGCCGCGAGGCCCCCCCCCCAAAGGTTTTGGGAAAAATTTATTGGACTTTATTCAAACCGAGACTTTCCCTATGGATAACACATTCGGCCCGGTCTGAAGTTAAATAGTGCCCAAGGGGGAGGGTAGTCACACCGTCTTGACAAACATAGACCTTGTCGGAAATGGTACTCATGGCAATTTTTTCTACATTTACAGTAAAGTTCCTGTAGTTGAGGGAACGAATTTCCAGCAATTTGGCTCGTGGAATTGTATTTTCAACAATACAATTTCTATAGATGTCCATGTCGAAATTATTATCCACATAGCGCGTGGGAACTCCTTTGCAATGTTTCTTGATTTCCTCGTCGTGTGTCTGTATAAAGTACACCTTCAGACTTACAAACATACCACGGGAAATCATGTCGCTTCCCGTTTCTGATTTAAAAAATGAAAGCTGAGTTGGCGCCCGACGTTTCACTAGCTCTGGGTAAAGCCCACTCCAATTGGTGCAGTCCATCCGTGAGCTGATAATTTCACCGTGCACCAAATCATCAATTAGATCTGGGGTTTTTACTTTTAACAGTAGAGAGTCTGTGTCCCCGTAGCAGACCTCTACTTGCCCCTTCTCCGGCCACTGTACCCTAGCCAAATTGTAGTAGAATTCCAACATGAGCTTTTTAGAGATCTCCAAGATCGCACTGCCTGCAGCAATATTTTTATTTAATACACTGCTTCTTTTTTCCTATTCAATAGTACCATGTCCGGGCCAATGATTGTGAGGGAAGTGTAATTTGGATCGGCAATAATTCGAGCACATTGTTTGGGATCGGTCACGACGTCACAACGATTCCTATTGCGAACACTCTCACACATTTTGCCAAAAGCTGAATTCAAAATGAGCTTATAAATTTCTTTTTCGGCTTTCGTTTGTGCTTCAGAACGTTTCTTGACGAAGGTGTCAACAAACGTTTTCAGATAGGGTTTTTGACTAAACTGGAGCGCTCTATGAACCTTTGTGACGTTGAAACCGTTGTTGCACATCCATTTTAAAGCCACATGATGTACAACAATATTTTTTTTCTACAGAGGGTCAGCAATAAGTTTTTGTTTTGAAGGTGACCAATGCAATCCGTCCACCTCGACTAAACGCCTATTGCGAGGGCTCAAAGAGTCCCTAGTCACAGGTCTATTGATGCACGGGAAAACAAAATCCTTTACTGAATCGTGAAGCTCAACTGGTAATAGGAGGTAATAGGCTTGAGATTGTCTGTGCAGGATTTCGACTCTTGTTGATAGAAGAGCATCGCCAAGCGCTGAAAACCATGTTGTGACCAAGAAGGGCCCAGGATTGCACAAAGCCTCCATTCATTGAGGTCCCAGGGACTTCTTGCTGTCTGGTTCTAAGCCGGCTTAAGAACTTCGGTGTAGACTTGAGAAGATATGTGATCCCCGTCCTGCACTGGTATCCGGGATCATTGCTTTTCCTGAGGCGAAAAAAATTTCAATGATTTAAAGAACATGAAAATTGGAACTTGGAATGTAACGACATTAAAAAATGACTATCGTATCGACATTTTGACTGACGAATTCAGACGATTCAAACTGGATCTATTAGGAGTTTCAGAAACTCATATCCCAGGGGTAGGAAGCTTGAAATTAGGTGATATAGAATTTGTTTACTCAGGCAGGAAGGACGGGTTACATAGACAGGGAGTAGGGCTCATGATGAATAAGGAAGCTGTTAAGTCTTGTTTAGGCTGGGAAGGTATTAATAATAGAATACTAATTGCTCATTTTATGACTAGAAAGTTCAAGGTATCAGTTATAGTAGTATACGCCCCTGTAGAACCGACTGATGGAGATACTAGTGACTCAGATGAATTCTACTTACAGTTACAGGAGCAAATAGACAAGGTCCCTGGTAGAAATATGATGTTATTGCTGGGAGATTTTAACGCCCAGGTTGGTAGAAATAAGGATAGATGGTATCCCAGCTTAGGTAAATTTGGTGTAGGAAAAGAAAACAGTAATGGATACAGACTTTTGCAATTTTGTAGGTATAACAATCTAGTTATAACCAATACGGTGTTTGGTCATAAAATGGCTCATAAGCTAACATGGTATTCACGTGATGGTAAGACAGCAACCCTTATTGATTATGTTATAGTAAATCGAAGACTGGCAGGATCAATACAAGATACTAGGGTATATAGGAGTGCTGTTATTGATGTTAAAAGTAAAGATCACCATCTAGTAGTGTCAAGGGTTAATTTAAAGCTGAAATATCGGAAGGGTAATTACCTCCCGGGAAGATATGATGTTAGTAGACTCCAGGATGAGAATTTGAGAGAAACTTTCCAGGAACAGTTGAATACTAAACTTGAGAGTTTAAAATTTGATAATGTGGAAGATGGTTGGAATAATTTTAGAAAAATAATTTGTGAAGTTGCTGAAGGTGTATTAGGGAAGAAAGCTAGAACTGCAGCTAAGAATATTAGTGAAAAAGCTTTAAGTTTAATAGAAAGGAGAAAGGACTTGTACAAGAGTTATCTGAGTGATAGATCACATGAAAACAAAAGAAATGTAAAGAAAGTGGAGAAAGCATTGAAATATGAACTAAGGAGGTGTGAAGTGGAGGTCATGGATAAAATTGCCGAGGATTTAGAAGATGCAGCTAGACGGCATAATAGTAAAATATTGTACTGGCACGTTAACAAATTGAGAGGTAGTAGTCAATCCGGACTTGTCCCAGTTAAAGATAGGAATGGGGTAGCAATTAGCGATAAGACAAAAGCTAAAGCGAGATGGGCCGAACATTTTGAGAATTTGCTTAACCGAGATAGAGTTGCAGGAAAAAATATAGAGGAAAATGAAAAAGTTTGTGATACCTTGGATGTGAAGGAAGATTTGTTTTGTGAGGAGGAATTAGAAACAGTACTAAAAGGATTAAAGAATAATAAGGCTCCAGGTGCTGATAGGGTAGTAAATGAGTTTCTTAAATATGGTGGCTCTGAGGTTAGAAATAAGCTATTGGAGATTATGAATATGATTTTTGAAAAAGGGGAAGTACCTAATGATTTTAGGAAAACCTTAATTAAGCCACTTTATAAGAAAGGTGATAAAAGTGAGTGTGGTAATTATCGAGGCATTAGTCTGGTCTCTGTAGGTAGCAAATTGCTTAGTAATATAATACTTTTTAGACTAAGAGATGCCGTAGACAAAGTTTTAAGAGAAGAGCAGTGCGGTTTTAGAAAAGGTAGAGGATGTGTTGACCAAATTTTCACTCTTAGGTTAATAATTGAGAAGTGCCTAAGTTTTCAAACACCTTTGGTCCTCAGTTTTATAGATTATGAGCAAGCGTTCGATTCTGTTGATAGAGGAGCTTTAGTAAAGGTTTTATCCTTGTATGGTATACCAGACAAATACATTAAAGTGATTAGTGCTATGTACGAGAATAACACTGCTGCGGTTAAGGTAGGAAATGAGGTTAGCAGCTGGTTTTGTATTAAATCAGGAGTTAAGCAGGGTTGTGTTCTATCCCCTTTATTTGGATTATTTTGATGGACTTTGTTTTAAGGAGCACAGGAAAGGCAATGGGAGACCACGGAATCAAATGGGGAGGAAAAAGTCTTCTGGACTTGGATTATGCTGATGATTTAAGCATCCTAGATGAAAGTGTGAGCAAAATGAATGAAGTTTTAGAGGTTTTGCGAGTTCAGGGTGCTAGTATTGGTTTGAAAATTAATGTTAGGAAGACCAAGTCACTAAGGCTAGGAATAAGTGAAGATGAAAAGGTGACGTTGGGTAATGAAAAGATTGATCAGGTGGGCAGTTTCACTTACCTTGGTAGTATTATTAGTAAAGATGGTGGGAGCAGTGAAGATGTTAAAAATAGAATAGCCAAGGCTCAGGGTGTTTTTTCACAGTTAAAAAAAGTCTGGAAGAATTGGAAGATAAGTCTGCAAACCAAGATTAGAATCTTAGAAGCTACAGTGATGACAGTGGTCAAATATGGCTCTGAAGCATGGACGCTCCGAAAAGCGGATGAAGATTTGCTAGATGTTTTCCAGAGAAATTGCTTAAGGATTGTTCTGGGTACCCGGCTGACTGACCGTATTTCAAACAATAGGCTATACGAAAAACGTGGTTCAATACCGCTTTCTAGGTCTATAATGAAAGAAAGGTTGAGGTGGTTAGGGCATGTTGTTCGGATGAAGGATGACAGATTGCCGAAGATTGTTCTTTTCGGCCAACCATCTAGGGCTAAACGGAAAGCAGGTCGTCCCCGTCTGGGTTGGGAGGTCGTCATAAAGAAAGATTTAAAGGAAATTGGAACTTCGTGGGCGGGTGTAAAAAGGGAGGCTTTGAATAGATTGGGGTGGAGGAGGAGCGTGCGTAGCTGTGTTGGCCTCAGGCGGCTTGGTGCTGCGATGAGTTGTTAGTAGTAGTAGTAATTTCAAAAAACCATCCAACCGGTCCATTCTCCTCAACACTGTCAATGTTGGGGAAATGGGGAGCTTAAGGGTCATTGAGCCATTTATAGTCATCGCAAGGTAGCGCACAATGGGACATGGCCGAGGGGTAGAGAGAATTCATATCAAGGAAAACTGCATCCGACTTTGTCCCCGTCTTCTCTCCAGTTGTATCAGTTTCCAAGATACGATCCCCGTGAAAAACGTATCCACCCCTCATTGACCTCTAAATGAACAGATGCTGATCGATGTCAGTGATTAGCCCATTTTTTCCCCGCTAATTTTTTGGATGAGGTCCATCACCAAATGAGGAGATGAAAAATAATACCCCAAATCAAGACTAAATTCTCCATAGATTTTGTCCGTATTTTTACACATAATGTCTAACAAAGTTAACACATCACTCGACAAATACAGCTTGCAGTAGCCAAACCCATTTTTACACCCTCCCTCTGCCCACACTTTTTTAGCAAAACTGTATTCATCGGGGGTGCACCTACGATCGTGTAGACTGTCGTAAAACGAATTGATCGAGGGAATAGTTTCCTCGGCGAATCTCGAGATGGAACAATAATAATCATAAGGATATATGCCCGTCAACAAATCATATAAATCATTTGGAAATTGTTGCTTGAGAAGGGGGAAAGCATTGCAGCCGTCATCGTTTTCCTGCACTTGAATTAATTCGCTCAATTATTTGGGGAAAAAACTGTAGGAATCTAAAAAGCGAATTTTATTCGTGTACTCAACGTCGTCTTCAACATATCTCCACATAAATTCCAAAACAAGCAACTTTTCCGATGATTTAGGAATGATTTTGTAGGAAAAGCTGTCTATCACCCATGCATCATCCACTGTTCCATTTCTTTGAAGATGTGCCATTGCTGGTAGCACATACTTCAGATCGTAGTTAGAATTATGTATAAAAACCGCAAGAAAGAGTTGCTGTTTAATTTTTCAATTACATGAATTGTGAGCCCACCCCCCAAAGTTACTTTTTCCCGTTGAATTGGGGTCAATAAGATGATTATGATCCTGGACCGCGTCTTTTGGGGCAAGAACACCCCTAAAAACCCAACAAATTGTCCCCTTTTCTAGTGCCAGTTGCTCCTTTTCTAATAATGACATTGGGTAGTTGGTGTGACGCAATCGTGAAATTGCACCGTTTGCTGTTTTTATTAAAGATACCAATAACTTTTCCATGCTACCCTCCTCATCCATAGCCAAAAAAAAACTCTTCCAGCTGCATTTTATTATTAGAATCGCGACGGGCATGCGCATAGGAACACGCAACTAGTTTGTGTTCCTTGACTATATTTGGCCTTGATAGGTCTGATACCTCCACCAGTCTTGATTCACAGTCCAAACATACTTTATCAACTTGTAGCAGGGAATTTTGGAAATTTTTAAATTGTAAAGTATCTTTGCCTTCTGCCAGCATTTCTATCCTTTGATTGCCATGAATTTTGAAATGTCTCATGTGATCCGAGAATGTTCACTCAGATCTAAATGAGGAAAGGCACATGGGGCAATAGTGACATTCTCCTTTGTTCTTGCTTTGGGATAAGAGTCGACTTATTGCCGTAACGGGGAAAAAATGACCGTAGGAATTTACATCTTTGGGGGCTCGTAAATAACCCAAACCCAATTTTTAACATTATCTACCATCGGTGTCCTAACTGAATATAAAACCCCTTTTTTATTTGGTTTCTTTCTCCCATTTACAAATTCTGTGTCATACTGGAGAACAACCACCCCCAACCCAAGGTTTTCATTTGCTTTTTCAAATATGGTTATTTCTTTCAAGGACACCGGATACTTCCCCTCTAAACAATCAAAATTTACTTTAGGGAAATTTTCTCCACCGTTACGAGCAAGTCCGTCGAGATTTTTCATTGTTAACTCATTATATAATGTTTTATGGGCTGCTGCTAAAAATGCATATTTAAAGCATTGCAGTCCCATGTCAAAATTGAAACTCTGAACCCCTTCTGTAGCCGTCAAATCTAGGTGGCATTTTATTTTTCTACCCCGCCCTCCCCTTAAAATAAAGTTTTTTTAAAATCTACTGAGATTCAGATCCATGTGTTCAATGTATAAAATTGTGGACCCGCTTCCCCTCTCGTTAAATGTGTCCAAAGTCGACATTAATTTATTTACCCAGTTGACAAAGTTATTCTCAAATTCATTTAGACCAGGGTAAAAAGTTTGGTTGCCAGTTGAAAAATCAAAATAAAAAATGTCCCCAGATGTCCCCTTTTGTAAATAAACTTTTTGCTTTACTGATGCTTTAATCCCCCTTGACCCCCCCTTTCTGAATCTGAATCTCAACAATAGCTCGAATTCGGTCGATATAGGTATGAAGAACATTTACAGGGTCTGTTAAAATAACGCCCCCGTCAACCACGTTTTCTTCGGGAGGATTAAAATCTACCCTATGTGTTTGTAAGTGACCTAGAGCAGACTCTAACAAATAAAATTCACGTAGTTCCGGGGACATACCACTATTTTCATATCCCGTACCTATTTGCACAGGATCCAATTCACTAATTATAAAGTCATCGTCAAAAATGTCCCCGGGAACATTAGGTCCAACAATTTTCACAAGACTGTCAATTTCTTCAGTTGTAAATTGAAAATCCAGGGGGATATTAAATGACATACCTTCACTAACCATCATCCGGCGAGAGGGGACAATTACCCATGATACTTTGAAGTCCCTGGCCAGGGAAGGCAGAAGTTTTCATAGCTTCCCCCTGAAACTAGAAAATGAGTGGATTAAGTTTTCTTTTTCATTGACGAAAGTTTTATCACAATTATAGCACACTTTTTTTTATCAAACAATTTTTTTTTCTTAATTGGATTCGAATTTATCAAACAAATGCATAATAAATTACAATTTTTTTGCTTATAGCATTATTTATCAAACAAATGCATAATAAATTACAAAATTTTGCTTATAGCATTATTTACAAAAGAATGCATAATAAATTACAAATTTTGTTAACACACATACACACACACATACACACACACAAACACGCACACACACACACATATGCGCACACACTCACAAACACACACACACACACACACACGCACACACACACACACACACACACACACACACACACACACACACACACACACACACACACACACACACACACACACACACACACACACACACATCCACACACACACACACACACACACACACACACGTTCACACACACACACACACACACACACACACACACACACACACACACACAACACACACAACACACACACACACACACACAACACACACACACACACACACACACACACACACACACACACACACACACACACACACACACACACACACACATACACATACACACGTATACGCACACACGTTCACATACACACACACACACACACACACAAACACACAACAAAATAGTGAAAATCATTACGTCGTTATTGAATTTGCAATATTCATTATACTATCTCCATAAATTATCGGGTAGACAGAAAAATAAGCGGCGCATGCACCGCTCACACACACACACATGCGCACACACTCACACACACATACACACACACGTATGCGCACACACGTTCACACACACGTTCACACACACGCACACACACACACATATGCGCACACACGCACACACACATCGCAATGTTTGACTAATAGCATTAAAATATGGTAAAAAAAAAATCAACTCAATAATTGTCTTAACACTTCATTAAAAAAAACCTGACTCTTTTTTTCCTACAAATCTAGTCATCCATAAAAAATAGCGATCAGACTAGAAGCAGATTCTTTTTTTTTTTTACAAATCTACTATTTATAATAGCAATAAAGTAAAAATGCTCACATTTCCAAATTCAGACTGTAGTTGAGTGCCGTATGGTCCTGGCAAAGCATGATGGGAGATAGATGGGACAGTGACATTCGTTTCTTGCATAGATGTGGTGGCGGCTGTGATGTCACTGGCTTGGGGGGTTGGAGCAGCGGGACTCACCATCATGTGAGCAACCATCCATTCTCTTTTCAGCTTTTTACCTGGCTGCATGGGGGCTGGCATGGGTGGGTCTTGGGCAGGCAGCGCCGGTCTGGAATGGATGTGAGTGGCTCCCAATGGGCCACCTATCTCCAATTGTTTCATTGGAGTAACGCCATTAGCCTTAGCCCTCTTTTCCGGGGGGGAGTAATTGTACGAATCCTCTTCCTTAAAAAGAAGGCAAAATTTAGTATGGAAAAACGATTCCCTTTTTTACAGAAGAAAAAATTAGTCTGCACAAAGAATCCCCCTCTCCCCCCCCCGTGCGTCAAATCCAATACAATGATTTAAAATATAGATCTAAAAAATAGTCAGCCATAAATATGCTATAATTAAAAGCTAACCAAACACTAAACTTCAGTGGTGCGTGTCGGAATGACCACATTAGTTTTCTTGTCAAAGGATATATGTATCTACACAAAGAGTCCCCCCTCCCCCTTTACTTTTCATTCGAAGAAATAGTTTGTTTTTTTCACCTTACAATGAAGGTGTTAGAATTGATACATTGCCCCCCCCCCTTCCCCGACATTTATTTTTATAAAAGCCTCTTAATCATCTGTGAAATCCATTTGCTTTCATCAAATACAATTGAAAATGGATTATCTCGTATAATTTGGCCATAAGACAAACTCTTTGTCAACGAGTCTTGAATCGCACATTTCCATCCTTTTGTTTTCTTAATCCCGATAAGATGCATGCCAATGTTGTTTTGAAATCACCCCTCTTGGTAACAGGATTATAAACACAGATGGTTTTATTTAGGCCGGAAAAAGACAGCTCATTTTAAATGCACGATGGGAAAAGGACATTTTTGAACGAAAAGAACTATTTCTAGTGAATTAAAACTTGTAAACAAAGCAGTGGAGGAGGGATTTTATTTACATAATGGAAAAAAAAGCGTAAAATGCGTTTTCTAGCGAGTATACTCATCATATTTTAAGGTTTGTATTGTTGGAGGGGGAGGGGGGCTAAGTCCCCCTGAAATTTGAATTTACTGGTAAAACGATTTTTATTTGGAAATAAATTAAGAAATTCAGTAAACTATACTCACATTGACAAATGAAATATCCATTGTTTCAATGTTAATAATATTCAGTGTACTATGTACGATATGTTAAATCATAATGAAAATTAAATTGTAATGTATGAACATTTTATACGGAATCTCAAGGATGAATAAAAAACAGATGTTGGCTCGAAAAACACTCTGGTTGAAAAACTTAGAGTTGAAACAAACTTGTGTGGGGAATCCCCGTTCATACTGCTATCTTTTTTGCAATGTTTAGGAACAGGTGGTGAATCCCCGCTCGTTTGGAATAATACCAGCGGGGCATAAGCAAATAGCACGTAGTTTCATAACGTGTTTAATCACGTGTAGAGGTCCCATAGAATAACAATGGAAGGAACATAGCGCTATAGAATAGCACGAAAGGGAACATAAAGCCTTATAATAGCATGGGAGGGAACATAAGCCCTTATAATAGCATGGGAGGGAACATAAACCCTTAGAATAGCATGGGAGGGAACATAAGCCCTTATAATAGCATGGGAGGGAACATAAACCCTTAGAATAGCATGGGAGGGAACATAAACCCTTAGAATAGCATGGGAGGGAACATAAGTCCTTATAATATCATAGGAAGGAACATAAGCCCTTATAATAGCATGGGAGGGAACATAAACCCTTATAAGAGCATGGGAGGGATCATAAGCCCTTAAAATAGCATAGGAAGGAACATAAGCTCCTATAATAGCATGGGAGGGAACATAAACCCTTATAAGAGCATGGGAGGGATCATAAGCCCTTAAAATAGCATGGGAGGGAATATAAACCCTTAGAATAACATGGGAGGGAACATAAGCCCTTATAATAGCATGGGAGGGAACATAATCCACCCAAATCCATAAGTACATGCTCTGGAAAGACACCAAGGAACATAAGGCAAGCAAATCCATAAGTACATGCTCTGGAAATGTTTTTCCTATACGTCTCTGCAAATATCATGGTAATTCCTATATGTCTCGGCAAATTCAATATTAGCATTCTACTTCCGTGATCTTACAAAATAACACATTTTAGCAGTTAGGAGCTTCAAACATCTGCAGTAGAATCCCCTGGAATGCCAAATCTGATGGTTTGATTTTCATTAAGACTAATTGACTTTTTGAGAGTATATCCCCCTTTTTTCGAAAATCAGGCAATTTTCTCAGGGTTGGTGCTTTTGATGGTTAACATTAAACTTAATGAATTTTACAAATTTGGAATTATCCTAAAAGCCAATTCTTTGATGTATCAATTATTATTGAAATCCCTTTTTTTAGAGTTTCGGTTAATATTGGGCTGAATTGCTCCTAACTTATAGTTCTTTACCGTGAACTGTTTGACAAAATTTCAGAAAATCTTTCAGTTTGTCTTTCATAATCTTTCAAACAATCTTTTAGTTTTTCTTAGCATGAACAAAATATGGATGTTAAAATTATCTGTCTCATGATTGTAGATCATCAGGCATATTATGTGCGCACAGGATACTTTATTATATTTATCTACATATCAAATTTGAATATTAATATTTAGATTTCAACATAAAACGACAATAAAGACTAGATTTGTATTCAACTATGATTAATTTTTTTTGGCTCATTCATGATCAACCTTAGAGAGCGGATTGTAGGATTGATTTAACTGATTCCCTCCTCCAACGGAGTGTTCTGGCTTTTAATTACCCTTGCCTCTTCCCACCACTCCAAGAGAACTGAAAAATAATATGCAGTCGAATATTTACTTCAATTACATTTGAAATGATCAAAAGTGATCCGTAAGATTACATAACATGATATAAAGTCTTAAGTTATACTAGTCTGAAAGGTTCTACAACGTGGTGCAAAGGCACCATAAAACCTTTCAAAAGAGATTATCCTTAGGTTTATCTTTAATCAAGGAGTAATTTTGATATGAATGTAACCAAAGACTTTAAATAGAAAGTTGCTTTGAATTCATCGAAAATAACTATCTGACACGTTTTGTTTGTGAAACAGCATTTGGTTTCATGATTTGAAGGAAATTATTGATTTGCCTTCCAAGACTGATTCTAAGATTCTAAGATTAATAAATGTATAATTTTGCTTTCAAACAACTCGAGGTAACAAACTGTAAGTAAGGAGGGACTCGGCTCAATAGTAACCAAACTTTGAAAAAAGAAACTTGATATGAACAGATATATCAACAGAATTGGCTTACTATGCTGATTAAAAATATATAAGAGTCATTAAGTTTGGTTTTGCCCATCGCGCTTCAGAAAATTTGCCTGACTTTCGAAAACGGGGAGAAACACCCCCAAGAATCCAGGTACCTTAATGAAAATGACACCGTCAGATTCAGCGTATCAGAGAACCCTGCTGCAGTGGTTCCAAACTCCCATCTGCAAAAATGTGTATTTGTTCTTTTTTTCTTTTGCCAGAAGAAAGATCACTGAGGCGTTTTTATTTGTTTTTTTCCCTTTCCAGGGAGTGATCGTGTCGTACCAACGGCCCTAAATATCGGGAGAGAGCTCCTTTGATCGGAAACTAAAAGTTATAGCGCCCTTTTTAGTGACCAAAAAAGGAGAGTAACTAGCCTCCTCCCACATCATTTTTTCCCAAAGTCGTCCAATCAAAATTCTAAGATAGCTATTTCAGTGGTCTATGCATAAGAAGATATTTAAATCTTCGATGGCATTGGGAAATCTCAAAAAGGAGAAGGAAAGCCCCCATCGCGAAATTTGATATACCTGAATGTCTGCCCTTCTACCCCTTTTTAAGTTAAACAATTCTCCAAAGAGTTCTTTCAGTTCTTTGATGTCTCTCTTTTTCTTTGAATGAATCTTTACGCTTTTGTCGATTTTGTCATCTGTACCAAATTCAAACTAGAAAATAGAGTCTTTTTTATGTGTACTCTCAAGACAATACCATTGTTTACAAGGGCTTACGGAAGTCCTTAAAACAAAATTCTAGGGCTTAAATGATAACGATGAAAAGTGTTCTTTGGCTGTCTCTCCTTAATTCCCATTGGCCCCTTAAATTCCTTTTGCGTGACTTAGTAATGATCCTACGGAGATAGAGGCCATGTATAGGAAAGTTTCTTATTATCGAAAGTGCTCACTCGAGGCTCAATGAAAGCGTAGTAATAAAGCTATTTGCTTAGCCTTAGGAACAAAATTAGGTCTATATAACACTCTTGCAGTTTTATTGTAAAACTACGGTACAACAAGGATTTAATGAAGCTTTGCATGATATTAAATAAAAAAAACAAGTTTTTTTTAACTGAAAGTAAGGAGTGACATTAAAACTTAAAACGAACAGAAATTATTCCGTATATGAAAGGAGCTGTCCTATCCTCAATGCCTTTCTCTTTACGCTAAAGTTTTTCATTGTTTTAAAAAATAGAGTTGGGAGAAAGAATCAAATTTTAGCGTAAAGAGCGAGACATTTTGGAGGGGACAGCCCCTTTCATATAGGGAATAATTTCTGTTCGTTTTAAGTTTTAATGTCGCTTCTTACTTTCAGTTAAAAAAAACTTGTTTTTTAATATAATTTCTGAACGTTTTTGAATTAATGCAGGTTTTGATTTTGGCTCACCGTACATGAATAATTAAAACGAGATTTGCAAATTAATTTTACTTTTTTTTTAATAAATACCTTTCTCGAAAGTTGTTTAATTTTATTTACGAACGTTTTTATTAGTAGTAAATCTACTTAACTTACGAATTAACTTACGTAATGAACTTCTATTTTCGTATATTTTTATTACGTATATTAGGGGGTTCAACCCTTAGTCAATACCTCACTCTTTACGCTAAAGTTCAAATTTTGTTCCAATTCTTTAAGAATGACCCCTTAATCACAAAGGCCGTTAATTAGAATAAATAGTTCTTATGAAAGTATTAAACAGAAAACTTTAGCGTAAAGAGCGAGGTATTGACTAGGGTGCGAACCCAATCATATACGTAAAAATTGGTGTTCGTTTTAAGTTTTGATGTTGCTCCTTACTTTCAGTTGAAACACATGTTTTTTAATTTAATTTCTGATAGTTTTTTTTAAACAATGCTGGGAAATCCGGTGCCCTTTTCATAGCAATGTCCCTTCCCCCATGGAAATATCCTCCAATGTAACCCTCGAACCCCCCCCCCCCTCCCCCACTACCAAAAAAATCCCCCCTGGAAACGTCTGTATACTTCCCAATAACCAATACTAGGCTATATGTAAACATTGGGCAAAGTTCATAACTTGCAGCCCATCCCCCGGGGGCTGTAAGGGATTAATCATCCTCCAAGACATAGTTTTATATTTTCCGACCGTGCTGAACGAAATGGCTATCTTAAAATTTTGATCGGGTGACTTTGGGAAAAAAATCAGCGTGGGAGGGGGCCTAGTTGCCCTCCATTTTTTTTGGTCACTTAAAGTTGGCACTAGAGCTTTTAATGTCCATTCGAATGAGCTTTCCCGCGATATACTAGGACCACTGGGTTAATACGATCACCCCTGGGAAAAAGAAAAAAATCAACAAATAAACACGCATCCGTGCTTTTTCTTTTGGCAAAAAAATATAAAATTCCACATTTTTGCAGATAGAAGCTTGAAACTTGAAAAATCTGATTCTTGTGATGTATATATTGTTATCAAAATTCCGTGATTCAGGTTCTCGGTTACTATTGAGCCAGGTCACTCCCTACTTACAGTTCGTTACCACGAATTGTTTTACTAGTTGGGGGTAAAGGCCAATTCCCATTTAGTGCATTCTAACTATCAAAAGTAGGGAAAAAGACAGAGGAATTGACTCCCCCTGCAGAAAATCCAAGCCACGGGAAGTCCCTCCCACGTTAATCTCCCTCCTGGCAGGAAAATTCCCCCGGACAATTCCATTTTAGCTGAAAAATCCTCCCAGAAAATTTCTTGCCGGCGATTCTGCCTGAGAAATTCTTCTCGGCAAACTTTCATTTGATAAACGCCTAAATTTTTCATTGCTTTTCAAATAATTCCGGAAATCCCCCCCTCCGTGGAAAATATTTCCAACCCCCTCCCCCAGGTAAATAGTTGCTCCATATGTAGTTCCTCTATGGAGAACTTCTCCCATGAAAAATTCCCCATGGGGAATTACTCCTGTGGAAAATCCCCTCACCACCGTCTAAACACAGTGTTTTTTATAGGTTACACTGCAACTGAACCTTTATGTAGTTGAACCCCTTACTACTGAACCCTCGCGTATTTGAGCCCCTTGCTACTGAACCCTCGAGCATCTGACCCCAGGTGCAAATGAACCCCCGTCTTGCTAAACCTACTGTAACTGAACACCCATGCAACTAAACCCTCGTGCAACTGAACCCTCGTGCAACTGAACCCTCATGCAACTCAATTCTCGCGGAACTAAACCCCGTCTAACTGAACCTTCGAAGAGCTCAACCCAGTTTAACTGGACTTTCATGCAACTGAACCCTCATGCAACTTAACCCCCGTTTAATTGAGCCCTCTTGCAGCCAAACCCCCATTCAACTCAACCCTCACTCAAGTCACACAACCCTTATTCAACTTACCCTTCCTGTAATTCAATCCTTGTGCAACTCAACCCCCCCCCCATTTTCAACCTCCCTTCTCATCACCGTCTGTGCAATTCAACCCTCATTTAACTTAATCCTCATTCAACTCAGTTCCCGTTTAACCCAAACCTGTCTGACTCAACTCCCATTCCAATCAACCACACTCAGCTCCACCCTCTTCAAATCAATAAATAATATGAATACAAAATGTAATTCAGTCCGTTTTGTTGGAGGTGACACAGCTGATTCGAATGAAATGGTCTTTATTTGTTGGTTATTTCTTTTATCTAAAACTAGTTCCCCCCATCCTATCTAAAAAACTAAGTTTATCCTTCTGTCCTATATATTTGAAAATTAGCAAAACTGTTCATGCTAATATGACACACTTGAAGGTTATGGTTGGAGCAATAGCTGTACCCTAGTATAGAGAAAGCCCATAGTAGCCGAAATCTTAAAGACACGTTAAAAAACACTATCTCATAAGAAAAACTTGCCATTAATGCTGATTCAGGAATGATAGCTATTATGTAAATTAGTATTAAAAATTTATTTCTGAAAAAAAAATTATGGGAAGTTGTAATAAGAGCCAGAAACACTGATAAGTCTCCTTTTTTCTGTTTTATTTTTACAGCACCGATAGGGCACTAAAAAGGTGTGCATAAACCGATGACTGGTTTGATGTTACATAGCATACTTCACCAAAAATTTCCAAATAAAAATACGGTTGATTCATTATTTAAACCATCTTGCAAGTATAATAATTACTACCGTCACAATATTCTTTTAGAAATTTGTTTCTTCTTCAGAAATGTTGAGCCTGTAAAATTTTGGTTTCTTCCCAATACCTTTCAATTTTTCTTCAATTATTTCTGGCTTTTGTGTATTTGTAGACTAGAGAATAAATCCTATTAAATTTAACTCCGACAGCAGTAAAAGCTATTTCTAATCTTAGAGTTGAGGCCCAAATTCAACGACGCTCCCTTGCTCCCATTCACACATTAAAAAAAATATAATATTTGAACAAGTTACGGGGAAAGAAATCCAAATCTGGTCATTTGAATGAAAACTGGAGTCCTACTTGAATGGAGCAATAATTAACTTTTCCATGCACCAAAATATACACGCAAAGCAGCATCCTGAAAGAAAAGCGTTTTCTTTAGCTGCCAGTGACAGAAAATAGTTGCAGTTATGGCTCTGCCAGTTCTTTTTCTTTGGTCCAAATTAGTTTAGCTTTCTCAAATGGGTAATATAAGTTGGAAACTCCAAACGAAGTGAAAAGTATATTTTTAGCTTCTTATCAGTACTAGTTCAAACTGACTCTTAGGCCTTGGTTTGAGTTCAGTGAAAAAAAGGCGATTTAAATATGGGTTAGCTACATAAGGGTTAAGTCAAAAGAGGGTTAAAAGGGGTCCAGTGGCGAAGGTTTAGTTCAATGGGGTTGAGTTGTACATGGGCTCAATCAAACGAGGTTTCAGTTAAATGGGACTCAGTTGCACAAAAGGCTGAGTTGGGCAGGATCCAGTTAAATGGGGATCCCCCCCCCCTAGCTGAACATTAACCCGTTACCCTGAAAAATGTCTGTATACTTTCCAATAGCAAACGCTATACGTAAACAACGGGTAGATTTTTATTTAGCTTACATACTTCTCACCAGGGGCGGGGGGGGGGTTCATGTCATCTTCAAAGGCATAGTTATTGGATCTTTCAAATATATTGAACAAGGTGGCTATCTCAGAATGTTGATCGGATGACTTCGAAAAAAATGGTGTGGCAGGGGCTAGTTGCCCTCCTTTTTTGTCACTCAAAAAGGTCAGTATAAATTTTAGTTTTCGTTCAAATGTGCCCTCTCTCGATCTTCAAGGATATTGGCTCAATACAACTACCCCCTGGAGAGGAAAAAAATAAATAAAAAAGTATCAGTGATCTTTCTTCTGCCAAAACAAAATACAAAAATCCACATTTTTGCAGATAGGAGCTTGAAACTTCTGCAGTAGGATTCTCTAATACGCTGAATCTGATTGTGTGATTTTCACTAAGGTACCTTGACTCTTTGGGGGTGTTTCTCTCCTTTTTCAGAAGTCAGGCAATGTTTTTGAGGCTCGTAGCTTTTGATGGGCAGCACCAAACTGAATGAATCTTATATATTTTGAATCAGTATAAGCCAATTCCTTTGATATATCTATTTATATCAAAATTCCGTTTTTCAAAGCTTTGGTTACTATTGAGCCAAGTCCTACTTATTTACAGTTCATTACCACGAACTATTTTAAAGCAAATTATACATTTATTAATCTTAGAGTTGGTCTCAGCCATTGAAGGCAAATCGATAAATTTCCTTCAAATCATGGAAGTAAGTGCTTTTTCACAAACAAAACGTGCAGGATAGTCTTTTTAGATGAATTCAAAGAAACTTTCTATTCTAGGTCTTTAGTTACATCCAGATCAAAACTACCCTTTGATTAAAGATAAACATATGGATAATTTCTTTTAAAAGGTTTTATAGTGCTTTCACACTGCGTCGTAGAATCTTTCATACTAGCATAACTTAAAACTTTACATTATATTATGTAATCTTACGGAGCACAATTGGCAAAAAAAAACACACACAAAAAATAACAATGATAAAGAAACCAAGAACAAGGATGATTTTCAGGCAGTGGAAAAGAAGCGAACGAAAAAATATGGCCGATATTTTGGCAAAGGTCTCCGCCAAGCTTTCATTAGCTTGGCCAACAAAAAGAAAAAAAAACATATAAAACAAAAAAAAACAAGCTGTGAAAAGCCCTTCCAGAAAAACTTTAGTAGTTTTTTTTCTCCAAAATTAATTAACTACTAATCCAGAAAATTCATTTTGTTTCAACTATTTCCACTTTTCCATAATGTAGCATAAACTTAGATAACGTAAAATTCTATGCTAAGCTCAAGTCTTTTAGACACTGCTTACTCTACGGACAAACTTGCTTGTAAACTGTGGAAAGCTTTATTTTATCAAAGGCCTTCGCCAAGCTGTCTGCCATCAGTGCTCAAAACAAAAATAACAAAAAAGAGAGGGAAGGAAAAAGAAAAGTTAAACACAAAACAAAAATCAAAAAATTTTGAAGTAAACTGCAGCAAGACAGAGACTAGACTATCCGTGAACTTTTCGAAGCAAGTTTGTCCGGAAAGTAGGCAGTTCCAAGTAGACTTGAGCTTTGCAAAACAAGTTTAGGATACATTACAGAAAAGTGAAAATAGCTGAAAAAAGGGATTTCCTGGATCAGACAAGTTTTGGAAAAAACTATAAAACTTTTCCTAGAAAGCCTTTCACACTGTCTTTTCATAACATAATATCATCGACAGAGCTTTATCTCCATCTTCATTTCACCTTTTTAATTTTTGAACAGCTTGCCTGTGATGGTTGTGAGGTTTTTTGACAATGATTCTGATGGTTTTATGAATTTTTTTTTGTATGTCAGCCTACCTGGGTTAAAGTTATTTTCAAGCGTGAAATTTTAATTGTGGAAGGTTATACTTCACTTAAAGTGACTTAACTGCCCAACATAGAAACTTACGTGCCTAGTTTGAAAGCCGCTTTACTCTCGGTCCACAGATTTGCACGAAAAATACACGCTTGTTACAATCTTTTGTCAAGGCTTTTACTTTTCCTATTTGTTAAATTAAGTTTTATATAGCCTTTTTTTAATATAAAAAAACTGATTTCTAGCCGGCAACAAGGCAGTTTCTTCATTACATAAGCAGCGGGCATTGAAATCCATTTTTTTTCTAAACAACATTTTGTCTAAATAAATATTTTTTTTCTAAACAATAGAAATAGTTATAGATGAGGCAACCTAGTGTGATCATAATGGCAATCGAAAGTGCTCATTGATAAAGTTTTTATTGTGGGAACCTATACTTTTTAAGAATATTAAAGTAAATATGTTCAGGTTTTATTTTTTTTTTTTTATATTTAAGTGGCAGAATCATGATGATCAAAATGTTCAAAATTACAAAATGTCAGATGGGGAAGCAAATTCGAGATTTTGATCAAGCGTGAAAGGCTTCCTAAGAAAATTGTATTGATTTATTTCAAAAATTAGTAATTGCTGATTCAAAAATTCCATTATGTTGCTAATATGTTGACTTTTCCATTACATAACATCAATCCGTTTGACGCAAAATTCTACGCAGATTTTGAGTCTACTTTAAACTGTGTTACGGACAGTGTGCGCTCTAAAGTTAATGAAATCTCTCCAAAAATGGACGGCTTTTTAGAGAATGCAACGCCTTCGGGCCCTGTTTGACCAGCTGGAATTGATACCAACCCAACAACTAACCCTGTTGCAGCTCCAACGTTTGCCTTTGTACTAAAGAACTGTCTTGTCTTTGTTGGACTATCGGACTTTGTCAATAGACTTTGCCCTGAGGCCTCAGGTGAAATAACTGAACTTAAGAAATCGGCTTCGGAATGGAAACTTGTTGTTAAGTCAAAGCGTGCAGAGAACACTTTGACTTAACGAGATACCTCAGGTATCTTGGTGAGTGTGAAATCCCTACTGTTTATAGGGGTCCTGAAAGGCGTACCAGCCGAATACGATGAGAATCAAGTTAAATCTCTTGTACAAAACTGTGTGAAAGTTTCACAGTGCGGAAAGTCCCGAGTTTTCAAGGTCTACTTTGAGTCGAAACAAAACCTGGATGATTTCTTCAAAGTGTCTTTGAAAGTTGGCTACGAAAAGCTTTCTGCACGAGCATTTCTATATCTCCACAAGCGTTGTTTCTCGTGTCTTAAAACTGGGCATCTGGCCTCGCAGTGCTCCAATCGGTCCCCCTGTTCTCGCTCTGGATCATGCGATCACACTTCTAATAGTGCCTCTCGGTCTTCGGAAATTTTTTTTGTCTAAAATGTAAAGTTGCCGGCCATACGTGTTACAGTGTAAAGTGTCTCAATAACAACAGTCAACTAGCAAGGCCTGCGGTATTATATGAATCTGTCTAATACTGCTCAAGCTGTACTTTCGTGAAATATAAATGGTGGACTTTTAATCAAACTTCCTGTGATAAGAGGTTTGCTTTCAAATTGTGACGTATTGTGCTTGCAACAATATTTTTGAAGAGTCAGAACTTAGACCTTCTGAAAATTAACAATAATTTTGCTAGCTACTCGGCGCCCGCTAAACGACCCGCTTCAAGTGGCCACCCCTCGGGTGGTATTGCGATGCTTGTTAGGACCTCGTGCCGGTCGAGTATTTTTTGTTCGTGTGATTTTGTTCTCACTATCCATGTAGAAGAGTATATTATTGTAAACGTGTATAACCCAACAGATTACGGCAATGACCGATCAGAATTTTTATTTGCTTCTGCATGTGAGAAACTAGGGTCTTGCCTTTCAAAGATTCGTCAGTTAGATAAGCGCTGTATTGTTATAGGAGATTTTAACTATACTTTAACTGATGCTTCGTAATTGCGTGCCTCTATCTTGTCAAGTATTTTTGACGATTGGCTTCGGATCTTGGCGAAGGATCTCAATTACACTTACACACACCACTCAAGTCACGTGTCGAACCTTGACCATGCAGTTTCTTCTGCAAATCTCCAAGTTTCACCTTTTCACGTCGTTACTGACTTCCAACTGTCAGACCACCTTCCAAAATCTGCATCTATTTCTTCTCCTTCTGCTTATTATACTCTCAACCCATAACCACATCAGCCTCACGCCCAATTTTACAGGGACTAGAAGAACATCCAAGGTGATCTTTTCGTAACAGTTGCTAATTCTGTCCTTCATAAAATTAATGTTCCGTTCCAGCTCCTCGTGAGAAATGCACAAGCTGATGTAAATAAAATACGGGTGTTGCTAGATATCTATCCTGCACAAATTTACCATGTCCTGTGATGCGCAAAAAAACCGCTATACCACTTAAACGTAAACGTCGGGGTGTCACGAAGCATTGGTCCAGTAATCCGAGCCTAGTTGAAGCTTGGAGAAAATCCAAATTTTGGTACCATTTGCGGCTCCAATTTGACCGTCCTTGCTCTGGCTGGGTTTCTGACATTCGTCTTTCTACCAAAGAAATTTTTCAAGAGAACTATCCATCCACATGAACCAGATAAATGAAGAGACGTCCCAGCAAGCTTCTCTGTCACAATCTTCCTAAGCCCTTTTTGAATTTCTACGACAACACTTTCTAAACACCTTATATACCACCAAGGCATAAATTACAACCCTTACCTTAAGGGCTGTGAGGGGGGTTGTTATCCTCAAAGACCTAATTTCCAAAACATTCGACTATGTTAAACAAAATGGCTATCTCAAAATTTTGATTTGATTTGTTTGGGGAAATGGTGAGCGTGATAGGGCCTTTATTTGCTCTCCAATCACTTTCAATTATTAAAAAAAAAGGCACTAGTCCTTTCAATTTCCTATCAAATGAGCCCTTTGAAGTTTTTACGACAACGCTTTCAGTAAAAACCGTATATGTTCCCAGGGCATAACTTACAACCCTTGCTCTGAGGGCTGGGGGAGGGTTGTCTTCCTCAAAGACCTAATTTCCAGAACTTTCTACTACGTTGAAAAAAATCGCTATCAGAAAATTTTGATTGGATGTGTTTAGGGGAATGGTGGGCGTGAGAGGGGGGTTAGTTACCTTAAAATCACTTTCGACTATTAAAAAGGCCACTAGCCCTCTCAATTTCCAATTGAATGAGCCCCTTTTGAAGTTTATACGACAATGCTATCTATAAAAACTTTATATGCCCCAAGGGAATAATTTACAACCTTTGCCCTGGGGGCTCTAAGGGGTTTGTCATCCTCAAAAACATAATTTCCAGAACTTTCAACTACGTTGAACAAAATGGTTATATTTTGGTATTATTTCCAGAACTTTCAACTGCGTGGAACAATATGGCTATCTCAAAATTTTGATTGGATGTGTTTGGGGAAATGGTGGGGTGGAAGGGGTGTTAGTTGACTTCAAATCACTTTCGACTATTGAAAAGGGCACTAGCCATTTCAATTTCCAATCGAATAAGCCCTTTTTGAAGTTTCTACGACAACGCTTTCTATAAAACCTTATATGTACCCATGGCATAACTTACAACCCTTGCCCTAAGGGCCGTGGGGGTCTTGTCATCCTCAACGACTTAACTACTTTCAACTACGTTGAACGAAATGGCTATCTCAAAATTTTGATTGGATTTGTTTTCGGAAACGGTGGGCGTGGGAGGGGCGTTATTTGCGCTCCAATCACTTTCAACTATTAAAAAAGGCACTAGTCCTTTCAATTTCCTATCAAATGAGCCCTTTGAAGGTTTTACGACAATGCTTTCAATAATAACCTTATATGTCTTCAGGGCTTAACTTATAACCCTTGCCCTGAGGGCTGGGGGGGAGGGTTGTCATCCTCAAAGACCTAATTTCCAGAACTTTCTACTACGTTAAAAAAAATGGCTATCTGAAAATTTTGATTGGATGTGTTTAGGCTTTTCAATTTTCAAACACTAGCCCTTTCAATTTCCAATCAAATGATCCCTTTTTGAAATTTCTACAACAGCTCTCTATATAAACCTTATATGCCCCCAGGGTATAGCTTACAACCCTTGCACTAACGGCTCTGAAAGGGGTATCATCCTAAAAACCTAATTTCCAAAAAAAGACTACGTTGAACAAAATGAATATCTCAAAATTTTGATTCGATGAATTTGGGGAAATGGTGGGAGTGAGAGAGGGGTTAGTTGTCCTTCAATCACTTTCGACTATTAAAAAAGGCACTAGACTTTTCAATTTCCAATTAAATGAGCCTTTTTTTAAGATTCTACAACATCGCTTTCTGTGAAAATCTTATATGCTCCCAGGGTATAACTTACAACCCTTGCCCTGAGGCTCTGGGGGGGATGTTGTCATCCTTAAAGACCTGATTTTCCAAAACTTTCAACTACGTAGAATAAAATGACTATCTAAAAATTTTGATTTGATGTATTTGGGGAAAAGGTGGTCGTGAGAGGCGGGTTAGTTGCCCTCAAATCACTTTCGACTATTAGAAAGGACACTAGCCCTTTCAATATCTAATTGAATTAGCCCTTTTTCAAGTTTTTTACGACACAGATTTCAATAAAAACCTTATCTCAGAATTTTGATTGGATGTGTTTGGGGAAATGGTGGGCGTGGAAGGGGTTTTAGTTGACTTCCAATCACTTTCGAATATTGAAAAGGGCACTAGCCATTTCAATTTCCAATCGAATAAGCCCTTTTTGAAGTTTCTACGACAACGCTTTCTATAAAACCTTATATGTCCCCAGGGCATAACTTACAACCCTTTCCCTAAGGGCTGTGGGTGTTTTGTCATCCTCAACGACCTAATTTATCATAACTTTCAACTACGTTGAACAATATGGCTATCCCAAAATTTTGATTGGATTTGTTTAAGGCAAAGGTGGGCGTGAGAGGGGGGTTAGCTGTCCTCCAGTCACTCTCGACTATTAAAAAGGGCACTAGCCATTTGAATTTCCAATCAAATGAGCGTTTTCTGAAGTTTCTACGTCAATCCTTTCTGTAAAAACCTTATATGCCCCCAGGGCATAAGTTACAACTTTTGCCCTGAGGGCTACGGGGGAGTGTCATCCCCAAAAACATAATTTCTATCTAGAAATCAACTACGTTGAACGAAATGGCTATCTCAAAATTTTTATTGGATGTGTTTCGGGAAATGGTGGGCGTGGAAGGGGTGTTTGTTGCCTTCCAATCACTTTTTACTATTAAAAACGGCACAAGCCACTCCACTTTCCAATTGAATGAGCTCTTTTCCAAGTTTCTACGACAACTTCTTCGATACGAAGTGTCCTAGTCTAAAGGAAAAAAAATAATAAATACTAGATTCTGCCAACATCGTTCTTATATGCCCCTAGGGCATAACTTAAAACCCTTGCTATGAGGGTTGTGGGGGGGTATCCTCCACAAAAACAAAATTTCTATTTGGAAATCAGCTACGTTGAACGAAATGGCTATCTCAAAATTTTGATTGGATGTTTTTTGGGAAATGGTTGGCGTGGAGGGGGTGTTAGTTGCCTTCCAATCACTATTTTGGTTAATTCTTTATCAATTACGACTTGATGCAACGATGCTTATACTGTCTCTGTTTGTTCAGTACTTGGGACTCTTGGGAGTTTAAAAACAAAAACATGTCACATACCTGAAGTGCAGTGCATAACTGAATCTTTCTTTCTCGTGCTTGTAATTTGTTCTAAGAGCTGATTTAGACCTTAGCTCCAGCGTTCCTCACTAAGTTTATTATCACAGCTAAGTTTATGTGTATTTCTTCTTTTTTCTCTTTTTTTATGTATTGCTCTGTCTTTTCCATTGTTTACTATGACGGGTTTTCCAATATATAATAATAATAATAATAATAATAATAATAATAATAATAATAATAATAATAATAATAATAATAATAATAATAATAATAATAATAATAATAATAATAATAATAATAATAATAATAATAATAATAATAATAATAATAATAATAATAATAATAATAATAATAATAATAATAATAATAATAATAATAATAATAATAATAATAATAATAATAATAATAATAATAATAATAATAATAATAATAATAATAATAATAATAATAATAATGTAAAATCTTAAATTATGTTAATGTGAAAGGTTCTATGGTTTAGTGTAAAAGTACCATCCCATATTTCAAAAGCGATTATCCATATATTTATCTTAATCAGACAATTTTAATCCAAATGTAACCAAAAGCTTGAAGAAAGAATTCCTTTAAATTCATTTAAGATGACTATCTTCTACATATTTTTAATGAAAAAACAATCATTTGCATGATTTTAAGGAAATTTATTGATTTGCTTTCCCTGACTGAGGCCAACTGTATGACTGATAAATGTCTCATTTGACTTTTCAATAAACAATGAATGGAGAGAAAAATACAGAAGGGAAACGGAAAGTTCCTGGGCTTCTTACAAATTCTCACTAATCAATTAGTAAGTTTTTATCATGTTTTATTTCCGGTTTGTTTGGTCGATACCTGGTAACTGAGGATATTATATTAAGGATTCATAATTTGCTTTTCTTTTGTTTTTAGGACGCATAATTTGATTTGGAAAGTGAGGATACTCTATGCAATTTGATATATAGGGTCCGTTCAAGAAATAAAAAAAATTATGACTAACTCTCTTTTTTGACTGAAACTATTTTAACTTAAACCATGTGTAGTTTTTTGGAGGATTATAGTCTTTTTTGGAGGTTTTTTTTTCCAAAACAAGTTCAAGTTTGTCTGAATGATTTCTATATATATTTGAAAGTTTCATACTTTTTCAGGATAATAGGTTTTACCATTAAATGGATGCTTGATTGTAATCTTGGAATAATTTAAACATTAAAATATTGAAGAGCATTATCTATGGTAACATAGAGCCTTTAGTTCATGCTGCTATAAATTAGGCTTCATCCCAGAATTCAGATTTGATCTGTCAACAGCAACAAAACAAATTGTTGTCTTTCTGGAATCCGTGCATGCATACTCTTCATTGCCAACCAATGCTATTAAATTACCTAAGCCTCTCGCGCCTCTATTCTTAACCTTCTCAATTTATATATCGTCCCCCTATTTTGCTTCACCTAGGTTTGGGCTAGTCTACAAATCAAGTCATAAGTAACTTAGAATGTGAGGCTTAGGGATATTCAAACCACTGAATTCTTACTGGATGCTATTTTGCTCGATGGATCAAGATGCTATATGTTGCATAGACAGCACAAAGTGCATGATCTTTGCTTCTTTTGCATTAAAGGCAAGGGCTATATGCCCCTGGTGTAACCTCTTCTGTCTCTGCCCCTGTCTTATGAGTTTTTGACCATACTGTCGCCCTCTCACTTCGTATCCAGTTTTCATCCAATACCTTAGTTCTATTTCTGTGTATTTTTCGTGTATTCCTTGGATAAAAATTTGAACATTTCCATAATTAAGATAAAAGAGCCGGGGATAAATTTCTTTCGGTAGGTTATGTATAAATTTGAATGTGGAACCACTGATGTGTAATATCAATCTCTCATTTGTGTTTGTAGTCAGTCCCGTATTTTCTTATGTCTTTTTTAACGTGTAAATTAATAAGTTTTTTCATTTTACGTGTAATAAATGAGTTTTTATTCATTTAAAATTTGTCAAAAAATTTCATTTTTTCATTTTAGTTAACCAAGCATGGTCAAATTGGAGTCACTGGTCAGCTTGTAGCGCCTCCTGTGGCCCTGGAGCTGTTAGAAGTAGACACCGAATTTGCATGCCAAGCAGCAGACAACGGCTTTGCATGGTGAGATAATTCAATCACTTTTGAAGATCCAAAAGAAGACTTTCAAGTTTTCGAGTGAAAATAAAACCCAACTTTAAAACCTTAAAAACCATATATTTAATACATATAAGGGGAGATACACTCTTTAACTTGCCCTCTTTACGCTAGAATAAACGCCAAAATATCCGAGTAAAAATAAAATGCTATACAAAAAGTCAATAGAGAGTGGACTCCACTCCCCCCCCCCCTCCCCCCTCCGTCGTCCCACATTCCTGACACTTAAATGGTTGCTAGAAATTTGCCAAAGACAAACATGTTTTAAAACCCTAAAAACAATTTGATTTTTTAGAAAGGGAATAAAACTTTTTTAGTTACTAATTGTTGAAAACCAATATGTAAACAATTTTCATTAAAGCAAACGCAACCTCTCAAGCGCGAAGATAAGGAGTTGTTGAGGGATACAGCAGCCTCTCTCATTTTCAGGTTAATGTTTTCCTTTTGAGGATTATAGTTTCACTCTTTACGCATGTTAAAAAATAGATTATTTTCTTTCTTCTGCGTCCAAAACACGAGGTAATAGTTAGTGACTTTGGGGCCCTGGAGCACTCCCAGAGCTCTTTGGGAAGGTCTGTAAATTATGCAATTCACCCATTGTTTTCGTATTGTATTTGTTATTCAAAAAGGGGGTCATGTTTGACCCTTGTTGTCAAGAAAGGATAAAGTTTTCAAGGTGAAGCTTTCACGAAATGTTGAGGGGAGTGTTGAACTGAAGTAAGACACACTATGTTTATGCAGGTTGTCAAAAGGGTGTATCACAGGAACAGCTTAGGGTATTAACTTGGAAATCTCAGGGAATGATGAGAAGGGGGATCACTTGACCTTAAGACAATATGTGTACTGTATTAGTATTATTATTACTACTACTACTACTAATACTACTACTACTACGAAAACTACTACTTCTACTGTGACTACTACTCAGGCTTATTGTGTTAAGGAGAAAATTTCAGGCATTATTGAAGGGGAGGTTTAACTGAATCAAAATTCACTATGTGCATACAGGCTGCCAAAAGGACGCATCAGTAATATCTTAGGAACGATTTAGAGTGTTAATTTGAAGCTTTCAGGGCATAATGAGGGGATTTCAACGGACTAAATAGCAATATGTGCATATCACCATTTGCATACCATACCATATTGCTCCATTAATTACCGCTACTACTGTTACTACTAATACCACTAATATTGCTACTCCTACTACTGCTACTATGACTAGTCCTAATACTAAGTCTAAGAGTGTAAAGGCGAAATTTTCCAGGAATGTTGAGCGAAGTAGAACTAAAATAAACCGCAAAACGTGTATACAGGTTGTCAAAAGGGTGTATCAGCGGTATCTTAGGAATGGCGTAGAGTATTAAGTTAAAACTTAAAGGGCATGTTTTGGGGGAATGTTGGACTACCCAAAAGACGCTATGTACATGTTATTGCTACTATATCCACTACTACTACTACTTCTACTTACTACTACTACTAGTACTACTGCAGCTGCTGCTGCTGCTGTTACAACTATCAGTATTGATACTACTACTACTACTAAGGCTAAGTGTCCTAAGGGAAAAATTCAGGCAGTGTTTAGGGTATTTTTATCTAAATCAAAATATATTGTGGGCATCTTGGTTGTCAAAATGACGTATCATCAATGTCCCAAGAACTGCTTAGAATCTTAAGTAGAAACTTTCAGGGCATGGTGAAAGAAACTAAAAGGCACTATGTGGATACTTCTACAAATACTATTGCTACTAATGCTACTAATGCTACAACAACTACTTCTACTGAGGTTAAGGATATTAAGGTGAAACTTTCAGGGGATACTTAGGGATATTGAACTAAATCAAAACACACTCTGTGAATATGGGTTGTCAAACGGGTGTATCAGCAATATTTCAGGAACAGCTTAGAGTGTTTACTTGAAACTTTCAGCGTATTTTGAGGGGGATGCCGAACTAACAAAAAGGCACAATGTGCATCTTACTACTACTGCTACTATTACTACTAATACGATTACTACTACTAATAAAGCTAAGAATATTAAAGTGAAATTTTCTGGGAATGTCGATTGAAATGGTGAAATATATCAAAACACCCTTAGTACATGCAGGTTGTCAAAAGGAAGTATCAGCAATATCTCAGAAACAGGTTAAAACATTAAGTTGACACTTTCAGGGCATGTTGAGGGGGATGCTGAGCTAACCAAAAGGCTCAGAGTATTAAGGTGAAACTTTCAGGGCATATTACTAGTGCTACTACTAACTACTACTATTACTGCTAAAACTGCTACCGCTATTGAGGCTAGGGGTATTAAGGTGAAACTTTCAGAGAATATTTAGGGGATGTTGAACTAATCCAAAACACACTATATGCGTGCAGGCTGTGAAAAAGACGTATCAGTAGTATCTTAGGGAACTTAGAGCATTGAGCTTAAATTTCCAGTGCATGTTGAGGGAGATGTTGAACCAACCGAAAGGTGCTATGTGCATGCTACCACTCTTGCTGCTAGTAGTATTACTGCTACGGCTGCTGCTATTATTGGGGCTAGGGGTATTAGATGGAAACTTTCAGGGAAGGTTTAGGGGGGTTTTGAACTTAATCAAAACACACCCTATGCATTCAGGTTGTCAAAAGTGCACATCAGCAATTTCTCAGAGACGGTATTAGGTATCAAGTTTGAATTTTTAGGGCGTGTTGAGGAGGATGTTGAACTAACCAAAAGGCACTATTTACATACTACTTCAACTATTACTTGTGATAATACCAATACTACGAGTACTACTCTAGCTGAAGCTTAGGGTAATAAAGCGAAACTTTCAGGGAATGCTGAGGGGGATGTTGAATTATATCGAAACACACTATGTGAATGCAAGTTATCAAAAATACTTAACAGGTATACCCGAGGAAGAGCTTAGAGTAATAACTTGAAACTTTCAGTGCATGTTGAGGAGGATGTTGAACAAACCAAAAAATATCATATCCATGTCACTACTACTACTTCTGCTACTACTACTACTTCTACTGCTACAGCTATTACTAATTCTACTACTAAGACTACGGGCACTAAGGTGAAATTTTCAGGAAATGTTGAGGGGGATGTGTAGATAAATCAAAACACGCTATGCTAATGCAGGCTGTCGAAAGGGCGCATTAGGAATATCTCAGGAACGGCTTAGAGCACCAAGTTGAAGCTTTCAGGGCATTTTTAGGAATTCAATCAACAGAGTATCAAGTTTTCAGGGCGTTCTTAGGAACAAATAAGGGTATTAAATTGAAATTTTCAGGGCATGTTAAAGAGAATGTTTAACTAAATATGGATCTTACAAGGGTGTATCTGTAATATCTCAGGAATGGCTAAGGGTATTAAGGTGAAACCTTCAGGAGATGTTGAATAGTATGTTGAACAAAATCAAAAACTCTTTGTATGAATGAAGGTTTTTCAAAAGGGCGTATTAGCAATATCTAAGGAACGGCTGAGGATATTGAATTGGGCCTTTCAGGGCTACTAAAACTACTACCCCTACTACTACTACTACTACTACTACTACTGCAAACTCTCAGGAATTAAATTGAGCTTTTTCTTAATGAGGCACTTAGACTGAAAGGCACTTGAGGCACTCTTTTTCTTAACTGTTGATTCCCATTTGAATGAGCGTTCTTTTGATTTGCTAGGATCAGCGATTCCATACGATCACCTCTGGAAAAAAAAACAAATAAACACGGCTCTGCGATTAATCTTCTCATCAAAAAGGTAGAATTTTGCATTTTTGTTAAAAGGGGCTTATAACTTCTGCGCTAGAAATTCCTGATATGCTTCCTGAATGCGATTTTGGAATTTTCTTCGAGATCTCTCAGAATTTTGGAGGATGTTTGCCCTTTTTAAAAAAAATCATGCTAATTTTTTGTCATAATTTTTACAGGATATCCTTAAACTTTTGCATATTTAGCATAATTATAAAACTCCTAATAAATCCTAATAAGAAAAATAATGGCTAATGATCAACAATTGCAATATTTTCTAACATTCGAAAGCACTTTTGCATATTTAGCATAATCATAAAAATCCTAATAAATCCTAATAAGAAAAATAAAGGCTAATGATCAACAATAGCAATATTTTCTAACATTCGAAAGCACTTGGCATTTTTGAGCAAAAGACATATCAAGTCTTTGGCCCTTTAACCACTTTTGAAATTTTTAGGCTTTTCTTCTTCTTTGCCCTTGTTCTTTCTTTTCATTTTTGCAGGGTAGCTCAGTTGAAACTGAACTCTGTGAACTACCACCTTGCTACGCTGTTTCCGGATATGAACTTGCCAGGATAGAAAATGGGCTCTGTGGTTGTGGATGTAGAATAAACATATCTTTCGACAAAATTGACATCATTCATGGGACGTCTGAAGATTGTCACAGGCAACAATTTTGGCTTTTAAAGGTAAGGTGTGCTTTTTGCATTTTTCACATAATGATTTGTGTCTAATATTATGTATCTCATCTGATTTCTTACCTGTGCAATGTGTCATGACAAGTGGATCCTTTTGTCAGAAGCATATAGGTGACAAAAAAAAATCAGCCTATTACTTAATTAGAATACTCAAAAAATGAAATATTTCTTTCTTTTTGGGCCCACTTTTAGTTGAGGGGTGCCAAGTTAGTCATTTCTCTTCGGACGCCGCATTAGCGATTTTTCTTCGGACGCTGCATTAGCGATTTATTTCTCTAAAGATAAATGTTAAAAAGAAAGACTCTTTATTGAGTCTCTGTTACATAAATGTATGCGCACTCATATCAATCCCCCCCCCCCGAAAAAAATCCAATTAGAGCTAGTTATTAGAAACATCATAGGTACTTAAATGATAACATATTTAACACCAAAAGGGTATAGCCAAACAGATCGGCCGTCCAAAATTTTATGTAATTTTCACTTTGCTGTTCACATTTTAATCACTTCCTTTGAACTTATTTTTTCTCTCTCTCTCTCTCTCTCTCTCTCCATCGACGCCAATAAGGTTACCATTACTGCACTTGTATGATCCTTGACTCCTCCATCCAGAGAGCGTGTCCAAGGTAACTCCATCTTTTCTTCTTTGCCACTTTAGAAATAAGTGGCTGACCAGTTTTCTGGTAAATCTTAGCGTTTCTGACTTTTTTTTTCCAGTCGACGTCAAATATGTGTCTAAGGCTCTTATATCGATACGTTATTAGTCATATATCGAATATATCAATAAATCGAACATATATCAACCCATATAGCGAACACATATATCGAACGCTATTAGCATTTTCTCTGTCTTTATATCGAGTTTCCAGACTCTATAGCATACAACAGAACCGACCAATAATTACTTTTTCTAAAGATAAAAGTTAAAGGGAAAATGGGCTTAATCAAGCCTTCGTTAATTTAATGCGTCTACACTCATACTAATATCCCTTTCACCCCCACATCAGCTTAAAATTCAATGTTTAAACCTCGTATATACTTTCATGACGACGCATCTAAAGTCAGAATTGGCTTTAATAGCTAGGGCGTCCAAAATCAAAAGACAATATCTATAACTTAAAGTCTATTGCGCCATTGTTGATAAGGCTTGATTTCTTCGTTCTAATGGTAAGAGTTAAAATGAAAAATGCAATATTGAGCCTCTGTTTCAATAGATCTATTTACTTTTATCAGTACGTCCCTCCCCCAAATCGGTTGAAATTTCACTGTTCAAACATTGCTGATATTTCAATAATAAACTATCGAACAGTTCGTGGTAACCACAGTTTATAGATTCTATAAACTGTGGTGGTAACGAACTATAAGTAAGGAGAGACCCGGCTCAGTAGTAACCGAAACTCGAAAAAACGGAAGTTTGATACCAATAGATACATCAAAAAAATTAGTTTTGAAGCTGATTTCAAATATATAAGGTTCATCAAGTTTACTCTTACCCATCGAAAGTTATACGCCTGAGAAAATTTGCCTCATTTTCAAAAAAGAGGGAAACACCCCCCAAAAGTCATAGAACTTTAATGAAAATCAAACCATCGGATTTAGCGTATTATAGAACCCTACTATAGAAGTTTCAAGCTCCTAACTGCAAAATGTGGATTTGTTTATTTTTGGCCAGTAGAAAGGTCACGGATGCGTGCTCATTTTTTTTTTCCAGGGGTGATCGTATCAACCCAGTGATCCTAGAATATTGCAGAAGGGCTTATTCAATCAAAAATTAAAAGCTCTAGTGCTTTTTTTTAAGTGACCAAAAATTGGAGGGCAAATAGAAATTTTGAGATGGCCATTTTGTTCAGCATAGTCGAATAATACAACAACTATGTCTTTGAGGATGAGTTAATCCCCCACAGCCCCAGGGGAAGATCTGCAAGTTATTAACTTTGCCTAGTGTCTAGCCTACATATAGTATTGGTTATTGGGAAGTATACAGAAGTTTTCAGGGGGGATTGTTTCAAATAATTGGAGGGGTGGATCGGGGCTACGTGGGAGGATCTTTCCATGGCGGAAGTTTTTATGGGGGAAAGGAAATTGCTATGAAGGGGACTCCGGATATCCCAACATTATTTAAAAAAACGATCAGAAATTAAATTTGAAAAACAATTTTTTCAACTGAAAGTAAGGAGCAACATAAAAACTTAAAACGAACAGAAATTATTATGTATATCATTGGGTTCGCCCTCTAGTCATTACCTTGCTCTTTACGCTAAAGTTTTTTTTTGTACTCTCATCAGAGCTAATTATTCTAATTAACGGCCTTTGTGATTAAGGGGTCATTCTTTAAGAATTGGAACAAAATTTGAACCTTAGCGTAAAGAGCAATGTATTGACTAGAGGTCGAATCCCCTAATATACCTCATAAAAATATACAACGATAAAAGTTCGTTGCGTAAGTTAATTCGTAAGTTACGTCAGAACAAAATTTCGAGAATGCCATTTAGTAAAAAAAAAAGTAAAATTAACATGCAAATTTCGTTTTAATTTATTCATTTACGGTGAGCCAAAATCAAAGCTGCATTAATTCAAAAACGTTCAGAAATTAAATAAAAAAATAAGTTCTTTTAACTGAAAGTAAGGAGCAATATTAAAACTTAAAGGAAAAAGAAATTATTCCGTATATGAAAGGGGCTGTCCCATCCTCAACGCCTTGCTCTTTACGCTAAAGTTCGACTCTGTCTCAGAACTTTATTAAAAAAAAAAATTAGCGTAAAGAGCGAGGCGTTGAGGAGGGGACTGTCCCTTTCATATGCGGAATAATTTCTATTCGTTTTAAGATTTAATGTCGCTCCTTAATTTCAGTTAAAAAAAAATTTTTTTTTATTTAATTTGAAGCTAGAATGGAATTTGGTACCTGTAATGACAAGCCATATATCAGAATCCACGCCCAATTGGCCATCAGATGCGGCATTGTAGAGCTGCCAAAGTAAAGAGCCGCATGCTTTCCAAGTATTTCTTACTCATCTAATTTTTTCCCCAGCCACTTTATACGGAAGGGGCGGTCGTAGAAATTTCGAAGAGTTTCTACGAGTTTCTAAAGTTTCATTCTATTGGAAATTAAAGCCCTTTCTAAGAGTTTGAAATGACTGGAGGGCAAACAGTGATCTTCTCTTCCCTTTCTCTTCTTTCTCTTTCTCTTTTTTCTAGCTTAACCCTCCAAGGCATCCAATGAAAATTTTGAGACAACCATTTTTTCAACATGACCCTCACAACCCCTGGGGTAAGTGTCGTAATAAAGCAAATTGCCAATCATTTGAGTATAGGTTTCATAATAAACAGTAGCGGGGCCTATTTAGTGTTGCATGTGGGATTGGCTGGAAATCGTCAAACATCTTTGTAAATGTTCAAACGTTTTTTTTTTTTAAACTAATCATAGAAAAAAAGTAACTGGTCCAGTTTAAATTGAATGTGTGATAATAGACAAAAATATTGCAAAAACTATCAAAAGCTATTGTTTTATGATTAATTACTGGATATTCTATTATTTGTTGTGTAGCCAAAACAGAAAATTGACGATCGTAATGTATTCTGCCTTCCTCGAGTTAAGAGGCCTGGGCTGATCAAATCTCAGCCAGTGTTTTACTTCGTTTGTTTGTTGGTTCAACTGATGTCTGGTCATTTTAAAGCCTTTCTTAGAAACGAGGATGAGGCCTTACAAGCCTATCTGTGCGTATAGTGGTATAGCCTAGGTGAATAATTGGCACGTTGCCAAAATATTTGTTGCTTCATTGTTTTTTTTTGTTTACTAAGGTATGCATTACCATCAGTAATGATGACGGTCACGACATATGTGACCGAAATACCTGGTGTTTTTGTGAATTTCTATCACTGTTTGTGAAACACTGTCTATTAAAAGGATTTTATCCCTATTTGAACTTTTATTTATCGTCATGGAAAAGCAGTCTGGTCTTCGGAATTATCTAAGGTATGCAAGAGGAAAGATCTAGGTGTAATATTAGGCATGAACCATTGGTGGGGAGAGAGAATCAAAAGGAAACCAAAAGGAAACCTTTCAAGGCAGGCGGTGATTAAAGGATTCGTATATACATTTCTTTCTTCAGCTTGTGTTGTTGTGATTGTATTTTTCCCCTAAGAAAATATTTGTACTTTTTAGATGTAGTAGTACAGTAATGCGAAAAAAAACACTTTTCGGCTGCTATTTTTATGTAATTTAAAGTGTAGGTGGCATTTAGTTTTTTTGTAATTGCTTAAATAGTTTTTTTTATTATTATTTTTATTTATTGGTGCCACTGAGAGGAGAGGAGGTGGGTTTAAAAAAAAGAAAAAAAAATCGAAACAAGGATAGTGGACCTTCAATATTTTAAACAAGTTTGAACCCTCCATTGTATTTCCCCGACAGATTTACAGATTGAAGGGCTGTTTCACAAGTGTGCCTAAATATACCATTGGTGCATAATATAGTGTGAATACAAAAGCGTTTTTTTTTATGGTGAATCAGGATTTGAAAATGTTTCCAAGTATTTAATATAGTCTAGAACTTAACATGGGCACCCATAAGGAGGGGGAGAGGGGGTGCCAGCCCCCTCCTGGCTGAATGATACTGCCTTATTTTTACATTTTTGCTTTAAGATTTCTATTGCATAGCATTAAAAGTGCCAATTAGACCAGGTAAGCCCCCCTCTGAAATTCAGTTTATGGGCACCCATGTAACTTAAACCGCTTTTCAATGACTTTTTTACGTGCTGAGATACCCAGACTCACGTGAGCTTATAATCAATCATTTTTGTGATTAATTTTGAAATAAAAGGAAACTATTCTAGGCAGATAATGGCAAAGGGATCCAAGTGCATATTTCTTTCTTCAACTCGAGTTGCTGCGATGGTAATCATATTTTGCAAGTAAGGGTAAGATCAATCATTTGTTATATTCAATTATGAAATAAAAGGAAACTATTCTAGGCAGATGATTGCAAAGGGATCCAAGTGCATATTTCTTTCTTCAACTCGAGTTGGTGTGATGGTAATCATATTTTGAAAATAAGGGTGTGAATACCCAGATTCACATGAGCTTATAATCAATAATTTTTTTCATTAATTACAAGATAAAAGGAAACTATTCTAGGCAGATAATGGCAAAGGGATCCAAGTGCATATTTCTTTCTTCAACTCGAGTTGCTGCGATGGTAATCATATTTTGCAAGTAAGGGAAGGACAAAGCCTGACATCAGATCTTCTGTTTGAGTACACCAACTCTTCCTTTAACCACTCAGTAATTGAGAGTTCTTCGTCGATGGTCCTTATTGCCTTTGTCCATAATGACGGGGACAATTGTTCATCTTCATTTATTGCCACTGCTCAAGCTATCGGTAATTCCTATTCTTCTAATTTACTCTTTTTTATTGAATTCTATTCAACTTTGACCTGATTCTTATTTTTCTTGCTTTGTTCCTTTTATTATTTTTACATCTTCCATTTCGCTTGGACTGATTTAGTGAATTAAGTACCGGTTCAGTTGTTGTGAATACTTGAATTGTGTAGGCCTATCTTAGTTTTGACAACATGTTTGAAGACGTCAAGTCTCAGCCAGGGGGTAAACTGGGGTCTGGGGGGGGCAGTTGATTCCCACTCCCCATTCATCAGGGGCAAACTACGCCCCTGATGAATTAACTATTCAAAGTTATAACACTTAACTACAACAAGAACTTTTAAAATGTTTATAGTGTTTTGTAAATACAGAATTAAAAAAAAAAAAACTTATGTGGTTGTAGATGAAGCATAAACATATGCTTCAATAAAATTGATATCGCGGTTTTAGGGCATCTCAAGACTGGCACAGGCAAACATCTGGACTTTCATAATTAATTCAAACATTTCTTTTTCATTAGCATAGAAGTTTTCTTCGTCCATATTGGAACACATGTTTTCCTCAAGCACTAGTGTAGCGTCATCTAAATTTACAAAAGCATGTTTTAAATGTTACAGTAATAGTAAATTTTATCCATTTTGGGAAGAATTTTTATTTTAATTTGTTGCTACTCTTCAATTTACTATTTATGTCTTCTTCATTCTCATTTCTTCATAATTCTATGTTCAAGTGCAACCAAAATCCAATTGAGCTTTTCTTCTTTTTTAGAGCGTTATATTAGCTTGGAGCCATTTAATAGCCGAAACTACGTTCCACAAAAATCAAAAATAGTACTCGTTAATTATCGCTTACAAAATGAATACATATATGAACGTTTCAGCAAATCATATTTCCCTGTTTTCCTGTAATCTAAACTATGGGTACAGTAAAACTGAAGTCGGTTAGTCGGGACTCAGGTAGGACCTCTTTGGATCAAAATTTGAAGCAATAGCTTGCTAACTTTTGTCCCCGAGAAATTTATAAGTACAGCGGACCTCCGGAAATCCGGCAAACGTTCTTTAGGGCAGTGTCGAACTATCGAATTTGTCAGAGTACTGCCTAAGACCCTCTAATCCAGATTATTTTACAGAAGAGTACCTTGTTATCTGTCAAATTAGCAATCAAATGTAAGATTCTATATGTTGTACTCTGAAGTGCAAATCATACTCCATTATGTATGTCCATCCTTGTAAATTAAACAACACAATAAGAGAGTTTACGTTTTATTATAAAATTAACATAGTTAATGCCATGGAACCTACAAAAGAATATTTTAAATTAGGATATGATATTTAAATTAATATTTTAATATTTTAAATAATTATGTACAAACAAATACACATGTGTACTAAAATAATCAAGAACTACGAATTAAAGTCATAATATGAAAAATCAATTTATGAAACATGACAATATTCATCAATTTTTTCTGGTTTAAGGCGTTTCTGGTTTCTGGTGTTGAAACGTGAGTTAGTAAATCACTTCACTTCCTTTGAGTAGTTTCAATTACGTCGTCGTCATCTGTCTGATTGATTATTGTAAAACCGGAAATATCTCTTATAGTAGCTTTGTCCGTCATTTAATAAAATTAATTAAAAAAAACTTTCCGAAAAATTAGTTTTTCAAAGAAAAGTAAAGGCCATTTTAAACTTAAGCTCAGCAGATACAAATACCTTTTAAAATTTAAACTCAAAACGACCAGAAATTATTATTAAAGAATAAATGAAACCCAAAACGAACAAAAATTAAATAAGCAATCATAGCAAAAACATACAGCAAGTAATAATATAAATGAATAAATATATCTTAAAGCGAGTAATGCTTAGATTGAATATGAATATCAAGCTTAAAAGGAAAAAAAAATATCTTCCTATTTAAGTATAAATTAAACTTAAAACGAACAGAAATTATATAAACAATCAATGCAAACAAAAATACAATAGATATTAATGTAAATTAATAAATAAATCTTAAAACGAATGAAACTTAAATTGAATACGCAAATCAAGCTTGAAACGAACAAAAATCACCACAAACAAGAGTTTGGGTATGAGCTCCTTCTTTCACTGTAAAAGTCTAAAACTTACTGCGTCATTGGCGCTTTACTGAAACCAATTTTATTGCAAATATATTTTTTTTTGTACTTAATATTGAAAATAAACATTAAAATTATAGTAAAATTTTGAACCGATGAGCTTTCAGCGATTAATAGCATTATAAATCAAATATTCAGTTTAATTTATTAGTTCTTTCTAAAGTTGTACAAGACGAATTAAATTTACTTACAAACAAGAGTTTGGATACTGCCCCCCTCCTTAACTGTAAATAAAAACCAAAAGCCTACTGGGTCATTGGCACTTAATTAAAAATGAATTATATTAAAACTTCTTACACTATTGAAAATAAAAATACAATTACAGTGAAATAAATTCTTGAACTGATGGATCTTTCAAAAATTAGTATCATTATTCATCAAGTATTCAATTTGATGTTGTTTATAATTTCCAAGACTGTTCAAGATGCATATAGTTTTCAGTAAAGCGCCAATGACGCAGTAGGTTTTAGAATTTTACAGTGAGAGAAGGAGGTCATACCCAAACTCTTGTTTGGGGTGATTTTTGTTCGTTTCAAGCTTGATTTGCGCATTCAATTTAATTTTCACTCGTTTTGAGATTTATTTATTAATTTATATTAATATCTATTGTATTTTTGTTTGCATTGATTGTTTATTTAATTTCTGTTCATTTTAAGTTTCCTTTATACTTCAATAGGAAGATATTTTTTTTCATTTTAAGCTTGATATTCATATTCAATCTAAGTATTACTCGCTTTAAGATCTATTTATTCATTTATATTATTACTTTTTGTATGTTTTTCCTATGATTGCTTATTTAATTTCTGTTTGTATTGGGTTTCATTTATTCTTTAATAGTAATTTCTGGTCGTTTTGAGTTTGAATTTTAAAAGGTATTTGTATCTGCTGAGCTTAAGTTTAATATGGTCTTTACTTTTCTTTGAAAAACTTATTTTTCGGAAAGTTTTTGTTAATTAATTTTTGTTCGTTTTTGATTGCAAAAAATTTCAAGTTTTTAAAAATTCCTTATTTCAAAATAAACCTTTAAAAAATCAAATATTCATCAAAGTATAGAAAATTGATATCAAAGTAACAATATCTTAGGCAGCGCACTAGCGCTGCCTTAGTTAATAACGATGTGGGCAGAATGTGTTTTTTCTCCACCCGGGCACTTCGTATCGAAGGAGTTGTCGTAGAAACTTCGAAAAGGGCTCATTCGATTGGAAATTGGAGTGGCTTATTTCAAAATAAACCTTTAAAAAAATCAAATATTCATCAAAGTATAGAAAACTGATATCAAAGTAACAATATCTTAGGCAGCGCACTAGCGCTGCCTAAGTTAATAACGATGTGGGCAGAATGTGTTTTTTCTCCACCCGGGCACTTCGTATCGAAGGAGTTGTCGTAGAAACTTCGAAAAGGGCTCTTTCGATTGGAAATTGGAGTGGCTAGTGCCCTTTTTAATAGTTGAAAGTGATTGGAGGGCAACTAGCCCCCCCCCCTACGCCCATCATTCCCCCAAACACATCCAATCAAAAGTTTGAGATAGCCATTTTGTTCAGCGTAGTTGATTTCCAAATAGAAAATATGTTTTTAAGGAGGACTCTCCACAATCCTCGGGGCAAGGGTTTTAAGTTGTGCCCTGGGGGCATATACGGTTTTTATAGAAGGCGTTGTCGTAGAAACTTCAAAACAGGCTCATTTGATTGGAAGTTCAAAGGGCTAGTGCCCTTTTTAATAGTCAAAAGCTATTGGAGGGCAACTAGCCCCCCGCCCACGCCAATCATTCCCCCAATCACATCCAATCAAAAATTTGAGATAGCAATTTTGTTCAGCGTATTTGTTTTCCAAATAAAAAATATGTTTTTGAGGAGGACACTCCCTCACAACCCTCAGGGCAAGGGTTTTAAGTTATGCCCTAGGGGCATTTAAGGTTTTTATAGAAGGCGTTGTCGTAGAAACTTCAAAACAGGCTTATTCGATTGGAAATTCAAAGGGCTAGTACCCTTTTCAATAGTTGAAAGTGATTGGAGGGAAACTAGCCCCCCCCCCCTACGCCCATCATTCCCCCAAACATTCCCCGGGCACTTCGTATCAAAGGAGTTGTCGTAGAAACTTTGAAAAGGGCTCATTCGTTTTGAAATGGGAGTGGCTAGTGCCCTTTTTAATAGTCGAAAGTGATTGGAGGGCAATTAGCCCCCCCCCCACGCCCATCATTCCCCCAAAAACATCCAATCAAAATTTTGAGATAGCCATTTTTTTCAGCGTAGTTGATTTCCAGATAGAAAATATGTTTTTGAGGAGTAAACTCCCCCACAACCCTCAGGGCAAGGATTTCAAGTTATGCCCTTGGAAGTATAAGGTTTTTATAGAAGACGTTGTCGTAGAAACTTCAAAACAGGCTCATTCGATTGGAAATTCAAAGAGCTAGTACCCTTTTTAATAGTCGAAAGTGATTGGAGGGCAACAAGCCCCCCCCCCCCACGCCCATCATTCCCCCAAACACATTCAATCAAAATTTTGAGATAGCCATTTTGTTCAGCGTAGTTGATTTCCAGATAGAAAATATGTATTTGAGGAGGACACTGCCCCACAACCCTCAGGGCAAGGGTTTTAAGTTATGCCCTGGGGGCGTATAAGGTTTTTATAAAAGGCGTTGTCGTAGAAACTTCAAAACAGGCTCATTCGATTGGAAATTCAAAGCGCTAGTGCCCTTTTTAATACTCGAAAGTGATTGGAGGGCAACTGGCCCCCCCCCACGCTCATCATTCCCCCAAACACATCTAATCTAAATTTGGATATAGCAATTTTGTTCAGCGTATTTGTTTTCCAAATAGAAAATATGTTTTTGAGGAGGACACTCCCTCACAACCCTCAGGGCAAGGGTTTTAAGTTATAGCCTGCGGGCATATAAGGTTTTTATAGAAGGCGTTGTCGTAAAAACTTCAAAACAGGCTCATTCGTTGGAGATTCAAAGGGCTAGTACCCTTTTTAATAGTCGAAAGTGATTGGAGGGCAACTAGCCCCCCCCCCACGCCCATCATTCCCCCAAACACATCCAATAAAATTTTTGAGATAGCCATTTTGTCAAACGTAGTTTTAAGTTCTGGAAATTAGATCTTTGAGGATGACAACCTCCTCACAGCCCTCATGACAAGGGTTGTAAGTTATGCCCTTGGGGCATATAAAGTTTTTATAGAACGCGTTGTCGTAGAAACTTCAAAAAGGGCTCATTTGATTAGAAATTGAAATGGCTTGTGCCCTTTTTAATAGTCGAAAGTAACTGGAAGGCAACTAACACTCCTTCCACGCCCACCATTTCCCCAAACACATCCAATCAAAATTTTGAGATAGCATTTTGTTCCACGCAGTTAAAGTTCAGGAAATTATACCTTTGAGCAGGACACTCCCCCCACAGTCTTCAGGGCAAGGGTTAAAAGTTTTAGTGAAAAGGGTACAAGGGTTATAATTTGCACTTTACTGAAAAAATACAAATGAATGTGCATTGTCAGTTTAATATACATTTACTGATATTTAGTAATCAAAATCTTAATATTATTTGATTTATTAAAGTTATAAAAGTAAAAACATTTATACTTTTTTCAGTAAAGTGCAAATTATGTTCTGGCCTTGGGAAGGCATAGGGGTTTTGAGCCCAACTTATGTTAATTTCTGCTCGTTTTGAGTTTGTCTCGGTTATTTATTGTAATTTCTGCTCGTTTTGGGTTTCATTTATTTATCGATGCTGATTTGTGGCAGTTTCACGCTTGGTAAATTAATTTATTTTATTTTTGCTCATTTTTTGTTAAATGGAGTTCTCTACAATTCTTTGAAAAACTTATTTTTTGGGAAAAGTCTTTTTAATTAATCAAAGTGAAAAAATGGGTTTGTGTCAACCTCGGAGTTTTTATTATCTAATGTTTGAACTATTTTTAACAAAGTTGCTATCTCAAAATTTTTATCGGATGGGTTTGGGGAAAAGGGGCGTGGGGGGGGGACTAGATTAAGCTTCGGTCTCTTTTGACTCTTTAAAAGTGAACTAGAACTTTCTATTTTCAATCAAATGAGCCCTCTCTGAAGTTTATGCGAGTATCCCTTCTATAAGAACCATATATATCCCCATAGTATAACTTACAACGCCTATCCCTGGGCCCTGGGAGTTTGTGTCGACCCTCGAGTTTTAGTATCTGATGGTTGAACTATTTTTAACAAAATGGTCACCGGAAATTTTTATCGAATGGGTTTATCCATCTGATACGACCAAAGGCGTGGAGGGTGGGAGGGGCTAGTTGCCCACTGATCTTTTTTTACTCTGAGGAAATGAGCTAAAGCTTTTAATTTCCATTCAAATAAACCCTCTCTGAATTTTATACGAGCATACATTCCATACAAACCATGTATGCCCCCAGAGCAATACTTACAACGCCTTCCCTGGCCCTGGAGGTGGGGGGTGTGTTGGCACAGGTGTTTTTCTTATTTGATCTTTTAACTATTTTTAACGAAATGACTATACGTAAAGGTGTTTTTGTTATATGATCTTTCAACTATTTTTAACAAAATGGCTACCTCAAATTTTTTATCAGATGTATTTGGGGGAAAAGGGCTTGGGGGGCCAGTTGCTCTCTGATCATTTTTGACTCTTAAAAATGGCACTAGTACTCTCGATTTCCAATCGAATGAGCCCCCTTTGAAGTTTATACGACGACCCCTTCTATATGAAGTGCCTCTGGGAAAAAATTAAATGGAGTGTGGGGGGATGCTAGCTGCCCTTCAATCATTTTTGACTCTTAAAAAGTGAATTACAAATTTCAATTTCCAATCAAATGAACCCTCTAGGAATTTTATACGAGCATCCCTTCCATAACAACCATATATGCCCCCAGGGCATAACTTACAACGCCTACCCCTGAGCTCTGGGGGGGGCTGTGTCGACACCGGAGTTTTTTGTTATCAGAGCTTTGAACTATTTTAAACAAAATGTCTATCTCAAAATTTTTATCTGATGCATTTAGGGCGTAGAGTAGGGAAGGGGCTAGTTGCCCTACGATCTTTTCTGACTCTTAGAAAGTGAACAAGAACTTTCAATTTCAAATCAAATGAGCCCTCTCCGATGTCTATACAAGCATCCTGCCTCCGGGCCCTGGCGGGTTACGTCGACACAGGAAATTTTCTTATCTGACCTTTGAACTATTTTTAATGAAATTACTATTATAAAAATTTTATCGGAAGGGCTTGGGGAAAAAAGGGTGTGTGTTTGGGGGGGGGGGCTAGTCGCCCTCGGATATCTTTTGACTCTTAACAATTGAACTAGAACTTTCAATTTCCAACCAAATGAGCCCCCTCTGAAGTTTATACAAGCATCCCTTTCATAAGAACCATATATGCCCCCAGGACAACACTTACAAAGCCTATCCCCCGGGCTCTGGGGGGTGTTTTCGTTATCTAATTTTTGAACGATTTCCACAACACTGGCTATCTAAAAATTTTTAGGGACGGATTTGGGGGAAAAAGAGCGTGGGGGGCTAGTTTAACTCTCATGACTCTTAAAAAGTGAACTAGAACTTTCAATTTCCGATCATATGAGCCCTCTATGAAGTTTAGACGTGCATCCCTTTCATAAGAACCATACATGCTCTTAGGGAATAACTTAGACTGCCTTCCCCTGTGCCCTGGGGGGTTCTATTTTCTTACCCGACACCAGATTTTTTCTTACCCGAATATTGAACTATTTTTAACAAGATTTCTATCTCAAAATTTTCATCAGATGGGTTGGGGGATAGCTGCCCTAAGATCTCTTTTGACTATTAAAAAGTGAGCTCGAACTTTCAATATCCAATCAAATGAGCCCTCTCTGAAGTTTATACGAGCATCCCTTTCATACGATCAATATATGCCCAAGGGCACAACTTACAACGCCTGCCCCCAGGCCCTGGGGGGTTGTGACGACACCTGAGTTTTTTTATCTGACTTTTGAGAAATTTTTAACTTAATGCCTATCTCAAAATTTTTATTGGATACATTTGGGGAAAAGGGGCGCGGGGGGGTAGTTGCCCTCCAATATGTTTTTACTCGAAAAAACCTAACTAGAACTTTCAATTTCCAATCAAATGAGCCATCTCTGAATTTCTACGAGCATCCCTTATATAAGAACCATATATTCCCAAGGGCATAACTGAAAACACCTGCCCTCGGGCCCTGGAAGGCTGTGTTGACCCCTAAGCTTTCGTTATATGGTCATTGAAATATTAAAAAAAAAAACTATCTCAAAGTTCTTATCGGATGGGTTTGAAGAAAAAAGGGTGTGGAGGGGGGCCTAGATGCCCTCCAATCTCTTTTGACTCTTAAAAATGAACTAGAACTTTCAATTTCCAATCAAATGATCCCTCTTTGAAGTTAATACGAGCATCCCTTCCATAAGACCCATATATGCCCCCAGGGCATAACTTAAAAAGCCTGCCCCCGGGCCCTGGTGGGTTGTGTCAACACCGGATTTTTTGTTCCTTTGAACTATTTTTAACAAAATAGCTATATTAAATTTTTATCGGATGCATCTGGGAAAATAGGTTTTAGAGGGGGGGAGCGGGTTACCCTCCAATATCTATTGATGCTTAAAAAGTGAACTAGAACTTTCAATTTCCAATCAAATGAGCCCTCTCTGAAGTTTATATGACAATGTTGTCTATACAAAACGTTATATGCCCCCAGGGCATAATTTACAACCCTTAACCTGAGGGCTGTGGGGGAGTTGTCATCCTCAAAGACCTAATTTCAAGAACTTAAAACTACGTTTAATAAAATAGCTGTCTCAAAATTTTGATTGGATGTATTTGGGGAAAAGGTGGGCGTGAGAGGGGGGTTAGTTGCCCTCAAATCACTTTCGACTATTAAAAAGGGCACTAGCCCTTTGAATTTCCAATCGAACGAGCCTTTTTTGAAGTTCCTACGACATCGACTTCTATAAAAACCTTATATGCCCCAAGGGTATAACTTAAAACCCTTGCCCTGAGGGTTGTGGGGGAGTGTCCTCCTCAAAAAACCTATTTTCTATCTGAAAATCAACTACGCTGAACAAAATGGCTATCTCAAAATTTGACTGGATGTGTTTGGGGGGATAATGGGCGTGGGGCCGGGCTAGTGGCCCTCCAATCACTTTCGACTATTAAAAAGGGCACTAGCCCTTTGAATTTGCAATCGATTGAGCCTTTTTTGAAGTTTCTACGACAATGCCTTTTATAACACCTTATATGCCCCCAGGGCATAACTTAAAACCCTTGCCCTAAGGGTTGTGCGGGAGTGTCCTGCTCAAAAACATATTTTCTATCTGGAAATCAACTACGCTGAAAAAAATAGCTATCTCAAAATTTTGATTGGATGTGTTTGGGGGAATGATGGGCGTGGGGGGGGGGGGGCTAGTTGCCCTCGAATCACTTTCAACTATTAAAAAGGGCACTATCCCTTTGAATTTCCAATTGAATGAGCCTTTTTTGAAGTTTTTACGACAACGCCTTCTACAAAAACCTTAAATGCCCTCATGGCATAACTTAAAACCCTTGCCCTGAGGGTTTTGGGGGAGTGTCCTCCTCAAAAAAAAGATCTTCTATCTGAAAATCAACTACGCTGAACAAAATGGTTATTTCAAAATTTTGATTGGATGTGTTTGGGGGAATGATGGGCGTGGGGGGGCTAGTTGCTCTCCAATAACTTTCAACTATTAAAAAGGGCACTAGCCCTTTGAATTTCTAATCGAATTAGCCTTTTTTGAAGTTTCTACGACAACGCCTTCTATAAAAACCTTATTTGCCCCCAGGGCATAAATCAAAACCTTTGCCCTGAGGGTTGTGGGGGATTGTCCTCCTCAAAAACAAATTTTCTATCTGGAAATCAACTACGCTGAAAAAATTGGCAAAATTTAGATCTGATATGTTTGAGGGAATGATGGGCGTCGGGGGGCTAGTTGCCCTCCAATCACTTTTGGCTATTAAAAAGGGCACTAGCCCTTTGAATTTCTAATCGAATTAGCCTTTTTTGAAGTTTCTACGACAACGCCTTCTATAAAAACCTTATATGCCCCCAGGACATAACTTAAAACCCTTTCACCGAGGGTTGTGGGGAGTAGAGTCCTATGTTATATTTTGCTAGGAGTATGTTCCTTCCCGTGCTATTTGCTGGGACTATGTTCCTGGCCATGCTATTTGCTTGATGCTCTACACCTTTCAAAGAGAGTGAGTAGCCCCTCACACCTATGTTACACTTTGCTTACTTTACGTTCCTTAGCATGCATCAATTGATATGAATGGTACAAGACTTGGCAGACATATTTTTTTAAGTTCAATAACCAAAATTCCTTATATTGCGTATTCAAAGGATGGTCTCGTTCTAGAAATACTGGTTTACAGCTAGAGGGCTTATACTCGTGTTTTTCCGGTATAAATTAAGATGCAATTGATCTTTCTGGATCACTGGTTTAGATTATATACAAGAATCTGGGTGTAGTTAACAAGTAATGTTTTTGAAAAGGGTAATTACTTGTAGCTTAAAAAGCCAAATTAAACTTCCGTTGGTTAAGAATGCGTCATGGGTAATTACAGAACTGTGAATGATGAATAGTTGTATCATTTTACTTAAAAGCTAACTCTAATTGCAAAAAAGGGTATAGCATTTGCGAATTGGACTGTATGAACGATATTAATTGAATAATAGGGAAAAAAAGAGCTAGATAACATTTGCGAATTGGATTGTATGAAAGTGGTAAAAAAAAGGATTAAACTGATTAGCAGTTAAGGTAACCCCTCGGGGTTGTTAACTCATAGCTTATTTATTATAAATTTGGAATACCATCAATCTATGAAAATGGTTAACAATGATAAAATGGTCTTGTGACTTGACCTAGCTTTACTTCTTCGATGTGTTCTGTATAATACACAAGTGGCGTTTGGACAGTGTTGTCAATTTAAAATAGAGTCTAACGTTATAGTATACTAAAAAGTTGACACTAAGAGAGATGTAGATGGCAAGAAAAGAATTTTAATAAAGAAATTCAGAACAATCCATAGAAATCCTTACAAATCAAGTAGTGAGGTGTATATGAGTACAAACCGTCAAGGATCATAAGCACCAATGACCCTAACCACCAGGGACCTCAACCCCCAAAGGTCCCCTATTCCCCAAACACCAAAGGACCCCTCCCCCCACTTTTTTGGCCCCCCTTCCCCCATTTTTTTTTATTTTTTTTATTTTTTTAGTTTTTTTTAACTTTTTTTATTATTTTTTTTAACATGATATATTTTTTCAACTTTTTTTACATCTCTTAGAAAGACATGTAACATACTTAAAACATAAAAAAATCACATTTAATATTCTCCAAATTCAAAATGAGAATGATATAGAAATGTTAGTCGTGACTTTTACTAGTAGAAAAATATTGTTTGTAGTAGCACTTTTTTTTATTGCACTAAATTTTTTTTTCGGACTTCGAAATTATTCAACTTTTTTTTCACGTATCTTAAAATGACATGAAATATGCTTATGGCTTTAACAATTGTACTCTATGCTTGCTCAGAGACACGATGTGGCTTTCCCACCCCCTCCAACAATTTTTTTTTGTTTTTTTTTAAGTTTTTTTTTCAGTTTTATTTTTTAACTTTTTATCATTTTTTTAACATGATATATTTTTTCAACTTTTTTTTACATCTCTTAGAATGACATGTAACATACTTAAAACATAAAAAAATCAATAGCTACAATATCAAGAGAGAACATGGTGAACTATTTTATGGAACAGGTTCAAAATGTCCAAAGTTGATCATTGATATTAATAATGTATCATAATATATTTTGTATTAATATTCTACACGGTGTTATTTCATTAAAAATATATTATGCATTACATTGTTATCGGTTCATTATTTTTAGACTATGCTAGCATATCAAACGTTTACAAGGTCTATTAAAACATCGGAGATGTAAGAAAAGGAACTTGCATACATCTATTGTCATACAAATGAGATAACATTGACAAAATCTAAGTATCAGAGTGAATAAATTTTTCTATCAACATCTTTGTCAGATACATCGGATAAAATTAACTAAATCTAAGTATCAGATTGAATAAATTCTTTATCAATGTCTTTTTACAGATGCGTTTGATAACACTGACATAATTCAAGTATCGAATTGAAGAAATTCTTTATTAAAATTCTGTATCGATATCATTTGTCAAATACGTCGGATAATATTGACAAAATCTATGTATTAGAATGAATAAATTCTTTATTATTATCCGTTGTTGGATATGTCAGTATGAAAAAATTGTAAGTAAGTAAGTAACAAACTCTTTCTTGGATACACAATACAAAAATTTAATTCTGGAAATTATGAAAAAAATTTGAACAAATTCTTTATTAACATTCTTTATCGATTGAATTCGCTTCCTGGACAGACAATAAAGCAATTTCACAAAATCTAAGTATCAGAGTGATTAAATTCTATATCAAAATCCATTTCTCTGATACATAGGATAAAATTGACAAAATCTATGTGTTAGAGTGAATAATTTTTTTTTATCAACATCTTTTGTCAGATACATCGGATAAAATTGACAGAATCTAAGTGTCAGAGTGAATAAATTTTTTTTATCAACATCCTTTGTCAGATTCATGGGATAAAATTGACAAAATCTAAGTACCAGAGTGAATAAATGCTTTATCAACATCCTTTGTCGAATAAAATTGACAAAATATAAGTATCAGAGCGATTAAATTCTATATCAAAATCCTTTTTCTCGGATACATAGTATAAAATTGACGAAATCTAAGTGTTAGAGTGAATAATTTTTTTTTATCAACATCTTTTGCCAGATACATCGGATAAAATTGGCAAAATCTAAGTGTCAGATTGAATAAGTTTTTCTTATCAACATCCTTTGTCAGATACATCGAATTAAATTGACAAAATCTAGATATCAGAGTGAATAAATGCTTTAACAACATCCTTTATCGGATATGTCAGATAAAATTGACAAAATCTAAGTAACAGAGTGATTAAATTCTATATCAGCATCCTTTTCTCGGATACATAGGATACAATTGACAAAATCTAAGTGTTAGAGTGAATAAATTTTGTTTATCAACATCCTTTGCCAGATACATTGGATAAAATTGACAAAATCTAAGTGTCAAATTGATTAAATTCTGTATCAACATCCATTTCTCGAATAGATGGGATAAAATTGACAAAAGCTAATTGTCAGAGTGAATAAATTTTTTTTATCAACATCTTTTGTCAGATACAACGAATATAATTGACAAAATCTAAATACTAGAGTGAATAAATGCTTTATCACCATCCTTTGTCGGATATGTTGGATAAAATTGACAAAGCCTAAGTGTCAGAGTGAATAAATTTTTTATCAGCATCTTTTGTCAGATACATCAAATATAATTGACAAAATCTAAGTATTAGAGTGAATAAATGCTTTATCAGCATCCCTTGTCAGATATCTCGGATAAAATCTAAGTAACAGAGTGATTAAATTCTATATCAACATCCTTTTCTCGGATACATGGGATAAAATTGACAAAATCTAAGTATCAGAGTGAATAATTTTTTTTTATCAACATCTTTTATCAGTCACAACGAATATAACTGACAAAATCAAAATCTAAGTATTATGAAAAAATTGTAAGTAAGTAAGGAACAAACTCTTTCTTGAATTCACCTCTTGGATACACAATAAAGAAATTTAATTCAGAAAATTATGAAAAAAATTGAACAAATTATTTATTAACATTCTTTATCGATTGAATTCGCTTCCATCAACATCCTTTGTCAGAAACATCGAATAAAATTGACAAAATCTAAATATCAGAGTGAATAAATACTTTATCAACATCCTTTATCGGATATGTCGAATAAAATTGACAAAATCTAAGTATGAAAGTGATTAAAATCCAAGTATCAGAGTGATAAAATTCCATATCAAAATCCCTTTCTCGGACACCTGGGATAAAATTGACAAAATCTAAGCATTAGAGTGAATAAATGCTTTATCAACATCCTTAAATGCATTATTAACATCATTTGTCAGGTATATCGGATAAAATTGACAAAATCTATGTATCACATTGATTATATTCTATATCAACATCCATTTCTCGAATACAAGGGATAAAATTGACAAAATCTAAGTGTCAGAGTGCATAAATTCTTCTTTATCAACATCTTTTGTCAGATACAACGAACATAATTGACAAAATCTAAATATCAGAGTGAATAAATGCTTTATCAGCATCCTTTGTCGGATTTGTTGGATAAAATTGACAAAATCTAAGTGTCAGAGTGAATAAAATTTTTTTATCAACATCTTTTGTCAGATACATCAAATATAATTGACAAAATCTAAGTATCAGAGTGAATAAATGCTTTATCAGTATCCTTTGTCGGATATCTCGGATAAAATCTAAGCATCAGAGTGATTAAATTCTATAACAACATCCCTTTCTCGGATACATGGGATAAAATTGCCAAAATCTAAGTATCAGAGTGAATAATTTTTTTTCTATCAACATCTTTTATCATTTACAACGACTATAATTAACAAAATCTAAAGATCAGAGTGAATAAATGCTTTATCAGCATACTTTGTCGGATATGTCGGATAGCATTGACAAAATCTAAATGTTAGAGTGAATAGTTTTTTTTATCAACAACCTGTGTAAGATACATCGGATAAAATTGACAAAATCTAAGTATCAGATTGAATAAATGCTTTATCAACATCATTTGTCTAATATGTCGGATAAAATTGACAAAATCTAAGTACTAGAGTGAATAAATTCATTATCAACATCCTTTGTCAGATACATCAAATATAATTGACAAAAGCTAAGTATCAGAGAGAATAAATGCTTTATCAGTATCCTTTGTCGGATATCTCGGATAAAATCTAAGCATCAGAGTGATTAAATTCTATATCAACATCCCTTTCTCGGATACATGGGATAAAATTGACAAAATCTAAGTATCAGAGTGAATAATTTTTTTTCTATCAACATCTTTTATCACTTACAAAGAATATAATTGACAAAATCTAAATATCAGAGTGAATAAATGCTTTATCAGCATCCTTTGTCGGATATGTCAGATAAAATTGACAAAATCTAAGTGTTAGAGTGAAGAATTTTTTTTATCAATATCCTCTGTCAGATGCATCGGATAAAATTGACAAAATCTAAGTATCAGATTGAATAAATGCTTTATCAACATCATTTGTGGAATATGTCGGATAAAATTGACAAATCTAAGTACTATAGTGAATAGAGTCATTATCAACATCCTTTGTCGGGTATATCGGATAAAATTGACAAAATCTAAGCATCAGATTGAATAAATGCTTTATCAACATCCCTTTCTCGAATACATGGGATAAAATTGACAAAATATAAATACTAGAGTGAATAATTTCATTATCAACATCCTTTGTCGGATAAAAGTGACAAAATCTAAGTATCAGAGTGATTAAATTCCATATCAACATCCCTTTCTCGGAAACATGGGATAAAATTGACAAAATCTAAGTATCAGAGTGAATAAATGCTATATCAACATCCTTTAAATGCATTATGAACATCATTTGTCGGGTATATCGGATAAAATTGACAAAATCTAAGTATCAGATTGATTAAATTCTATAACAACATCCCTTTCTCGAATACATGGGATAAAATTGACAAAATCTAAGTATCAGAGTGAATAATTTTTTTCTATCAACATCCTCTGTCAGTTACATCGGATAAAATTGACAAAATCTAAGTATCAGATTGAATAAATGCTTTATCAACATCATTTGTCGGATATATCGGATAAAATTGACAAAATCTAAGTATCAGAGTGAATAAATTGATTATCAACATCCTTTTTCTGATATGTCGAATAAAATTGACAAAATCTAACTATCAGAGTTATTAAATTCTATATCAACATCCCTTTCTCGGATACATGGTATAAAATTAACAAAATCTAAGTGTCGGAGTGAATAAATGCTTTTTCAACATCCTTTAGATGCATTATCAACATCATATGTCAGATACATCGGTTAAAATTGACAAAACCTAATTATCAGAATAAATGAATTCGTTTTCAAAGTTTTAATCGGATACGTCAGATAACAGTCATAAAATCCTAGTTCTATTCATTTTGACTTCATGCCTCATTACGTTGAATTTAGGTTAGACTGGTTATAGATGGCACCACACCCGCTCAGACACACAGTCATAGTGAGAGAGATATGCAAAAAGTTAGGCTAATTCAGGTTCACTTAGAGTGGCGCCACTCTAAGTGAACCTGAATTAACCTATCTTCTTGCATATCTCTCTCACTATGACTCTGTGTCTGAGCGGGTATCCCATTTATCCGAGAAAGGGATGTTGATATAGAATTTAATCACTCTGATACTTAGATTTTATCCGTTATATCTGACAAGGGATGCTGATAAAGCATTTATGCACTCTAATACTTAGATTTTGTCAATTATATTTGATTTATCTGACAAAAGATGCTGATAAAAAAATTTATTCACTCTGGTATTTAGATTTTGTCAATTTTATCCCATGTATCCGAGAAAGGGATGTTGATAAAGCATTTATTCACTCTGATATTTAGATTTTGTCAATTATATTCGTTGTATCTGACAAAAGATGTTATAAAAAAAATTTATTCACTCTGACACTTAGCTTTCGTCAATTTTATCCCATGTATTCGAGAAATGGATGTTGATATAGAATTTAATCAACCTGACAGATTTTGTCAATTTTATCAAATGTATCTGGCAAAGGATGTTGATAAACAAAATTTATTCACTCTAACACTTATGTTTTATCAATTTTATCCTATATATCCGAGAAAAGGATGTTGATATAGAATTTAATCACTCTGATACTTAGATTTTCTCAATTTTATCTGACATATCCAATAAAGGATGTTGTTAAATCATTTATTCACTCTGATATCTAGATTTTGTCAAATTTATTCGATGTATCTGACAAAGAATGTTGATAAAAAAAATCATTCACTCTGATACTTAGATTTTGCCAATTTTATGCGATGTATCTGGCAAAAGATGTTGATTAAAAAAAATTTGTTCACTCTAACACTTAGATTTCGTCAATTTTATCCTATGTATCCGAGAAAAAGGATGTTTATATAGAATTTAATCACTCTGATACTTATATTTTGTCACTTTTATCCGACAAAGGATGTTGATAAAGCATTCATTCACTCTGTTACTTAGATTTTGTCAATTTTAACCGATGTATCTGACAAAGGATGTTGATAAAAAAAATCATTCACTCTGACAATTAGATTCTGTCAATTTTATCCAATGTATCTGACAAAAGATGTTGATAAAAAAAAATTATTCACTCTAACGCATAGATTTTGTCAATTTTATCCTATGCATCCGAGAAATGGATGTTGATATAGAATTTAATCACTCAAATACTTAGAGTTTGTGAAATTGCTTTATTGTCTGTCCAGGAAGTGAATTCAATCGATAAAGAATGTTTATAAAGAATTTGTTCAATTTTTTTTTCATAATTTCCTCAATTAAATTTCTGTATTGTGTATCCAAGATGTGAATTCAAGAAAGAGTTGGTTACTTACTTACTTACATTTTTTTCATAATGACATATCCAACAACGGATGATTATAAAGAATTTATTCATTCTAATACATAGATTTTGTCAATGTTATCCGACGTATCTGACAAATGATATCGATAAAGAATTTTAATATAGAATTTGTTCAATTCGATATTTGAATTATGTCAGTGTCATCAAACGTATCTGTCAAAAGTCATTGATAGAGAATTTATTCAATCTGAAACTTAGATTTTGTCAATGTTATCCCATGTGTGTGACAATAGATGTATGCAAATTCCTTTTCTTACATCTCCGATGTTTTAACAGACATTCTAATCGCTTGATATGCTAGCATACTCTAAAAATAATGAACAGATAACAATTTAATGCATAATATATTTTTAATGAAATAACACCATGTAGAATATTAATACAAAATATATTATGATACATTATTAATATCAATGATCAACTTTGGACATTTTGAATCTGTTCCATAAAATAGTTCACCATGTTCTCTCTTGATATTGTAGTTCACCATGTTCTCTCTTTATGTTTTAAGTATGTTACATGTCATTCTAAGAGATGTAAAAAAAGTTGAAATAATATATCATGTTAGAAAAATGATAAAAAGTTAAAAAAAAATACTTAAAAAAAATTTAAAAAAAGGGTGGAGGGGGTTGGAAAGCCGCATCGTGTCTCTGAGCAAGCATAGAGTAAGATTGTTAAATCCATAAGCATACTTCATGTCATTTTAAGATACGTGAAAAAAAAGTTGAATAATTTCGAAGTCCAAAAATAAATTTAGTCCAATAAAAAAAGTGCTACTACAAACAATATTTTTCTAATAGTAAAAGTCACGACTAACATTTCTATATCATTCTCATTTTGAATTTGGAGAATATTAAATGTGATCTTTTTATGTTTTAAGTATGTTACATGTCATTCTAAGATATATAAAAAAAAGTTGAAAAAATATATCATGTTAAAAAAATAATAAAAAGTTAAAAAAAATTCAAAAAAAATGGGGGAGGGGCGAAAGCCGCATCGTGTCTCTGGGCAAGCATAGAGTATAATTTTTAGATCCGTGAGCATATTTTATGTCATTTTAAGATAGGTAAAAAAAGAAATAAAAGTTGGATAATTTCGAAGTCCAAAAAAAAAATTTAGCCCAATAAAAAAAAGTGCTACTACAAACAATATTTTTCTACTAGTAAAAGTCACGACTAACATTTCTATATCATTCTCATTTTGAATTTGGAGAATATTAAATGTGATTTTTTTATGTTTTAAGTATGTTACATGTCTTTCTAAGAGATGTAAAAAAAGTTGAAAAAATATATCATGTTAAAAAAATAATAAAAAGTTAAAAAAAATTCAAAAAAATGGGGGAAAGGGGATGGGAAAGCCGCATCGTGTCTCTGGGCAAGCAAAGAGTACAATTGTTAGAGCCATAAGCATATTTCATGTCATTTTAAGATAGGTAAAAAAAAAGAAATAAAAGTTAAATAATTTCGAAGTCCATAAAAATAAAAATTAAAAAAAAATTTCTAATAGTAAAAGTCGCGATACATGTATCTATATCATTCCCATTTTGAAGTTTGAAAATATTAAATGTAATTTTTTTATGTTTGAAGTATGTTTCATGTCATTCTAAGAGATGTAAAAAAAGTTGAAAAAATATATCATGTTAAAAAAATAATAAAAAGTTAAAAAAAAACTTCAAAAAAATGAGGGTAAGGGGATGGGAAAGCCGCATCGTGTCTCTGGGCAAGCAAAGAGTACAATTGTTAGAGCCATAAGCATATTTCATGTCATTTTAAGATAGGTAAAAAAAGAAATAAAAGTTGAATAATTTCGAAGTCCAAAAAAAAAAATTAAAAAAAATTTCTAATAGTAAAAGTCGCGATACATATATCTATATCATTCCCATTTTGAAGTTGGAAAATATTAAGTGTGAAGTTTTATGTTTGAAGTATGTTTCATGTCATTCTAAGAGATGTAAAAAAAGTTGAAAAAATATATAAAAAAAAACTTAAAAAAAAGTTAAAAAAACTAAAAAAAAATAAAAAAAAATCAAAAAAATGGGGGGAGGGGGGCCAAAAGAGTTGGGGGGGGGGGTCCTTTGGAGTTTGGGGAATAAGGGACCTTTGGGGGTTGAGGTCCCTGGTAGTTACGGTCTTTGGTGCTTATGATCCTTGACGGTTTGTACTCATATACACCTCACTACTTGATTTGTAAGGATTTCTATGGATTGTTCTGAACTTCTTTATTAAAATTCTTTTCTTGCCATCTACATCTCTCTTAGTATCAACTTTTTAGTATACTATAACGTTAGACTCTATTTTAAATTGACAACACTGTCCAAACGCCACTTGTGTATTATACAGAACACATCGAAGAAGTAAAGCTAGGTCAACTCACAAGACCATTTTATCATCGTTAACCATTTCCATAGATTGATGGTATTCCAAATTTATAATAAATAAGCTATGAGTTAACAACCCCGAGGGGTTACCTTAACTGCTAATCAGTTTAACCCTTTTTTTACCACCTTCATACAATCCAATTCGCAAATGTTATCTAGCTCTTTTTTCTCTATTATTCAATTAATATCGTTCATACAGTCCAATTCGCAAATGCTATACCCTTTTTTGCAATTAGAGTTAGTTTTTAAGCAAAATGATACAACTTTTCATCATTCACAGTTCTGTAATGACCTTTGGCGCATTCTTATCCAACGAAAGTTTAATTTGGCTTTTGAAGCTACAAGTAATTACCCTTTTCAATAACATTAGTTGTTAACTACACCCAGATTCTTGTATGTCATCTAAACCAGTGATCCAGAAAGATCAATTCCATCTTAATTTATACCGGAAAAACACGAGTATAAGCCCTCCAGCTGTAAACCAGTATTCCTAGAATGAGACCATCCTTTGAATACCCAATATAAGGAATTTTGGTTATTGAACTTAAAAAAATATGTCTGCCAAGTCTTGTACCATTCATATCAATTGATGCATGCTAAGGAACGTAAAGTAAGCAAAGCATAACATAGGTGTGAGGGGCTACTCACTCTCTTTGAAAAGATGTAGAGCATCAAGCAAATAGCATGGCCAGGAACATAGTCCCAGCAAATAGCACGGGAAGTAACATAGTCTCAGCAAAATATAATATAGCACTCTACTGTGGGGGAGTGTCCTCCCCAAAACATATTTTCTATCTGGAAATCAACTACGCTGAACAAAATGGCTATCTCAAAATTTTGATTGGATGTGTTTGGGGAAATGATGGGCGTGTGGGGGACTAGTTGCCCCCCAATCACTTTCGACTATTAAAAAGAGTACTAGCCCATTGATTTTTCAATCGAATTAGCCTGTTTTGAAGTTTTTATGACAACGCCTTCTATAAAAACCTTATATGCCACCAGGGCAAAACTTAAAACCCTTGCCCTGAGGGTTGTGGCGAGTGTCCTCCTCAAAAATATATTTTCTATCAAGAAACCAACTACGCTGAACAAAATGGCTATCTCAAAATTTTGATTGGATGTGGTTGGGGGAATGATGGGCGTGGAGGGGCCGGGGCTAGTTGCCCTCCAATCATTTTTTTATTAAAATGAGCACTAGAAATCTCAATTTCCGATCGAATGAGCCCCCTTTGAAGTTTCTACGACGACCCCTTCCATATGAAGTGCCTCTGGGAAAAAAATAATAATAAATAAATAATAAAACATTGGAGCCGTATGGCCTCTGAAAAAAACATTTTCCGCTTTATCCATTCCACAGTAATATATTCCAAATCTTTCGGATATATCTGTGTTTTAGCAGCAACTTGCTTTATCACTTCCGAAGTTACGCTGATTTGTGGATCGTTGCTAGGAGTGGGGACTGCTTAGAATCTGGCCAAAACTTTTTCAAAAACCACGTAATAGTTGATAGAGATAATAAATTCCACGACTGACAAAGAGCAAAAACCCAAACGTTCATACTAAAATCCTTTCACGATTTTCTTTTGGGTGGTCTTTCATAACAATTTCAGAAGTAGGCCACACCGCTATATCATGTAGTCAAATTTAAACTAGTCAATCAAAACCTAAAATCGATAATTACTAGTCGAGCACAAGAACAGTGGCGCGTACAAGTTGTAAACTGCCAAGTCATGTATTATCTACATTAGCGAAGATTCTCAAAAGCATTCAATGATAAAAGACTTTTCGGATTACAAGGGGCACCAAATTACGCAGGGGTTGAATTACCGGGGGTCCACTCTATCAAAAAATGAGGATAGGCTACCGATTGCGAATTCAAATGCACAAAAAATCATTTAAGTAATGCCGATGATATGATAGCACCTCCCTATGTACAAGGTACAAGCAGGACCATTACATACCATAACCGTTAAGCTAGGAAAATGAAAGTCAATTGGTTTTGTTTACTTCTAGGAATCATTTTGATTCTCACTGTTGCTGCACGTTTAACCGCAGATTTCATTTACGACTCGAAATGATCATCCATTTTGCTTTTCTTCTAACTACAGATTTTGTTGTTTATTATTTTCATTTAAGAATCATGACGTCATAGATACCAGAAAAAATTATCTCCTAGCATTTCCCCAGTCATTTTATTTTTCCTTTAATTGCGATTTAAATAATTCAGTAACAACCAGAAATGTTCCAATGCCTATGTCTTCTAAAATATCTAAGTGACGCATTGGCACATTCATCATTTTGTTCCTTAGTTTCATGTGTTAGGGTAGCAAATCAACTATTTCAGTTGAATTAGAAAATTCTGACGTGAATTCAATTCCTTCTTCCTGTTTATCCTTCAAGAGCGCTAAAATGACACGTCTCTATAACAATTTCTGAAATATTGTAACTACCAAATAGCATACTTATAATGCTATTCTTTAGTGTTAAGTAACATTTTCGTTTGCAATTCAACGTAATTTGTTTCCGTTTTTTTGTTCCATGCCTTTTTCTTTGCCGTTCCGAGTCACTTGTCATCTTGCGTCATTTAACTCTTGTTATAAACAACAAAAATTAATTCCACCTTCTTGTTTTTTGATCACAGACTCATACAAGCTAAAATAACAAGTTTCTTCATTCCATTGTAATTTTGCTTTGTCTTTTAACCACTCACACACGCTAAACTAACACGTTCCTTCATTTTATTATAATTTTTTGTCTTCTAACAGCAAATTGGTTTTTTCAACGTTTTCCGTTGCGATTCAAAATGATTTTTGCTATTCCTTGTTTCATGCCTTTTTCTTTAGCTGTTCAAAGTCATTTGTCATCTTCTGCTTCAGTCTTGTTTTTATGCAGCATCTGAATACAGCCAGACACCAATTTTTATATCCGTTATCTGCAATAAACCTGAAGCAGTTTTAGTTTGTATTAATTTTCGTCTCATCGCAGCACTGGTTTTGTCACCTTGCATCACAGCAACACCTCTGATAAAACGCTTTCTGGTTTTATCAAAGCATCACCTTGGAGTCTAGCATTAGTCAAACTGCATTCATTTTCTAACACCATTTATGGTTGCCACACCTATGAGAAAACAAAATACTTGGCAGGCTCAAAGTTCCATAGGATCTTCACAAAGTTTTCACTTCGCTTCACTCGTAGCTGTCCTTGGTAAGAGTGGTCCTTTACCTCTCAAGATTGTCCAGAATCCGAGCTTCTGGATCTTTAGTTTCTCAGAATCTGGAAGCCCGGATTCTGGAAAATCTGAGTGGTTAAGTCTTAACCTTAATGATGAGTTACCCGAGTCTATTTTTACTAATAGTAATTTATTGGAGCAATTCAACAATTGCTCATTTAAAACAGCCCAATTATTGAGACTCCTGGGAGAACTAAATTTATTTTTTTTGCAAATGAGTCAATATTTAAAAACTGAAATCACAATTAACCCTGAACAATACTTTATGACAAAAATTTTTTGTGTGTCTAAGGACTAATTGAAACTTCTTGAGGTTGAAAGCACAAAAGTATTGAAAGTACTCCCTTACCTTAGACCTTAGTTCCCTCAGTGCCTCCGGAGGCACACAATGCGTCGCTGAGTAGCCTCCAATCTTCCCTCATGTAAGCCGCTGCATATATGTCTTCCCACTCTGGGGTGAGACTCGTCTGGAGGGCTCTTCTGTCACGTTCATATGTCCTACAGAGCGTGTTCTTTGGTCTTCCTCGGCGACGGTTTCCTTCCGGTTGCCAGCAGAGGAGTATTTTTGGAAGTCTGTGATCTTGCATGCGGACGATGTGTCCAAGTTATCGCCATCTACGTTGTCGTACAACGCTTGCAATATCTGGATGGATTCTGCAGGTACTGATCTTGTCATTGATGACACGGTCTTTCCAACTGATTCTAAGGATTCGGCGAAGACAGTTATTCTCGAAGGCGGCAAGGCGTTTCTCTGGTTCCGCGGTTAGCTTAAGGCATTCCATAGCGTAACTCAGGACAGACAGTACATTGCTCTGGAGCAACCTGAGTTTCAACTTCAACGAGTATACGGTGGATTTCCAGATTGGTAGAAGTCCCTGAAATGATGCGTTGGCCAAGGCTATCCTGGTACGCAATTCTTTTTCAGAGTCACCACTGGAAGTGACTGTACTCCCTAAGTACTTGAAATCTGTTACCTGTTCGATGTCCTCTCCTCTTAGTTGGATTCCCAAGGGTGAACTATTGATTGCCATAGCTTTTGTATTTGGGGCGTTGATGTGTAGTCTGAATTGCTCGGCTTTCTCTGCGAGTTTGTTCAGGAATTCCTGAAGCTTCGGCTTTACGGCTTCTATGAGCCCGTTATCGTCGGTGAAGTCGACGTCCTGAAAAAGTATCCCTGCAATCCGGTTACCATACCCATTTATCTGTCTAAGGATATAACTACAACTAGGGTGAAGAGGAGAGGTGACAGGACACAGCCTTGCTTGACGCCAGTCATCACCTTGAAGTAGCGTGTGTTGCTGTACGATGTTTTAACACAGTATTCTGTCTCTTCGGACATGGCAAATATTAGACGGATTAGCTTTTCGGGAATGCCGTAAAACCGCAATACTCTCCACCGGGTTTGATGATCAACTGAAACAGACGCCTTTTCGAAGTCCACGAAGAGTATATACAAGGGCTGTCTCCATTCGTTAGATTCCTCCAGCATGGTACGTAGAGTAAAAATAAGATCGGCACAAGATCATTTTGGCCGAAATCCATGCTGTTCTTCATTTAAGTGAGGATCAAGAGCTGCTTGGAGTCTTTCTAGTATTATCGTCGCGAAGAGCTTCGCAGGGCTTGGAGAAGATTGATTCCTTTATAGTTGTCACATTCTTTCACGTCTCCTTTCTTGAAGAGTTTGACTAAGGTTCCTGTTCTTCAGTCTTTGGGGAACTTTTTGGTTTGTCAGAGGAGCGAGAAGAAGGATAGCCAGATGGCAAGGGTTCGACGCAGGCTGAACTTGATCATTTCAGCTGAAATTCCGTCTTTACCAGGGCCCTTCCCATTCTTAAGTTTTTTAGCTGCTGAGAGTATCTTGTCGGCTGTCGGCTTTTCATCACTGATGTGAATACTGAAGAAAGATTGGTCTGGCATATTTGACGGGACCGCTGGCGTTGGGCGATTAAGTAGGGATTCGAAATAACTCGTCCATTGTTCCTTTTGGTCTTTCGCATCTGCCAGGAGCCTTCTATTTTCATCTTTCACCGGGCATTCTTCGATACTTGACTTGCCTACTATTTCTTTGGTAAGGCGATATATGGTTCGTTTGTCTCCACGGCTCGCTGCTTCTTCAGCTTTTCTGGCCTTTTCGTTCATGTATTGCCGTCTGTCGGATCTGGCACTTTTGTTTACATTTCTATCAGCTTCTTTATAAGCCAAGATCTTGGTCACCTCTGAGTGACTTTCCCGAAGGTCCACTTTCCCAAGGGAGCTCGACTTAAGCTTCTTGCGATTTTCTATTAGATCCCATTTCTTCGTAGATATCCACTGTTGCTTAGCCGGCTTTCTAATCCCAAGGGTTTCTTCGGCTGTATCCATATAGCTTATGCGGATTGTCTCCCAAGCTTCTTCGACGTCTTCTGACAGGTTATATAGGGCTACAGTTTGATGCCAAACGAATATTGGACGATTTTGTCACCTAGTTTGTCCACGTCAAAGCTTCTGAGTATGTCCGTCTTCTCCTTCCGATCATTAGACTTCAGCTTCAATTTCAGTGTGGTGACACATAGTTAGTGGTCTGAGCCAACATCGGTGCTTCAGAAACTTCGAACGTCTTTTAGGCTTTTTCGCCATCTCCGGCGGATCAGGAAATTGTCGACTTGGTTTTTGACGATGCCATGCAGGGATGTCCAAGTGTATTTGTGGGTATCTTTATGCTGAAAGAGCGTACTCCCGATAAGCAAATCATTCCCCATAGCGAAGCTGACAAGTCGAGCTCCATTTCCGTTCATGGTGCCAAGTCCGTGGTGGCCCATCACTTCAGGGTACTAGGATCTGTCTTGGCCAAACTTTACGTTGAGATCGCCTACGACGTGGGGTAGAATTAAATCGATCACAGGCTGGAGTTTTTCGTAGAAATCATCTTTATGGGTGTCATCAGCATCATGTGTGGGTGCGTAGGACACGATCAACGACAATTTTGCGTGGTTACAAACAAATCTTGCCTGCAGTAATCTTTCATTGACCAGTTTCCACGAGCAGACGGCATTTATCGCTTTTGGATCTAATATTGCTGCAACTCCGGCAGAGTGACTTTCAGTTTTTCCGCTGTATAAGACTTAAAACACCGTGCGGTCACCACTGATTGAAAGGCCGCAGCTTTTCCACCTTGCTTCCAGAATGGCGACTATGCCAAGCCCAAGCTTCTCGTATTCGTCAAAGAAGTATGTCTCGTCAAACAAATATGTTCAGATGGACGGTATATTCTCGTCAAACGTATTCTCGTCAAACAAATATTTTCAGATGGATGGCAAACTAATATCACAAATATAAAACTTTTTTTCTGTTTTGTATTTAACTAAAATAAGGAATGGGAAAAAGTGACTTTTGTATTTACGGCTTTTAACAGCAAATTCTAACCATATGGGTGTGGCCTAACTGGGAAACTTTGGTTTGAATGGTTGGACCATAACAAAAGAGTGGAAATATTCGTTTTTATTCATTGCCGTGATCATTTGATCAAAGAGGTCAGCATAGCCCATTCGTGTAGAATTGACATGTAATGCTGTACTCTCATCAGTGCCAAAACAATATCCACATAAAATCTAAGTAAAGTATTCTTCAGACTACTTTACCGAGATCCCATAAGCTACTTGAAAAGAAATCAGTTTAGATTATTTCGATAATTTCTAGAATTTACATAAGAATTAAAAGCAATGTTGCCATATAATAATGGTAAGAAACGTATTCATGTCAAATTGGAGCTCTGAAAAGCGACAAAAGTAGCTGAGATACCTTTTTTGGACTAGCTTCATTATATAGAAAACCTAATATCCAGAAATTCTGGAGATGAAGCCCCAGGTTCACCAAAAAAATTCACAAGCCTTACAAAAGATATTTTTTCTTAATCCCATCATTCATTGACAGATCCAGATGCCAGATTCCAGGTTCTGTCAATAAACACTGGACTTTACTTTTTGGCTGAGCTGGAAGAAACCCAATAATTTTTTGCTCTTTAGATGGAAGAAATCTATTTTTTTTTTCCTCTGTAAATCCACGAGTAAGTTTGAAAACCCAAGGCATTCTAAAATTCTATAACATAGCTTGAAAAATTTATGTTTCCATGAATTTATACATGGGAGTGGCAGCCCTGTACTGGGCAACTGACCAATCTTAGTCAACGCTGCTGCGTCGACTCAAATATCAAGATCTCGATGTCGAGATAAAAATCAAGCCAATAAAAAGTAAAAAAAAATCGGTAGAATTTTCAGCTTTTATATTACAATCTATTGCTTGTTTGTGTTGTTTGTATGGTTCAAAAATTAAAGTTATTTAATTTTTTCAGATATTAATCTCGAAAATTTCTCCAGAAGGATAGATAATTCATTACCTTTTGCTATATCTTTACCTGAAATAATTGTGATGGCTTCATTTGTCTTCATTTTTACTGGTATTTGCATTTTATTGACTATATATGGCCCTTTTGGGGTTAAAAGCACAGAAAACGATAAAACCAGTGTCTGTGAGAGCTCAACATTGTTTTCAACGGTTTCACATGACATACACCATTCAAATTCAAACGTTTATGTGCCTGTGCCATTAACCCCAAAGCAAAAGTCGTTGCCAAATTTGTCATCTTTCGGGAAGGCTTTTCTTGGGTCGTTGCAAAAATCTCGGACATACTCGCCGAAAACTTTTAGAAGAAGTGATTATGTTCCATTAAACAAGCTAGATTCAAACCACAGTTCATATACGTTACACGAAAATCCGCTTTACGAAACGCAGTTGGAAAATAAGGATGAAAATATCACAGTTGCTGAAGACAATAAAACTGTTTCTCAAGCTGAAATTTCAAGGTGTGGAACAGATAATGACTTTGAGTTGGATTATTATGATTTTGACGTACACAATGCAACCCAAATTCCTGGATCTAACTTTGGAACAGAACCTGCTCTCATAGCCTGGGCTTTAGATTATATGAATCCAGGGATTTCGTATGAACGCATCGCTATGGAGGTAAGATGATTACCATTCAATTTTTTTGTGTTTGATGTTTGTGTTAGTGTTTGTGATTGTGTTTGTGGCAGTTTGAATCTAATTCATCAGCTGGTCATTATTTTAGAGTAACTTTTAGCCTAAGTCTTCACTAAAATTCATTTTTCTTGATATTTTCCCAGCGTAAAGTAACGCTGGGATAAAAAAAAAAAACGTCTTTTTAATTGAGCTTTATAATAATTACGTAACCTCTTGATAATAAATCTGTATCATAGGCAGCGCAAAGGCGCTGCCTAAGTAAAGAACGATGTTGGCACAATGTATTATTATTATTATTTTTTTCTTGGTCTTAGACCAGGGCACTTCGTATCGAAGGAGTTGTCATAGAAACTTCGAAAAGGGCTCATTCGATTGGAAATTGGAGTGGCTGGTGCCCTTTTTAATATTCGAAAGTGATTGGAGGGCAATTAGCCCCCCCCCCACGCCCATCATTCCCCCAAACACATCCAATCAAAGTTTTGAGATAGCTATTTTGTTCAGCGTAGTTGATTTCCACATAGAAAATATGTTCTTGAGCAGGTCACTCCCCGCAAACCTCAGGGCAAGGGTTTTATGTTATGCCCTGGGGGCATATAAGACCGATGTTGGCACACTTTATTATTTATTATTTTTTTTTCCTTTAGATCAGGGCACTTCTCATCGAAGAAGTTGTCGTAGAAACTTCGAAAAGGGCTCATTCAATTGGAAATTGGAATGGCATGTGCCCTTTTTCACAGTCGAAAGTGATTGGAAGGCAACTAACACCCCTTCCACGCCCACCATTTCCCGAAACACATCCAATCAAAATTTGGAGGTAGCCGTTTTGGTCAGCGTAGTTGATTTCCAGATAGAAAATATGTTTTGAGGAGGTCACTCCCTAACAACGCTCAGGACAAGTGTTTTAAGTTATGTCCTGGGGTATATAAGAACGATGTTAGTAGAATGGGGGGTACCAGCCCCATCCCTCACCCCTGCTGCCATCTACAATTTAGTTTAATGCTGACGGGACATAATTTATTCAAGGATTATCGATCGAGTCTAATCGGGGGGGTGTGTCAAGGTCAATCGATCTGTTGTTGTTTGGTCACGTGCGAATGACATGAGGGGTGATTTACATAATCGATGGGGGAATTATTGATTCACGAAGGGGAAATTAAGAAGCATTAAGGCTTCTTTAATCTTAGGCCTGAGGGATAAACGTTCTTTAGGTCAGAGAGAAAAATTAATATTCTATTTTTAAATAGGGCTTCATCGATCTTTACATAATCGGTGGGGAAATTATTGGTTCACGAAGGGGAGAATTAAGAAACATTAAGGCTTCTTTAATCTTAGGCCTGAGGGATAAACGTTCTTTAGGTCAGAGAGATAAATTAATATTCTATTTTTAAATAGGGCTTCATCGATCTTTAGTGTCAGGAATTAGAAATGACATCACTTGTTATCTTGGAATTATGCGGGAGTCTAAAGAGATAGAAATTCTATTTTTAAATACGGCTTCACGGAGCTTTAAGTCGGAGAGGTAAATTGATATTCTAACGAAACCATAATAGTTTAGCTAGGAACATTTATGAGATGAAGAGATTAACGTAGGAAAGGGTTTCCTAGAAATTTGAAATGTGAAAGCACAGAGATGCCAAAAACAAAAGGAACACACAGAAATTACTTTTAGGGGATTATTTGGGCGAAACGGTTTTAGACAGGTTATGGAATTATTTCGGCGAAACCGTTAGAGACGTTTTAAAAGATGATTTTAGAAAGGGTTTTAGAAGAGGTTTTGAGTGTGGTCGTTATAGTAAACAAGTTCTATTTGAACAGTGTCGTGAGGTCCTCTACCCAACCCCAAAGGGCCCCGATCGCCCTACCCCGATCCAAAGGGTTCCAATCCCCATACCCCAATCCAGAAGGAACCCCCCGGTCCCCAAAGGTTCCCAGGGCTCCCACCTGCCCCCCAGACCCTCAAAGGACCACCCCGGCCCCCAAGGGCAAATTTAAAGTTCAATTCTAAATTTTTCGGTGGAAGATAGAAAAAGTAATACCATACTTGTGAATATTTTCATGGAAGATAAAAAGTTCTAGTTCAATTTAAAATTTTCTCAACGAAGTGAAGAAAAGTTCAAGTTCTCTTCTGAACTTTACCAAAGAACACACTTCAATTCTAATTTCTCCAGAGAAAATAAAAATCTTCCACTTCAGTTCTTTATTTCACAAAAGACATAAAGAAATTTAAAGTTCTATTCTAAATTTTTAGATGGAAGATAGAAAAAGTAATACTATGACTGCGATTGTTTTCCACGAAGGTCAAAAGTTTCACTTTATTTATAATTTTTCTTAAATTCAGTTCTGATTTTTCTCAAAGAGATGAAAAATTTAAGTTCAGTACCAAATTTTTCATAGAAGATAGAAAAAGTTATACATTGATTTTGAATATTCGACATGAAGATAAGGAGCATCGCTTTAATTCTGAGTTTTCTCGAAGAAGTGCAAAATGTTCAAGTTCTCTTCTGAATTTTCTTAAAGAAGTGAAAAAAGTTAGCTCAGTTCTAAATTTTTCATAGAAGACAGGAAAAGTTATACTTTGATCGTGAATATTCGAGTTCTATTCTGAATTTTACCAAAGAACACATTTCAATTCTAATTTCCCCAATAAAAAATTTGAAGTTCAATTCTAATTTTTTCGGTGGAAGATAGAAAGAGTATGGTTAGATTAGGTTAGACTAGATTAAGTTAGGTTAGGTTAGGTTAGGTTAGTTAGGTTAGCCTACGTACGCTTCACTTAGGTTAGCTTAGGTTAGGTGAGAGACATGCAAAAAGTTAGGTGTATGATTAGGTTAGGTTAGGTTAGATTAAGTTAGGTTAGGTTAAGTTAGGTTAGGCTAGGTTAGCCTACGTACGCGCGCGTACGTAGGCTAACCTAGCCTAACCTAACTTAACCTAACCTAACTTAATCTAACCTAACCTAACCTAATCATACACCTAACTTTTTGCATGTCTCTCACCTAACCTAAGCTAACCTAAGTGAAGCGTACGTAGGCTAACCTAACCTAACCTAACCTAACTTAATCTAGTCTAACCTAATCTAACCATACTCTTTCTATCTTCCACCGAAAAAATTAGAATTGAACTTTAAATTTTTTATTGGGGAAATTAGAATTGAAATGTGTTCTTTGGTAAAATTCAGAATAGAACTCGAATATTCACGATCAAAGTATAACTTTTCCTGTCTTCTATGAAAAATTTAGAACTGAGCTAACTTTTTTCACTTCTTTAAGAAAATTCAGAAGAGAACTTGAACATTTTGCACTTCTTCGAGAAAACTCAGAATTAAAGTGATGCTCCTTATCTTCATGTCGAATATTCACAATCAATGTATAACTTTTTCTATCTTCTATGAAAAATTTGGTACTGAACTTTAAATTTTTCATCTCTTTGAGAAAAATCAGAACTGAATTTAAGAAAAATTATAAATAAAGTGAAACTTTTGACCTTCATGGAAAACAATCGCAGTCATAGTATTACTTTTTCTATCTTCCATCTAAAAATTTAGAATAGAACTTTAAATTTCTTTATGTCTTTTGTGAAATAAAGAACTGAAGTGGAAGATTTTTATTTTCTCTGGAGAAATTAGAATTGAAGTGTGTTCTTTGGTAAAGTTCAGAAGAGAACTTGAACTTTTCTTCACTTCGTTGAGAAAATTTTAAATTGAACTAGAACTTTTTATCTTCCATGAAAATATTCACAAGTATGGTATTACTTTTTCTATCTTCCACCGAAAAATTTAGAATTGAACTTTAAATTTCTTTATGTCTTTTGTGAAATAAAGAACTGAAGTGGAAGATTTTTATTTTCTCTGGTGAAATTAGAATTGAATTGTGTTCATTGGTAAAATTCAGAAGAGAACTTGAATTCTTCTTCACTTCATTGAGAAAATTTTAAATTGAACTAGAACTTTTTATCTTCCGTGAAAATAATCACAAGTATGGTATTAATTTTTCTATCTCCCACCGAAAAATTTAGAATTGAACTTTAAATTTCTTTATGTCTTTGTGAAATAAAGAACTGAAGTGGAAGATTTTTGTTTTCTCTGGAGAAATTAGAATTGAAGTGTGTTCTTTGGTAAAGTTCAGAAGAGAACTTGAACTTTCCTTGACTTCGTTGACAAAATTTTAAATTGAACTAGAACATTTTATCTTCCGTGAAAATATTCACAAGTATGATATTACTTTTTCTATCTTCCACCAAAAAATTAGAATTGAACTTTAAATTTCTTTATGTCTTTGTGAAATAAAGAACTGAAGTGGAAGATTTTTGTTTTCTCTGGAGAAATTAGAATTGAAGTGTGTTCTTTGGTAAACTTCAGAAGAGAACTTGAACTTTCCTTCACTTCGTTGAGAAAATTTTAAATTGAACTAGAACTTTTTATCTTCCATGAAAATATTCACAAGTATGGTATTACTTTTTCTATCTTCCACCGAAAAAAATTTGGAATTGAACTTTAAATTTCTTTATGTCTTTGTGAAATAAAGAACTGAAGTGGAAGATTTTATTTTCTCAGGAGAAATTAGAATTGAATTTTGTTCTTTGGTAAAATTCCGAAGAGAACTTGAACTTTTCTTCACTTCCTTGCGAAAATTTTAAACTGAACTAGAACTTTTTATCTTCCGGGAAAATATTCACAAGTATGGTATTGCTTTTTCTATCTTCCACCGAAAAATTTAGAATTGAACTTTAAATTTTTTATTGGGGAAATTAGAATTGAATTGTGTTCTTTGGTAAAATTCAGAATAGAACTCGAATATTCACGATCAAAGTATAACTTTTCCTGTCTTCTATGAAAAATTTGGAACAGAACTTTAAATTTCTTCATCTCTTTGAGAAAAAAATCTGAACTGAAGTGGAAATTTTTATATTATTTTGGGAAAATAGATTTGATCAGTAACTTATTTCATTTTCATTGAGAAAATTCAGAATCGAAGTTGAACTTTTCTTCTTCCGGGAAAATATTTGGAACAGGACTTTAATTTTTTCATCTCTTTGAGAAAGGTCGGAATTGAATTTAAGAAAATTTAGAATTAAAGTGAAACTTTTTATCTTCATGGAAAATAATTACAATCATAGTATAACTTTTCCTATCTTCTACGGAAAAATTTAGAAGTGTCCAACTCAGAAAGCCCGAAAACGTAATTTACATATCCCAAATCATAAGTTTCAGACAACACACTCCTATGAACGGCTAAGAAATCTAGCTCAGAAAAGCCTGAAATAGCAAACTAGTCATCCCAAACTATTGGTTTCAGACAACAAACACCTATGATGGACTAAGAATCCTAGCTCTAAAAAGTTCAAATAGCAAACTACACATCCCAAATCGTAATTTTCTGACAACACACACCTATGAAAGGCTATGAAACCTAGCTAATAAAAGCCGGAAATAGCAAATTAACCATCCCAAATCATAAGTTTCAGACAGCACTCACCTATGAACGGCTAAGAAATCCAGCTCGGAAAAGTCAAAAATAGCAACCCACACATCCCAAATCATAGGTTTCAGACAACACATACCTATGAAAGACTAAGAAATCCAACTCAGAAAAGCCCGAAATAGTAATTTACATATCCCAAATCATAATTTTCTGAAAGGACACACCTATGAAAGGCTAAGAAATCTAGCTCAGAAAAGTCAAAAATAGCAAACTAGTCATCCCAAACTATAGGTTTCGGACAACAAACACCTATGAAAGGCTAAGAAATCCAGCTCAGAAAAGTCAAAAGTAGCAATCCATCCATCCCAAATCATAGGTTTCAGACAACACACACCAACGAAAGACTAAGAAATCTAGCTTAGAAAAGCCCGAAATAGTAATTTACATATCCCAAATCATAGGTTTCAGACAACACTCACCTATGAACGGCTAAGAAACCTAGCTCAGAAAAGTCAAAAATAGCAAACTAGTCATCCCAAACTATAGGTTTCAGACAACAAACACCTATGAAAGGCTAAGAAATTCAGCTCAGAAAAGTCAAAAGTAGCAATCCACCCATCCCAAATCATAGGTTTCAGACAACACACACCTATGAAAGACTAGGAAATCCCACTCAGAAAAGCCCGAAATAGTAATTTACATATTCCCAAATCATAGGTTTCAGACATCATTCACCTATGAAAGACTAAGAAACCTTAGCTCAGAAAAGTCAAAAATAGCAAACTACTCATCCCAAACTATTGGTTTCAGATAACATTCACCTACGAAATACTAGAAAACCTTAGCTCAGAAAAGCCTGAAATAGCAAACTACACATCCCATATCATAATGTTCTGACAACACATACCTATGAAAGGCTAAGAAACCTAGCTCAGAAAAGTCGAAAATAGCAAACTACACACCCCAAATCATAGGTTTCAGACACCACACACCTATGAAAGACTAAGAAATCCAACTCAGAAAAGTCAAAAATAGCAAACTACATATCCCAAATCATAGGTTTCAGTCAACACACACCAACGAAAGACTAAGAAACCTAGCTCAGAAAAGTCAAAAATAGCAAACTACTCATCCCAAACTATTGGTTTCAGACAACATTCACCTACGAAATACTAGAAAACCTTAGCTCAGAAAAGCCTGAAATAGCAAACTACACATCCCAAATCATAATTTTCTGACAACACATACCTAAGAAAGGCTAAGAAACCTAGCTCAGAAAAGTCGAAAATAGCAAACTACACATCCCAAATCATAGGTTTCAGACATCACACACCTATGAAAGACTAAGAAATCCAACTCAGAAAAGCCCGAAATAGTAATTTACATATCCCTAATCATAAGTTTCAGACAGCATTCACCTACGAAATACTAAGAAACCTTAGCTCAGAAAAGTCTGAAATAGCAAACTACACATCCCAAATCATAGGTTTCAGACATCACACACCTATGAAAGACTAAGAAATCCAACTCAGAAAAGTCCGAAATAGTAATTTACATATCCCAAATCATAAGTTTCAGACAGCATTCACCTACGAAATACTAAGAAACCTTAGCTCAGAAAAGTCTGAAATAGCCAAGTACTCATCCCAAACTCGAAGTTTCAGACAACAAACACCTATGAGTGACTAAGAATCCTAGCTCTGAAAAGTCCAAAAAGCAAACTATATCTCCCAAATCATAATTTTCTGAAAGGACACACCTATGAAAGGCTAAGAAATCTAGCTCAGAAAAGTCAAAAATAGCAAATTAACCATCCCAAATCATAGGTTTCAGTCAACACACACCTACGAATGGCTAAGAAATCCTGCTCAGAAAAGTCAAAAAATAGCAACCCACACATCCCCAAATCATAGGTTTCAGACACCACACACCTATGAAAGACTAAGAAATCCGGTTATGAAAAGTCAAAAATAGCAAATTACATATCCCAAATCATAGGTTTCAGACAACACTCACCTATGAACGGCTAAGAAACCTAGCTCAGAAAAGTCAAAAATAGCAAACTAGTCATCCCAAACTATAGGTTTCAGACAACAAACACCTATGAAAGGCTAAGAAATCCAGCTCAGAAAAGTCAAAAGTAGCAATCCACCCATCCCAAATCATAGGTTTCAGACAACACACACCTATGAAAGACTAAGAAATCCAGCTCAGAAAAGTCAAAAATAGCAAACTACATATCCCAAATCATAGGTTTCAGTCAACACACACCAACGAAAGACTAAGAAACCTAGCTCAGAAAAGTCAAAAATAGCAAACTACTCATCCCAAACTATTGGTTTCAGACAACATTCACCTACGAAATACTAGAAAACCTTAGCTCAGAAAAGCCTGAAATAGCAAACTACACATCCCAAATCATAATGTTCTGACAACACATACCTATGAAAGGCTAAGAAACCTAGCTCAGAAAAGTCGAAAATAGCAAATTACACATCCCAAATCATAGGTTTCAGACACCACACGCCTATGAAAGACTAAGAAATCCAACTCAGAAAAGCCCGAAATAGTAATTTACATATCCCAAACTATAGGTTTCAGACAGCATTCTCTTTGAGAAAGGTCGGAACTGAATTTAAGAAAATTTAGAATTAAAGTGAAACTTTTTATCTTCATAGAAAATAATCACAATCAAAGTATAACTATTCCTATCTTCTAAGGAAAAATTTAGAACTGAACTTTAAATTTTTTATGTCTTGGTAAACTTAAAACTGAAGTGGAAGCTTTTTATTTTCTCTGGAGAAATTAGAATTGAATTGTGTTCTTTGGTAAAATTCAGATTAGAACTTGATCTTTTCTATCTTCTAAGAAAAATTTGGAACAATATTTTAAATTTTTTCATCTCTTTGAGAAAAATCTGAATTGAAGTGGAAAATTTTATATTATTTTGGGAAAATAGAATTGATCAATAACTTATTTCATTTTCATTGAGAAAATTCAGAATCGAAGTTGAACTTTTCTTCTTCCGGGGAAATATTTGGAACAGAACTTTAAATTTTTTCATCTCTTTGAGAATGGTCAGAACTGAATTTAAGAAAATTTAGAATTAAAGTGAAATTTTTTATCTTCATAGAAAATAATCACAATCATAGTATAACTTTTCCTATCTTCTACGGAAAAATTTAGAAGTGAACTTTAAATTTTTTATGTCTTGGGACTTTTCTTGTTCCGGGAAAATATTTGGAATAGAACTTTAAATTTGACTCTTTGAGAAAGGTCGGAACGTAAAAAGTTAAAAAATACCATGTTAAAAAATTCAAGAAAGTATTTACAAATTGGGGAGGGGACTCTTTGAGGTTGGAAAATGGGTTTAGGAATGACATTATGAATGGAACTTGTTCAGAAAAGATATAATAAAGCCATAAAAAAGTATTAAAAAAATGGAGAGGGGACTCTTTGGGGGGGGGGGCCGGGGAGGGTGTTTGGGGGACCCTTGGGGGAGGGTGTCCCTTCTGTGTCTCAATGCACAAAAAATATTAAAAAAATGGGAGGGGAGGAGGGGAGGGGGAGGGGGGGAGGGAGGGGAGGGGAGGAGGAGGGGAGGAGGAGGGGAGGGGAGGAGGAGGGGGAGGAGGGGGGGAGGAGGGGAGGGGGAGGGGGGGGGAGGGTTGGGGGAAGGGGAGGTGACGGTGAGGAGTGGGGAGGAGAGGGAGAGGGAGGGTGGGGGGCCCTTTGGGAGCCTGGGGGACCTTTGGGTGCCGGTGGAGGGCCTTTGGGGGTCCTGGGGGCCGGTTGAGAGCCTGGGGGACATTTGGAGACCGGGTGAAGGCCTTTGGGACCCCGGAGGTCTTTTGGGAGCTCGATGTGCCCTTGGGGGGCCCGGGGTGGGCCTTTGAGGGTCTGGGGGGCAGGTGGGAGCCCTGGGAACCTTTGGGGACCGGGGGGTTTCCTTCTGGATTGGGGTATGGGGATTGGAACCCTTTGGATCGGGGTAGGGCGATCGGGGCCCTTTGGGGTTGGGTAGAGGACCTCACGACACTGTTCAAATAGAACTTGTTTACTATAACGACCACACTCAAAACCTCTTATAAAACCCTTTCTAAAATCATCTTTTAAAACGTCTCTAACGGTTTCGCCGAAATAATTCCATAACCTGTCTAAAACCGTTTCGCCCAAATAATCCCCTAAAAGTAATTTCTGTGTGTTCCTTTTGTTTTTTGGCATCTCTGTGCTTTCACATTTCAAATTTCTAGGAAACCCTTTCCTACGTTAATCTCTTCATCTCATAAATGTTCCTAGCTAAACTATTATGGTTTCGTTAGAATATCAATTTACCTCTCCGACTTAAAGCTCCGTGAAGCCGTATTTAAAAATAGAATTTCTATCTCTTTAGACTCCCGCATAATTCCAAGATAACAAGTGATGTCATTTCTAATTCCTGACACTAAAGATCGATGAAGCCCTATTTAAAAATAGAATATTAATTTATCTCTCTGACCTAAAGAACGTTTATCCCTCAGGCCTAAGATTAAAGAAGCCTTAATGTTTCTTAATTCTCCCCTTCGTGAACCAATAATTTCCCCACCGATTATGTAAAGATCGATGAAGCCCTATTTAAAAATAGAATATTAATTTTTCTCTCTGACCTAAAGAACGTTTATCCCTCAGGCCTAAGATTAAAGAAGCCTTAATGCTTCTTAATTTCCCCTTCGTGAATCAATAATTCCCCCATCGATTATGTAAATCACCCCTCATGTCATTCGCACGTGGCCAAACAACAACAGATCGATTGACCTTGACACACCCCCCGATTAGACTCGATCGATAATCCTTGAATAAATTATGTCCCGTCAGCATTAAACTAAATTGTAGATGGCAGCAGGGGTGAGGGATGGGGCTGGTACCCCCATTCTACTGATGTTGGCACAATGTATTATTTATATTGTGCCCTGGGAATATAAGGTTTTTATAGAAAACGTTGTCGTAGAAACTTCAAAAAAGGCTCATTCGATCGGAAATTCAAAGGGCTAGTGCTCTTTTTAATAGTCGAAAGTGATTGGAGGATCGGTCTTTGAGGATGACAACCCCTTTCCCCCAAAAGCCCTCAGGGCAAGGGTTATAATTTATGCCCTGGGAACATTTAAGGTTTTTATAAAACGCGTTGTCGTAGAAACTTCAAAAAGGGCTCATTAGAATGGAAATTGAAATGGCTATTGGCCTTTTTAATAGTCGAAAGTGATTGGAAGGGAACTGACACCCCTTCCACGCCCACCATTTCCCCAAACTCATACAATCAAAATTTTGAGATAGCCTTTTTGTTCCGCGCAGTTTAAAGCTCAGGAAATTATATCTTTTAGCAGGGCACTCCCCCTACAGTCTCCAGGGCAAGGGTTATAAGTTATGCTCTGTGGGCATATAAGTTTCTATTGAAATCTTTGTCGTAGAAACTTGAAAAAGGGCTCCTTCGATTGGAAATTCAAAGGTCTAGTGCCCTTTTTAATAGTCGAAAGTTATTTGAGGGCAACTAACCCCCCTCTCACGCCCACCTTATCCCCAAACACATGCAATCAAAATTTTTAGATAGCAATTTTGTTCAGCGTAGTTGATTTCCAGATAGAAATTATATTTTTGAGGAGGACACTCCCCAAAAGCCCTCAGGGCAAGGGTTGCAAGTTATGCCCTGGGGACATATAAGATTTTTATAGAAAGCGTTGTCATAGAAACTTCAAAAAGGCTCATTCGATTAGAAATTGAAAGGGCTAGTGCCCTTTTTGTTGGTCGAAAGTGATTGGAGGGCAACTAACCCCCCTCTCACGTCCAACTTTTCCCCAAACACATCCAATTAATATTTTAATATAGACATTTTGTTCAACGTAATTGAAATTTCTGGAAATTAGGTCTTTGAGGATGACAACCCCCCAGAACCCTCAGGGCAAGGGTTGTAAGTTATGCCCTTGGGTCATATAAGGTTTTTATAGAACGCGTTGTCGTAGAAACTCATTCGATTGGAAATTGAAACACCTAGTGATCTTTTGAATAGTCGAAAGTGATTAGAAGGCAACTAACACCCCTTCCACGCCCACCATTTCCCCAAAAACATCCAATCAAAATTTTGAGATAGCCATTTTGTTCCACGCAGTTTAAAGTTCTGGAAATTATACCTTTGTTTTGAACACTCCCACCACAGTTTTCAGGGCAAGGGTTATAAATTATTCCCTGGAGGCATATAAGTTTTTATTGTCGCAGAAACTTGAAAAGGGGCTCATTCGATAGGAAATTCAAAGGGCTAGCGCCCTTTTTAATACTCTCGAAATTGTTTTGAGGGCAACAAACCCCCCTCTCACGCCCACCTTTTCCCCAAACACATCCAATCAAAATTTTTAGATAGCCACTCTATTCAACGTAGCTGAAAGTTTTGGAAATAATGCCTTTAAGGATAACAACCCCTCCACCCCCACAGCCCTCAGGGCAAGGGTCGTAAGTTATGCCCTGGGGACATATAAGGTTTTTATAGAAAGCGACGTTGTAGAAACTTCAAAAAAATCTCATTCGATTTTAAATTGAAAGGGCTAGTGCCCTTTTAATAGTCGAAAATGATTGAAGGGCCATGAAACCCCCTCCAATTTCCCCAAACACATCCGATCAAAGTTTTGAGATACCCATTTTGTTCAACGTGGTTGAAAGTTCTGGAAATTAGGTCTCTTAGGATGATAACTCCATCAGAGCCCTCAGTGCAAGGCTTGAAGTTATGCCCCGGGGGCAAATAATGTTTATATAGAAAGTTGCTGTAGAAATTTCAAAACGGTCTCATTTGATTGGAAATTGAAAATGCCCTTTTTAATAGTCGAAACTGAGTGGAAAGTAATTAACCCCACTCTAACGCCCACCATTTTCCCAAACATATTCAATCAAAGTTTTGAGATAGCCATTGTGGTCAACGTAGTTGAAAGTTCTGGAAATTATATATTAAGGATGACAAACCCCTCAGAGCCCAGGGCAAAGGTTGTAAGCTATGTCCTTGGGGCATATAAGGGTCTTATTGATAGAATTATCGTAAAAACTTCAAAAGGGGCTCATTCAATTGGAAATTGAGATGCTTAGTGCCCGTTTTAATAGTTGAAAGTGATTGGAGGGTAACTAACCCCCTTCTCACGCCCACCATTCCCCCAAACACATCCAATCAAATTTTCAGATAGCCATTCTGTTCAACGTTACAGAAAGTTCTGGTAATTAGGTCTTTGAGGATGACAACCCCCCCAGCCCTTAGGGCAAGGGTTGTAAGTTATGCCCTGGGGGCATATAAGGCTTTCATTGAAAGTATTGTCGTAGAAACTTCAAAAGGGCTCATTTGATTGGAAATTGAAAGGGCTAAATTGAAAGAGCGACTAACGCCCCTCTCACGCCCACCATTTTCCAAGACATATCCAATCAAAATTTTGAGATAGCCATTTTGTTTAACTTAGTTGTCAGTTTAAAATACATATACTGATATTTAGTAACCAAATGTTAATATTATTTGATATATTTAAGTTAAAAGTAAAATATTTATATTTTTTTTCCCTTAAGTGCAAATTATGTATTGGCCTTGGGAAGGCATAGGGAGTTTTGAGCCCAACTTATATTAATTTCTGCTCGTTTTGAGTTTGACTCGGTTATTTCTTGTAGTTTGTTTTCGTTTTGGGTTTCATTTACTTATCGATGCTGACTTGTGGTAGTCTCACGCTTGGTAGATTATTTGATTTTATTTTTGCTCATTTTTTATTTAGCCTAATGGAGTTCTTTACTTTTCTTTGAAAAACTTTATTTTGTGGAAAAAGTTTTTTTAATTAATCAAACATAAGAAAATTCCTCGGCTTCTAATTATTGGATGAAGTAAAGAATATAATGCACAAAACAAGTTTTTTAAACTGAAAGTAAGGAGTAGCGTCAAAACTAAAAACGAATATAATTATTGTGTAAATGAGGGGGGGCTTCTCGTTCTTCAACCCTGACCTTTTACGCTACAGCCTTAGAGTTTTTTAACTATACTTTTCATCCAATTCACCAGCCCTTGTGTTTCAGAGGTCGTTCTTAAAGACTTGTTACAAAAAGTCAAATGTTTAGTGTAAAGAGCGAGGGGTTAAGGAAGGGGCGGGCCTCTTCACATACGGAATAATTTCGGTTTGTTTTAAGTTTTAATTTTTTACATACCTTCGGTCAAAACCTTGTTTTTTCTTATTATGTTTTTTTTTTTTATTATTGCGGACGGTTTTTCAAGTCATGCCAGGAAATCATGCTTGGCCCTATAATGACCGAAATTCTAAAAATAAATATCAACATTTTGATAACAGGAATATATCAAAAGAATTGAAATTTTATGGTGATTCCAACTGTATAAAGTTCATTAAGTTTAATTTTACCAGTCAAAAGCTACGATCCTTAGAAAATTTTCGTAAAAGGGGGGAGCCCCCCAAAAAATTGATCAATCTTAATGAAAATCACACGATCAGATTCAGCGTATCAGAGAATCTTACTATAAAGGTTTCAAGCTCCCATATTTAAAAAGTGGAATTTTGTATTTTTCCCAAAAGGAAAATCCGGATGCGTGTTGATTTGTTGCTGTTTTTTTTCCCCAAGGGTGATCGTCTCAAGTCAATGGCACTAGAAGATGGAGAGAAGGCTCAATCAAAGGGAAATTAAAAGTTTTAATGCCCTTTTGAAGTACCTAAAAAGATTGTAGGGCAACCAGCCCCCTTTTCACTCCCTTTATCCCCAAAGTAATCCAATCAATAGTTTGTGATAGCTATTTTGTTCAGCATAGTTAAAAAGTCCAATAGCTGTGCCTTTGGGATAACATGGACCTCAGAGCCACTGAGGAAAGGAGTGTAGGCCATGAAAGTTCCCATTGTTTACACATAATATTTTAGTTGAGGGGGGCGGGGGATTTCCAAGGAAAAAATTTTACTTTGGGGCGAAGTTTTCCTGGCGTGATCTTTCCAGCGTAAATTTTAAACGGGTAAAATTGCCAGAGTTCGTTTGCGCAATTCGTTTTATTTGTTTTAATTTCTCCTTGGTGACTCAATTCTACATTTGGAGATTTTCCAAG